>WPIO01000580.1:0-23002 GCA_009760855.2 Cristatella mucedo
GGCCATTCACACTTGAATAGCTTATCTTGCATGATATCCCAGCAGATCGCACAATATCTAGATACTTTAAATCAACCTGCCAGAGCGTGAAATAGTTTGCAGCATAATGCAGCTCCTTGCTTCACACAATCGCACTTGAATAAATCATTTCGCTTGTGTTTGCAGCAGATCGCGGAATATAAAGACACCTCGATACCGCTCGTTATGGCGTGTGATAACTTGCTGCTGAGTGCGGCTCGTAGCATTAGGCCATTAACACTTGAATAACGTACTTTGGATGCGATATCAGCAGATCTTACAATATTTAGATACTTAAAATCAATACGTCTAAGCGTGAGGTAGCTTGCAGCAGAGTGCAGCTCCTTGGTTTAAGCAATCGCACATGAATAACTCATTGCTGTTAAGTTTGCAGCAGATCGCTGAATATAAAGACACCTCGATACTGCTTGTTATATCGTGTGATAACTTGCTGCAGATTGCTGCACCTTGCATTAGGCCATTCACACTTGCATAGCTTATTTTGGATGACTTCACACCAGATCGCACAATATCTAGATACTTTAAATCAACCCGTCTAGTCATGCAGTAGCTCGGAGAGGAGTGCTGGCCTTGCTTTAGGCGATCATACTTGAATAACTCATTTCGCTTGAGTTTGCAGCAGATCGCAAAATATCTAAATACTTTATATCAACCCGCCAGAGCATGCAGTAGCTAACAGCAGAGTGCAGCTCCTTGCTTTAGGCAATCGCACATGAATACCACACTTCGGTTAAGTTTCCTGCAGATCGCTGGATATAAAGACACCTCGATACTGCTCGTTATAGTGTGTGACAACTTGCTACAGAGTAAGGCGCCTTGCATTAGGCCATTCACACTTGAATAGCTCATCTTGCATGAGTTCACAGCAGATCGCACTATATCTAGATACATAAAATCAACCGGTCTAAGCGTGCTATAGCTCGGAGCAGAGTGCAGGCCTAGCTTCAGGCAATCGCACTTGAATAACTCATTTTGCTTAGGTTAGCAGCAGATCGCTGAATATTAGGAAACCTCAATACTACTCGTTATATCGTGTGATAACTTGCTGGGGAGTGGGGATACTTGCATCAAACCATTCACACTTAAATAGCTTATCTTGCATGAGTTCACAGCAGATCGCACAATATCTAGATACTTTAAATCAACCCGCTAAGGGCTGGAGTAGTTTGCAGCATGTTGCAAATCCTTGCTTTAGGCAATCGCACTTGAATAACTCATTTTGCATGAGCTTGCAGCAGATTTCTGAATATAAAGACACCTCAATAGAGCTCGTAATAGCGGGTGATAACTTGCTGCAGAGTTCTGTGCTTTGCCTTAAGCCATTAACACTTGATTAGCTTATTTTGCATGAGTTCACAGCAGATCGCACTATATCTAGATAATTTAAATCAACCTGTCAAGTGCATGCAGTCGTCCGGAGAGGAGTGCAGCTCCTTGCTTTAGGCAACCGCACTTGAATAACTCATTTCGCTTAGGTTCGCTGCAGATCGTTGAATATTAAGACACCTCAATACTACTCGTTATATCGTGTGATGGCTTGCTGAGGAGTGCGGCGAATTGCATTAGGCCATTCACACTTGAATAGCTTATTTGGCATGACTTCACAGCAGATCGCACAATATCTAGATGCTTTAAATCAACCCGACTAGTCATGCATTAGCTCGGAGAGGAGTGCTGGCCTTGCTTTAGGCGATCATACTTGAATAACTCATTTCGCTTGAGTTTGCAGCAGATCGCAAAATATCTAAATACTTTATATCAACCAACCAGAGCGTGCAGTAGTTTGCAGCATAATGCAGCTCCGTGCTGCAGGCAATCGTATTTGAATAACTCATTTCGGTTGAGTTTGCAGCTGATCCCGGAATATAAAGACATCTCGATACTGCTCGTTAAAGCGTGCGATTGCTTGCTGCAGAGTGGGGTGACTAGCATTAGGCCATTCACACTTGAATAACCTACTTTGCATGAGATAGCAGCAGATCGCACAATATCTAGATACTTTAGATCAACCCTTCTAAGTGTGCTGTAGCTTGCAGCAGAGTCCAGCTACTTGGTTTAGGCAATCGCACCTGAATAACACATTTCAGTTTAATTTGCTGCAGATCGCTGAATATAAAGACACCTCGATACTGCTCGTTATATCGTAAGATAAATTGCTGCAGATTGTGGCGCTTAGCATTAGGCCATTCACACTTGAATAGCTTATCTTGCATGATATCCCAGCATATCGCACCATATCTAGATACTTTAAACCAATCCGTGGGGGCATGCTGTTGTTTGCACCAAAATGCATTTCATTGCTTTACACAATCGCAATTAAATAACTCATTTTGCTTGAGTTTGCAGCAAATCGGTAAATATAAAGAAACCTCGATACTGCTCTTTATAGCCGTGATAGGTTGCTGTTGAGTGCGGCGCCAAGCATTAGGCCATTCACACTTGAATAACCTACTTTGGATGAGATCGCAGCAGATCGCACAATATCTAGATACTTTAAATCGACTCGTCTCAGCGTGTGTTAGCTTGCAGCGGAGTGCAGCTCCTTGGTTTAAGCAATCGCACATGAATAACACATTTCGATTAAGTTTGTAGCTGATCGCTGCACAGAAAGACACCTCGATACAGCTCGTTATATCGTGTGATAACTTGCTGCAGATTGCGGCGCATTGCATAAGGCCATTCACACGTGATTAGCTTATTTTGCATGTCTTCACCGCAAATCGCACAATATCTTGATACTTTAAATCGACCCGTCAGAGCGTGCAGTAGGTTGCATCAGAGTGCAGCTCCTTGCTTAAGGCAATCGCAATTTGAAAACTCATTCTGCTTGCATTTGCAGCTGATCTCTGAATATGAAGACACCTCAATAGAGCTCGTAATAGCCTGTAATAAGTTGCTGCAGAGTTCTGCCCTTTGCATTAAGCCATTCACACTTGAATAGCTTATTTTGCATGAGTTCACAGCAGATAGCACAATATCTAGCTACTTTAAATCCAACCGTCGAAGCATGCAGGAGCTAGCAGCAGAGTGCTGCACCTTGGTTTAGGCAATCACACTTGAAAAACGAACTTTGCTTGATTTTGCAGCATATCGCGGAACATAAAGATACCTCGATACTGCACCTCATTCCGTGGGATAACTTGCTGCAGAGTGCGGTGCCTTGCATTAAGCCATTCACACTTGAATAACTTATTTTGCATGAGTTTACAGCAGATCGCACAATATCTGGAGACTTTAAATCCACCCGTCGAAGCTTGCATGAGCTGGCAGCAGAGTGCTGCGCCTTGCTTAGGGCAATCGTACTTAAAAAAAAAAATTTCGAATGAGTTTGCAGAAGATCGCGGAATGTAAAGACACCACAATACTGCTCGTTATGGCGTGTAATAACTTGCTGCTGAGTGTAGTGCCTTGCATTAAGCCATTCTCACTTGAATAACCTATTTTGCATGAGATAGCAGGAGATTGCCCAATATCTAGATACTTTAAATCCACCCTTCAAAGCGTGCAGGAGCTGGCAGCTGAGTGCTCGGCTTTGCTTTAGGCAATCGCACTTAAAAAACGAATTTTGCTTGATTTTTCAGCTGATCACGGAACATAAACGCACGTCGATACTCATCCTCATAGCTTGTGATAACTTGTGGCAGCGTGCTGTGCTTTGCATTAAGCCATTCACACTTGAATACCTTATTTTGCATGAGTTCACAGCAGATCGCACAATATTAAGATACTTCAAATCAACCCGTCAAGGCATGAAGTAGCTCGGAGCAGAGTGAAGGCCTTGCTTTAGGCAATCGCACTTGAATAACTCATTTCATTTGAGTTTGCAGCTGATCGCGGAATATAAAGACATCTCCATACTGCTCGTTATAGCCTGCGATAACTTGCTGCAGAGTGGGGCGCCGAGCATTAGGCCATTCACACTTGAATAACCTACTTTGGATGAGATCGCAGCAGATCGCACAATATCAAGATACTTTAAATCGACCCGTCTCAGCGTGTGGTAGCTTGCAGCAGAGTGCAGATCCTTGGTTTAAGCAATCGCACACGAATAACTCATTTCGGTTAAGTTTGCAGCTGATCGGGGAACAGAAAGACACCTCGATACAGCTCGTTTTATCGTGTGATAACTTGCTGCAGATTGCTGCGCCTTGCATAAGGCCATTCACATTTGAATAGCTTATCTTGCATGATATCCCAGCAGATCGCACCATATCTAGATACTTTAAACCAATCCGCCGGGGCATGCTGTTGTTTGCACCAAAATGCACCTCCTTGCTTTAGGCCATCGCAATTGAATGACTCATTTTGCTTGAGTTTGCAGCAAATCGGTAAATATAAAGACACCTCGATACTGCTCATTATAGCTGTGATGGCTTGCTGCAGATTGCGGCGCCTTGCATAAGGCCATTCACACTTGATTAGCTTATTTTGCATGACTTTACAGCAGATCGCACAATATCTAGATACTTTAAATCGACCCGTCACAGCGTGCAGTACCTTGCAGCAGAGTGCAGCTCCTTACTTTAGGCAATCGCAATTTGATATCTCATTCCGCTTGCGTTCGCGGCAGATCGCTGAATATATAAAGACACCTCAATAGAGCTCGTAGTCGCCTGTAATAGGTTGCTGCAGAGTTCTGAGCTTTGCATTAAGCCATTCACACTTGAATAGCTTTATGTGCATGAGTTCACAGCAGATCGCACAATATCTAGCTACTTTAAATCCAACCGTCGAAGCATGCAGGAACTAGCAGCAGAGTGCTGCACCTTGATTTAGGCAATCACACTTGAATAACGAACTTTGCTTGATTTTGCAGCATATCGCGGAACATTAAGATACCTCGATACTGCACCTCATTCCGTGCGATAACTTGCCTAAGAGTGCGGTGCCTTGCATTAGGCCATTCACACTTGAATAACTTATTTTGCATGACTTCACAGCAGATCGAACAATATCTAGATACTTTAAATCAACCGGTAAAGTTGTGCAGTAGCTCGGAGAGGAGTGCAGGCCTTGCTTTTGGCAATCGCACTGGAATAACTCATTTCGCTTAGGTTAGCAGCAGATCGCTGAATATTTGGAAACCTCAATACTACTCGTTATATCGTGTGATAACTTGCTGGGGAGTGGGGATACTTGCATCAAACCATTCACACTTAAATAGCTTATCTTGCATGAGTTCACAGCAGATCGCACAATATCTAGATACTTTAAATCAACCCGCTAGAGCGTGGAGTAGTTTGCAGCATGTTGCAAATCCTTGCTTTAGGCAATCGCACTTGAATAACTCATTTTGCATGAGCTTGCAGCAGATTTCTGAATATAAAGACACCTCAATAGAGCTCGTAATAGCGGGTGATAACTTGCTGCAGAGTTCTGTGCTTTGCCTTAAGCCATTAACACTTGATTAGCTTATTTTGCATGAGTTCACAGCAGATCGCACAAAATCTAGATACTTTAAATCGACCCGTCAGAGCGTGCAGTAGCTTGCAACAGTGTGCAGCTCCTTGCTTTAGGCAATCACACATGAATAACGAACTTTGCTTGATTTTGCAGCATATCGCGGAACATAAAGATATCTCGATACTGCACCTCATTCCGTGTGACAACTTGCTGAAGAGTGCGGTGCCTTGCATTAAGCCATTCACACTTGAATAGCTTATCTTGCATGAGTTCACAGCAGATCGCACAATATCTAGATACTTTAAATCAACCCGCCAGAGCGTGCAGTAGTTTGCAGCATAATGCAGCACTTTGCTTCAGGCAATCGCACTTGAATAACTCATTTCGCTTGAGTTCGCAGCAGATCGCTGAATATTAAGTCACCTCGATACTACTCGTTATATCGTGTGATGACTTGCTGCAGAGTGCGGCGCCTAGCATTAGGTAGTTCACTCGTGAATAACCTACTTTGCAGGACTTCACAGCAGATCGCACAATATCTAGATACTTTAAATCAACCTGTCAAGTCATGCAGTCGCTCGGAGAGGAGTGCAGGCCTTGCTTAAGGCAATCGCACTGGAATAACTCATTTTGCTTAAGTTAGCAGCAGATCGCGGAATATAAAGACCCCTCGATACTGCTCGTTATAGCGTGTGATAACTTGCTGCAGATTGCAGCGCCTTGCATTAGGCCATTCACACTTGAACAGCTTATTTTGCATGACTTCACAGCAGATCGCACAATATCTAGATACTTAAAATCAACCGGTCTTAGCATGCTGTAGCTTGGAGCCGAGTGCTGGCCTTGCTTTAGGCAATAGCACTTGAATAACGTATTTCGCTTGTGTTTGCAGCAGATCGCAGAATATGAAGACACCTCGATACTGCTCGTTATAGCGTGTGACAACTTGCTACAGAGTGAGGCGCCTTGCATTAAGCCATTCACACTAGAATAGCTTACCTTGCATGAGTTCACTGTAGCCGCACAATATCTAGATACTTTAAATCAACCCGCCAGAGCGTGCAGTAGTTTGCAGCAGAGTGAAGCTCTTTGCTTTAGGCAATCGCACATGAATACCACATTTTGAATAAGTTTGCTGCAGATCGCTGGATATAAAGACACCCGATACTGCTGGTTATATCGTGTGATAACTTGCTGCAGAGTGCGGCTCCTAGCATTAGGCCATTTACATTTGAATAGCTTATCTTCCAAGAGTTCACAGCAGATCGCACAATTTCTAGATTCTTTTAAATCAACCCGGTCAAAGCGTGCAGTAGCCTGGAGCAGAGTGCAGGCCTTGCTTTAGGCAATCGCACTTGAATAACTCATTTCGCTTGAGTTCGCAGCAGATCGCTGAATATTAAGACACCTCGATACTACTTGTTATATCGTGTGATGACTTGCTGCAGAGTGCTGATCTTTGCATTAAGCCATTCACACTTGAATAGCTGATTTTGCATTAGTCTACAGCAGATCATACAATATCTAGATACTTTAAATCAACCCGTCAAGTCATGCAGTCGCTCGGAGAGAAGTGCAGGCCTTGCTTTAGGCAATCACACATAAATAACTTATTTCGCTTGAGTTTGCAGCACATGGCAGAATATGAAGACACCTCGATACTGCTCGTTATATATGTGACAACTTGCTACAGAGTGAGGCGCCTTGCATTAGGCCATTCACACTTGAATAGCTTATCTTGCATGAGTTCACAGCAGATCGCACAATATCTAAATACTTTAAATCAACCCGCCAGAGCGTGCAGTAGTTTGCAGCATAATGCAGCACCTTGCTTCTGGCAATAGCACTCGAATAACTTATTTCGCTTGAGTTTGCAGCAGATCGCGGAATTTAAAGACACCTCGATACTGCTCGTTTTAGCGTGTGATAACTTGCTGCAGAGTGCGTCACCTAGCATTAGGCCATTCACCTTTGAATAACCTACTAGGCATGAGATCGCAGCTGATCGCGCAATATTTAGATACTTTAAATCAACCTGTCTAATGTGTGGTAGCTTGCAGTGGAGTGCAGCTCCTTGCTTTAGGCAATCGCACATGAATGACACATTTCGGTTAAGTTTGCTGCAGACCGCTGAATATAAAGACACCTCGATACTGCTGATTATACCGTGTGATACCTTGCTGCAGATTGCTGCGCCTAGCATTAGGCCATTCACACTTGAATAGCTTATTTTGCTTGACTTCACAGCAGATCGCACAATATCTAGATACTTTAAATCAACCCGTAAAGTCATGCAGTACCTCGGAGAGGAGTGCAGGCCTTGCTTTTAGCAACCGCACTTGAATAACTCATTGCGCTTAGGTTCGCTGCAGATTGCTGAATATTAAGACCCCTCAATACTACTGGTTATATCGTGTGATGACTTGCTGTGGAGTGCGGCACCTTGCATTAGGCCATTCACACTTGAATAGCTTATTTGGCATGACTTCACAGCAGATCGCACAATATCTAGATACTTTAAATCAACCTGCCAGAGCGTGGAATAGTTTGCAGCATAATGCAGCTCCTTGCTTCACACAATCGCACTTGAATAAATCATTTCGCTTGTGTTTGCAGAAGATCGCAGAACGTAAATATACCTCGATACTGCTCGTTATAGCGTGTGATAACTTGCTGCAGAGTGTGGTGCCTTGCAATAAGCCATTCACACTTGAATAACCTATTTTGCATTAAATCGCAGGAGATCGCACAAAATCTAGATACTTTAAATCCACCCGTCGAAGCATGCAAGTGCTGACAGCAGATTGCAACGCCTTTCTTTAGGCAATCGCAATTTAGTTATTTATTTTGCTTGATTTTGCAGCAGATTGCGGAAATTACAGACACCTTGAAACTGCTCGTCCTAGCTTGTGATAACATGCTGCAGAGTGCGGCTCTTTGCATTAAGCCATTCACACTTGAATGCTTTATTTAGCATGAGTTCATAGCAGATTGCACAGTATCTAGAGACTTTAAATCAACCCGTCAAAGCATGCTGTAGTTCAAGCAGAGTGCAAATCTTGCTTTAGGCAATCGCATTTAAATAACTCATTTCGCATGAGTTTGCAGCAGATCGCGGAATATAAAGACACCTCGATACCGCTCGTTATGGCGTGTGATAACTTGCTGCTGAGTGCGGCTCGTAGCATTAGGCCATTAACACTTGAATAACAGCAGAGTGCAGCTCCTTGATTTAAGCAATCGCACATGAATAACTTATTGCTGTTAAGTTTGCAGCAGATCGCTGAATATAAAGACACCTCGATACTGCTTGTTATATCGTGTGATAACTTGCTGCAGATTGCTGCACCTTGCATTAGGCCATTCACACTTGAATAGCTTATTTTGGATGACTTCACACCAGATCGCACAATATCAAGATACTTTAAATCGACCCGTCTCAGCGTGTGGTAGCTTGCAGCAGAGTGCAGATCCTTGGTTGAAGCAATCGCACACGAATAACTCATTTCGGTTAAGTTTGCAGCTGATCGGGGAACAGAAAGACACCTCGATACAGCTCGTTATATCGTGTGATAACTTGCTGCAGATTGCTGCGCCTTGCATAAGGCCATTCACATTTGAATAGCTTATCTTGCATGATATCCCAGCAGATCGCACCATATCTAGATACTTTAAACCAATCCGCCGGGGCATGCTGTTGTTTGCACCAAAATGCACCTCCTTGCTTTAGGCAATCGCAATTGAATGACTCATTTTGCTTGAGTTTGCAGCAAATCGGTAAATATAAAGACACCTCGATACTGCTCATTATTTTGCATGACTTTACAGCAGATCGCACAATATCTAGATACTTTAAATCTACCCGTCACAGCGTGCAGTACCTTGCAGCAGAGTGCAGCTCCTTCCATTAGGCAATCGCAATTTGATATCTCATTCCGCTTGCGTTCGCGGCAGATCGCTGAATATAAAGACACCTCAATAGAGCTCGTAGTCGCCTGTAATAGGTTGCTGCAGAGTTCTGAGCTTTGCATTAAGCCATTCACACTTGAATAGCTTTATGTGCATGAGTTCACAGCAGATCGCACAATATCTAGCTACTTTAAATTCAACCGTCGAAGCATGCAGGAACTAGCAGCAGAGTGCTGCACCTTGATTTAGGCAATCACACTTGAATAACGAACATTTTGCTTGATTTTTGCAGCATATCGCGGAACATTAAGATACCTCGATACTGCACCTTATTCCGTGCGATAACTTGCTGAAGATTGCGGCGCCTTGCATAGGGCCATTCACACTTGAATAGCCGATTTTGCTTTGTCTACAGAAGATCGCACAATATCTAGATACTTTAAATCAACTGTCTAAAGTTGTGCAGTAGCTCGCAGAGAGTGCAGGCCTTGCTTTTGGCAATCGCACTGGAATAACTCATTTCGCTTAGGTTAGCAGCAGATCGCTGAATATTAGGAAACCTCAATACTACTCGTTATATCGTGTGATAACTTGCTGGCAGATTGGGGATACTTGCATCAAACCATTCACACTTAAATAGCTTATTTTGCATGAGTTCACAGCAGATCGCACAATATCTAGATACTTTAAATCAACCCGCTAGAGCGTGGAGTAGTTTGCAGCATGAGTGCAATCCTTGCTTTAGGCAATCGCACTTGACTAACTCATTTTGCATGAGCTTGCAGCAGATTTCTGAATATAAAGACACCTCAATAGAGCTCGTAATAGCGGGTGATAACTTGCTGCAGAGTTCTGGCTTTTGCCTTAAGCCATTCACACTTGATTAGCTTATTTTGCATGACTTCACAGCAGATCGCACAATATCTAGATACTTTAAATCGACCCGTCAGAGCGTGCAGTAGCTTGCAGCAGTGTGCAGCTCCTTGCTTTAGGCAATCACACATGAATAACTCATTTCGCCTGACTTTGCAGCATATCGCGGAATATAAAGACATCTCGATACTGCTCGTTATATCGTGTGCTAACTTGCTGCAGTGTGAGGTGTTTTGCATTAAGCCATTCACACTTGTATAACTTATTTTGCATGAGTTCACAGCAGATTGCACTATATCTAGATACTTTAAATCAACCCGTCGAAGCTTGCATGAGCTGGCAGCAGAGTGCTGCACGTTGCTTTAGGCAATCGCACATTAAAAAAACACATTTCGAATGAGTTTGCTGAAGATCGCGGAATGTAAAGACACCTCAATTCTGCTCGTTATGTCGTGTGATAACTTGCTGCAGAATGTGGTGCCTTGCATTAAGCCATTCTCACTTGACTAACCAATTTTGCATGAGATAGCAGGAGATTGCCCAATATCTTGATACTTTAAATCCACCCGTCGAAGCGTGAAGGAGCTGGCAGCAGATTGCTCAGGCCTTGCTTTAGGCAATCGCACTTTGAAAAACGCATTTTGCTTGATTTTGCAGCAGATCGCGGAATATAAACACACCTCGATACCTCATCCTCATAGCTTGTGATAGCTTGCGGCAGAGTGCAGTGCTTAGCATTAGGCCATTCACACTTGAATAGCTTAGTTTGCATGAGTTCACAGCAGATCGCACAATATCTAGATACTTAAAATCAACCTGTCTAGGCATGCGGTAGCTGGGAGCAGAGTGCAGCGCTTTGCTTCAGGCAATCGCACTTGAATAACTCATTTCGCTTGAGTTTGCAGCAGGTCGCTGAATATAAAGACACTTCGATACTGCACGTTATAGCGTGTGATGACTTGCTGCAGTGTGCTAATCGTTGCATTAAGCCATGCACACTTGAATAGCTGATTTTGCATTAGTCAACAGCAGATCGCACAATATCTAGATACTTTAAATCAACCCGTAAAGTCATGCAGTCGCTCGGAGAGGAGTGTAGGCCGTGCTTTAGGCAATCGCACATAAATAACTCATTTCGGCCGATTTTGCAGCATATCGCTGAATATAAAGACACCTCGATACTGCTCGTTATATCGTGTGATAACTTGCTGCAGTGTGAGGCGCCTTGCATTAGGCCATTCACACTTGAATAGCTTATCTTGCATGAGTTCACAGCAGATCGCACAATATCTAGATACTTTAAATCAACCCGACTAGTCATGCATTAGCTCGGAGAGGAGCTCGGAGAGGAGTGCTGGCCTTGTTAGGCGATCATACTTGAATAACTCATTTCGCTTGAGTTTGCAGCAGATCGCAAAATATCTAAACACTTTATATCAACCCACCAGAGCGTGCAGTACTTTGCAGCATAATGCAGCTCCTTGCTTCAGGCAATCGCACTTGAATAACTCATTTCGGTTGAGTTTGCAGCTGATCGCGGAATATAAAGACATCTCGATACTGCTCGTTTTAGCATGCGATTGCTTGCTGCAGAGTGGGGTGACTAGCATTAGGCCATTCACACTTGAATAACCTACTTTGCATGAGATCACAGCAGATCGCACAATATCTAGGTACTTTAAATCAACCCTTCTAAGTGTGCTGTAGCTTGCAGGAGAGTCCAGCTGCTTGGTTTAGGCAATCGCACCTGAATAGCACATTTCGGTTAAATTTGCTGCAGATCGCTGAATATAAAGACACCTCGATACTGCCCGTTATATCGTGAGATAACTTGCTGCATATTGTGGCGCTTAGCATTAGGCAATTCACACTGGAATAGCTTATGTTGCATGATATCCCAGCAGATCGCACAATATCTATATAGTTTAAACCAATCCGCGGGGGCATGCTGTTGTTTGCACCAAAATGCATTTCATTGCTTTACACAATCGCAATTGAATAACTCATTTTGCTTGAGTTTGCAGCAAATCGGTAAATATAAAGACACCTCGATACAGCTCTTTATAGCCGTGATAGCTTGCTGCTGAGTGAGGCACCTAGCATTAGGCCATTCACACTTGAATAACCTACTTTGGATGAGATCGCAGCAGATCGCACAATATCTAGATACTTTAAATCGACCCGTCTCAGCGTGTGGTAGCTTGCAGCAGAGTGCCGCTCCTTGGTTTAAGCAATCGCACATGAATAACTCATTTCGATTAAGTTTGTAGCTGATCGCTGAACAGAAAGACACCTCGATACAGCTCGTTATATCGTGTGATAACTTGCTGCAGATTGCGGCGCATTGCATAAGGCCATTCACACGTGATTAGCTTATTTTGCATGTCTTCACCGCAAATCGCACAATATCTTGATACTTTAAATCGACCCGTCAGAGCGTGCAGTAGCTTGCATCAGAGTGCAGCTCCTTGCTTAAGGCAATCGCAATTTGAAAACTCATTCTGCTTGCGTTTGCAGCTGATCTCTGAATATGAAGACACCTCAATAGAGCTCGTAATAGCCTGTAATAAGTTGCTGCAGAGTTCTGCCCTTTGCATTAAGCCATTCACACTTGAATAGCTTATTTTGCATGAGTTCACAGCAGATAGCACAATATCTAGCTACTTTAAATCCAGCCGTCGAAGCATGCAGGAGCTAGCAGCAGAGTGCTGCACCTTGGTTTAGGCAATCACACTTGAAAAACGAACTTTGCTTGATTTTGCAGCATATCGCGGAACATAAAGATACCTCGATACTGTACCTCATTCCGTGGGATAACTTGCTGCAGAGTGCGGTGCCTTGCATTAAGCCATTCACACTTGAATAACTTATTTTGCATGAGTTTACAGCAGATCGCACAATATCTAAAGACGTAAAATCCACCCGTCGAAGCTTGCATGAGCTGGCAGCAGAGTGCTGCGCCTTGCTTAGGGCAATCGTACTTAAAAAAAAAAATTTCGAATGAGTTTGCAGAAGATCGCGGAATGTAAAGACACCACAATACTGCTCGTTATGGCGTGTAATAACTTGCTGCTGAGTGTAGTACCTTGCATTAAGCCATTCTCACTTGAATAACCTATTTTGCATGAGATAGCAGGAGATTGCCCAATATCTAGATACTTTAAATCCACCCTTCAAAGCGTGCAGGAGCTGGCAGCTGAGTGCTCGGCTTTGCTTTAGGCAATCGCACTTAAAAAACGAATTTTGCTTGATTTTTCAGCTGATCACGGAACATAAACGCACGTCGATACTCATCCTCATAGCTTGTGATAACTTGTGGCAGAGTGCTGTGCTTTGCATTAAGCCATTCACACTTTAATACCTTATTTTGCATGAGTTCACAGCAGATCGCACAATATTAAGATACTTCAAATCAACCCGTCAAGGCATGAAGTAGCTCGGAGCAGAGTGAAGGCCTTGCTTTAGGCAATCGCACTTGAATAACTCATTTCGGTTGAGTTTGCAGCTGATCGCGGAATATAAAGACATCTCCATACTGCTCGTTATAGCCTGCGATAACTTGCTGCAGAGTGGGGCGCCGAGCATTAGGCCATTCACACTTGAATAACCTACTTTGGATGAGATCGCAGCAGATCGCACAATATCAAGATACTTTAAATCGACCCGTCTCAGCGTGTGGTAGCTTGCAGCAGAGTGCAGATCCTTGGTTTAAGCAATCGCACACGAATAACTCATTTCGGTTAAGTTTGCAGCTGATCGGGGAACAGAAAGACACCTCGATACAGCTCGTTATATCGTGTGATAACTTGCTGCAGATTGCTGCCCCTTGCATAAGGCCATTCACATTTGAATAGCTTATCTTGCATGATATCCCAGCAGATCGCACCATATCTAGATACTTTAAACCAATCCGCCGGGGCATGCTGTTGTTTGCACCAAAATGCACCTCCTTGCTTTAGGCCATCGCAATTGAATGACTCATTTTGCTTGAGTTTGCAGCAAATCGGTAAATATAAAGACACCTCGATACTGCTCATTATAGCTGTGATGGCTTGCTGCAGATTGCGGCGCCTTGCATAAGGCCATTCACACTTGATTAGCTTATTTTGCATGACTTTACAGCAGATCGCACAATATCTAGATACTTTAAATCGACCCGTCACAGCGTGCAGTACCTTGCAGCAGAGTGCAGCTCCTTCCTTTAGGCAATCGCAATTTGATATCTCATTCCGCTTGCGTTCGCGGCAGATCGCTGAATATAAAGACACCTCAATAGAGCTCGTAGTCGCCTGTAATAGGTTGCTGCAGAGTTCTGAGCTTTGCATTAAGCCATTCACACTTGAATAGCTTTATGTGCATGAGTTCACAGCAGATCGCACAATATCTAGCTACTTTAAATTCAACCGTCGAATCATGCAGGAACTAGCAGCAGAGTGCTGCACCTTGATTTAGGCAATCACACTTGAATAACGAAGTTTGCTTGATTTTGC
This sequence comes from Cristatella mucedo, assembly GCA_009760855.2. Taxonomy (NCBI): domain Eukaryota; kingdom Metazoa; phylum Bryozoa; class Phylactolaemata; family Cristatellidae; genus Cristatella; species Cristatella mucedo. The sequence continues at coordinate 14,715 of WPIO01000580.1, forward strand.
AGCATATCGCGGAACATTAAGATACCTCGATACTGCACCTCATTCCGTGCGATAACTTGCCGAAGAGTGCGGTGCCTTGCATTAGGCTATTCACACTTGAATAACTTATTTTGCATGACTTCACAGCAGATCGAACAATATCTAGATACTTTAAATCAACCGGTAAAGTTGTGCAGTAGCTCGGAGAGGAGTGCAGGCCTTGCTTTTGGCAATCGCACTGGAATAACTCATTTCGCTTAGGTTAGCAGCAGATCGCTGAATATTAGGAAACCTCAATACTACTCGTTATATCGTGTGATAACTTGCTGGGGAGTGGGGATACTTGCATCAAACCATTCACACTTAAATAGCTTATCTTGCATGAGTTCACAGCAGATCGCACAATATCTAGATACTTTAAATCAACCCGCTAGAGCGTGGAGTAGTTTGCAGCATGTTGCAAATCCTTGCTTTAGGCAATCGCACTTGAATAACTCATTTTGCATGAGCTTGCAGCAGATTTCTGAATATAAAGACACCTCAATAGAGCTCGTAATAGCGGGTGATAACTTGCTGCAGAGTTCTGTGCTTTGCCTTAAGCCATTAACACTTGATTAGCTTATTTTGCATGAGTTCACAGCAGATCGCACAAAATCTAGATACTTTAAATCGACCCGTCAGAGCGTGCAGTAGCTTGCAGCAGTGTGCAGCTCCTTGCTTTAGGCAATCACACATGAATAACGAACTTTGCTTGATTTTGCAGCATATCGCGGAACATAAAGATATCTCGATACTGCACCTCATTCCGTGTGACAACTTGCTGAAGAGTGCGGTGCCTTGCATTAAGCCATTCACACTTGAATAACTTATTTTGCATGAGTTCACAGCAGATCGCACAATATCTAGAGGCTTTAAATCCACCCGTCGAAGCTTGCATGAGCTGCCAGCAGAGTGCTGCGCCTTGCTTAGGGCAATCGTACATTAAAAACACATTTCGAATGAGTTTGCTGAAGATCGCGGAATGTAAGGACACCTCAATACTGCTCGTTATGGCGTGTGATAACTTGCTGCGGAATGTGGTGCCTTGCATTAAGCCATTCTCACTTGACTAACCAATTTTGCATGAGATAGCAGGAGATTGCCCAATATCTAGATACTTTAAATCCACCCGTCGAAGCGTGAAGGAGCTGGCAGCAGATTGCTCAGGTTAGCTTTAGGCAATCGCACTTAAAAAACGCATTTTGCTTGATTTTGCAGCAGATCGGGGAACATAAACACACCTCGATACTCATCCTCATAGATTGTGATAGCTTGCGGCAGAGTGCCGTGCTTTGCATTAAGCCATTCACACTTGAATACCTTATTTTGCATGAGTTCACAGCAGATCGCACAATATCTAGATACTTCAAATCAACCTGTCAAGGCATGAAGTAGCTCGGAGCAGAGTGCAGGCCTTGCTTTAGGCAATTGCACTTGAATAATTCATTTCGGTTGAGTGTGCAGCAGATCGCTGAATATAAAGACACCTCGATACTGCTCGTTATATCGTGTGCTAACTTGCTGCAGTGTGAGGTGTTTTGCATTAAGCCATTCACACTTGTATAACTTATTTTGCATGAGTTCACAGCAGATTGCACTATATCTAGATACTTTAAATCAACCCGTCAAGTCATGCAGTCGCCCGGAGATTAGTGCAGGCCTTGCTTTAGGCAATCGCACTTGAACAACTCATTTCGCTTGAGTTTGCAGCAGATCGCAGAATATTAAGACACCTCGATACTGCTCGTTATAGCGTGTGATAACTTGCTGCAGTGTGAGGCGCCTTGCATTAGGCCATTCACACTTGAATAGCTTATCTTGCATGAGTTCACAGCAGATCGCACTATATCAAGATACTTAAAATCAACCGGTCTAAGCGTGCTATAGTACGGAGCAGAGTGCAGGCCTAGCTTCAGGCAATCGCTCTTGAATAACTCATTTTGCTTAAGTATGCAGCAAATCGCTAAATATCAAGACACCTCGATACTGCTCTTTATAGCGTGTGACAACTTGCTGCAGAGTGAGGCGCCTTGCATTAAGCTATTCACACTGGAATAGCTTATCTTGCATGATATCCCAGCAGATCGCACAATATTTAGATACTTTAAACCAACCCGTCTAAGCGTGCGGTAGCTTGCAGCAAAGTGCAGCTCCTTGGTTTAAGCAATCGCACATGAATAACTCATTTCGGTTAAGTTTGCAGCAGATCGCTGATCATAAAGACACCTCGATACTGCACGTTATATCGTGTGATAACTTGCTGCAGATTGCTGGGCCTTGCATTCAGCCATTCACACTTGTATAGCTTATCTTGCATGACTTCACAGCAGATCGCACAAAATCTTGTTTCTTCAAATCAACCAGTCAAGTCATGCAGTAGCTCCGACAAAAGTGCAGGCCTTGCTTTAGGCGATTATACTTGAATACCTCATTTTGCTTAAGATCGCAGCAAATCGCACAATATCTTGATACTTGAAATCAACCCGCCATAGTGTGCAGTAGTTTGCAGCATAATGCAGCTCCTTGCTTTAGGCATTCGTACTTGAATAAATCATTTCGGTTTGAGTTTTCAGCAGATCGCAGAATGTGAATACACCTCGATACTGCTCGTTATATCGTTTGATGACTTGCTGCCGAGTGCAGGGCATTGCATTAACCCATTCAAACGTGAATAACCTACTTTGCATGAGATCGCAGCAGATCGCACAATATCTAGATACTTTAAATCGACCCGTCTCAGCGTGTGGTAGCTTGCAGCACAGTGCAGCTCCTTGGTTTAAGCAATCGCACATGAATAACACATTTCGATTAAGTTTGTAGCTGATCGCTGCACAGAAAGACACCTCGATACAGCTCGTTATATCGTGTGATAACTTGCTGCAGATTGCGGCGCATTGCATAAGGCCATTCACACGTGATTAGCTTATTTTGCATGTCTTCACCGCAAATCGCACAATATCTTGATACTTTAAATCGACCCGTCAGAGCGTGCAGTAGCTTGCATCAGAGTGCAGCTCCTTGCCTAAGGCAATCGCAATTTGAAAGCTCATTCTGCTTGCATTTGCAGCTGATCTCTGAATATGAAGACACCTCAATAGAGCTCGTAATAGCCTGTAATAAGTTGCTGCAGAGTTCTGCCCTTTGCATTAAGCCATTCACACTTGAATAGATTATTTTGCATGAGTTCACAGCAGATCGCACAATATCTAGCTACTTTAAATCCAACCGTCGAAGCGTGCAGGAGCTAGCAGCAGCGTGCTGCACCTTGGCTTAGGCAATCACACTTGAATGATGAACTTTGCTTGATTTTGCAGCATATCGCGGAACATAAAGATACCTCGATACTGCACCTCATTCAGCGTGATAACTTGCTGCAGAGTGCGGTGCCTTGCATTAAGGCATTCACACTTGAATAGCCTACTGTGCATGAGATCGCAGCAGATTGCACAATATCTAGATACTTTTAAATCAACCCGTCTAACCGTGCGGTATCTTGAAGCAGAGTGCAGCTCTTGGTTTAGGCAATCGCACTTGAATAATTCATTTCGCTTGAGTGTGCAGCAGATCACTGAATATAAAGACACCTCGATACTGCTCGTTATATCGTGTTATAACTTGCTGCAGATTGCGGAGCCTTGCATTAGGCCATTGACACTTGAATAGCTTATTTTGCATGACTTCACAGCAGATCGCACTATATCTAGATACTTTAAATCAACCCATCAAGTCATGCAGTCGTCCGGAGATTAGTGCAGGCCTTCCTTTAGGCAATCGCACTTGAACAACTCATTTCGTTTGAGTTTGCAGCAGATCGCAGAATATTAAGACACCTCGATACTGCTCGTTATAGGGTGTGATACCTTGCTGCAGTGTGAGGCGCCTTGCATTAGGCCATTCACACTTGAATAGCTTAACTTGCATGAGTTCACAGCAGATCGCACAATATCTAGATACTTTAAATTAACCCACCAGAGCTTGCAGTACTTTGCAGCATAATGCAGCTCCTTGCTTCAGGCAATCGCACTTGAATAACTCATTTCGGTTGAGTTTGCAGCTGATCCCGGAATATAAAGACATCTCGATACTGCTCGTTAAAGCGTGCGATTGCTTGCTGCAGAGTGGGGTGACTAGCATTAGGCCATTCACACTTGAATAACCTACTTTGCATGAGATAGCAGCAGATCGCACAATATCTAGATACTTTAGATCAACCCTTCTAAGTGTGCTGTAGCTTGCAGCAGAGTCCAGCTACTTGGTTTAGGCAATCGCACCTGAATAACACATTTCAGTTTAATTTGCTGCAGATCGCTGAATATAAAGACACCTCGATACTGCTCGTTATATCGTAAGATAAATTGCTGCAGATTGTGGCGCTTAGCATTAGGCCATTCACACTTGACTAGCCTATTTTTGCATGATATCACAGCAGATCGCACAATATCTAGATACTTTAAAATCAATCCGTGGGGGGCATGCTGTAGTTCGCAGCAAAGTGCATTTCCTTGCTTTAGGCAATCGCACTTGATTAACTCATTTCGGTTGAGTTTGCAGCTGATCGCGGAATATAAAGACACCTCGATACAGCTCTTTATAGCCGTGATAGGTTGCTGCTGAGTGCGGAGCCAAGCATTAGGCCATTCACACTTGAATAACCTACTTTGGATGAGATCGCAGCAGATCGCACAATATCTAGATACTTTAAATCGACTCGTCTCAGCGTGTGTTAGCTTGCAGCAGAGTGCAGCTCCTTGGTTTAAGCAATCGCACATGAATAACACATTTCGATTAAGTTTGTAGCTGATCGCTGCACAGAAAGACACCTCGATACAGCTCGTTATCTTCACCGCAAATCGCACAATATCTTGATACTTTAAATCGACCCGTCAGAGCGTGCAGTAGCTTGCATCAGAGTGCAGCTCCTTGCTTAAGGCAATTGCAATTTGAAAGCTCATTCTGCTTGCATTTGCAGCTGATCTCTGAATATGAAGACACCTCAATAGAGCTCGTAATAGCCTGTAATAAGTTGCTGCAGAGTTCTGCCCTTTGCATTAAGCCATTCACACTTGAATAGATTATTTTGCATGAGTTCACAGCAGATAGCACAATATCTAGCTACTTTAAATCCAACCGTCGAAGCATGCAGGAGCTAGCAGCAGAGTGCTGCACCTTGGTTTAGGCAATCACACTTGAAAAACGAACTTTGCTTGATTTTGCAGCATATCGCGGAACATAAAGATACCTCGATACTGCACCTCATTCCGTGGGATAACTTGCTGCAGAGTGCGGTGCCTTGCATTAAGCCATTCACACTTGAATAACTTATTTTGCATGAGTTTACAGCAGATCGCACAATATCTTGAGACTTTAAATCCACCCGTCGAAGCTTGCATGAGCTGGCAGCAGAGTGCTGCGCCTTGCTTAGGGCAATCGTACTTAATAAAAAAACATTTCGAATGAGTTTGCAGAAGATCGCGGAATGTAAAGACACCACAATACTGCTTGTTATGGCGTGTAATAACTTGCTGCTGAGTGTAGTGCCTTGCATTAAGCCATTCTCACTTGAATAACCTATTTTTCATGAGATAGCAGGAGATTGCCCAATATCTAGATACTTTAAATCCACCCGTCGAAGCGTGCAGGAGCTAGCAGCAGAGTGCTCGGCTTTGCTTTAGGCAATCGCACTTGAAAAACGAATTTTGCTTGATTTTTCAGCTGATCACGGAACATAAACGCACCTCGATACTCATCCTCATAGCTTGTGATAACTTGCGGCAGAGTGCTGTGCTTTGCATTAGGCCATTCACACTTGAATACCTTATTTTGCATGAGTTCACAGCAGATCGCACAATATCTAGATACTTCAAATCAACCCGTCAAGGCATGAAGTAGCTCGGAGCAGAGTGAAGGCCTTGCTTTAGGCAATCGCACTTGATTAAACTCATGTCGGTTGAGTTTGCAGCTGATCGCGGAATATAAAGACATCTCCATACTGCTCGTTATAGCCTGCGATAGCTTGCTGCAGAGTGGGGCGCCTAGCATTAGGCCATTCACACTTGAATAACCTACTTTGGATGAGATCGCAGCAGATCGCACAATATCAAGATACTTTAAATCGACCCGTCTCAGCGTGTGGTAGCTTGCAGCACAGTGCAGCTCCTTGGTTTAAGCAATCGCACACGAATAACTCATTTCGGTTAAGTTTTGTTTGCAGCTGATCGGGAACAGAAAGACACCTCGATACAGCTCGTTATATCGTGGTTTGCAGCAAATCGGTAATATAAAGACACCTCGATACTGCTCATTATAGCTGTGATGGCTTGCTGCAGATTGCGGCGCCTTGCATAAGGCCATTCACACTTGATTAGCTTATTTTGCATGACTTTACAGCAGATCGCACAATATCTAGATACTTTAAATCGACCCGTCACAGCGTGCAGTAGCTTGCAGCAGAGTGCAGCTCCTTCCTTTAGGCAATCGCAATTTGATATCTCATTCCGCTTGCGTTCGCGGCAGATCGCTGAATATGAAGACACCTCAATAGAGCTCGTAGTCGCCTGTAATAGGTTGCTGCAGAGTTCTGAGCTTTGCATTAAGCCATTCACACTTGAATAGCTTTATGTGCATGAGTTCACAGCAGATCGCACAATATCTAGCTACTTTAAATCCAACCTTCGAAGCATGCAGGAACTAGCAGCAGAGTGCTGCACCTTGATTTAGGCAATAACACTTGAATAACGAACTTTGCTTGATTTTGCAGCATATTGCGGAACATTAAGATACCTCGATACTGCACCTCATTCCGTGCGATAACTTGCTGAAGAGTGCGGTGCCTTGCATTAAGCCATTCACACTTGAATAACTTATTTTGCATGACTTCACAGCAGATCGCACAATATCTAGATACTTTTATATGAACCGGTAAAGTTGTGCAGTAGCTCGGAGAGGAGTGCAGGCCTTGCTTTTGGCAATCGCACTGGAATAACTCATTTCGCTTAGGTTAGCAGCAGATCGCTGAATATTAGGAAACCTCAATGCTACTCGTTATATCGTGTGATGACTTGCTGGGGAGTGGGGATACTTGCATCAAACCATTCACACTTAAATAGCTTATCTTGCATGAGTTCACAGCAGATCGCACAATATCTAGATACTTTAAATCAACCCGCTTGAGCGTGGAGTAGTTTGCAGCATGTTGCAAATCCTTGCTTTAGGCAATCGCACTTGACTAACTCATTTTGCATGAGCTTGCAGCAGATTTCTGAATATAAAGACACCTCAATAGAGCTCGTAATAGCGGGTGATAACTTGCTGCAGAGTTCTGTGCTTTGCATTAAGCCATTCACACTTGAATACCTTATTTTGCATGAGGTCACAGCAGATCGCACAATATCTAGATACTTCAAATCAACCCGTCAAGGCATGAAGTAGCTCGGAGCAGAGTAACTCATTTCGGTTGAGTTTGCAGCTGATCGCGGAATATAAAGACATCTCCATACTGCTCGTTATAGCCTGCGATAGCTTGCTGCAGTGTGGGGCGCCGAGCATTAGGCCATTCACACTTGAATAACCTACTTTGGATGAGATCGCAGCAGATCGCACAATATCAAGATACTTTAAATCGACCCGTCTCAGCGTGTGGTAGCTTGCAGCAGAGTGCAGCTCCTTGGTTTTAGCAATCGCACACGAATAACTCATTTCGGTTAAGTTTGCAGCTGATCGGGGAACAGAAAGACACTTTGATACAGCTCGTTATATCGTGATATAACTTGCTGCAGATTGCTGCGCCTTGCATAAGGCCATTCACACTTGAATAGCTTATCTTGCATGATATCCCAGCAGATCGCACCATATCTAGATACTTTAAACCAATCCGCCGGGGCATGCTGTTGTTCGCACCAAAATGCACCTCCTTGCTTTAGGCAATCGCAATTGAATGACTCATTTTGCTTGAGTTTGCAGCAAATCGGTAAATATAAAGACACCTCGATACTGCTCATTATAGCTGTGATGGCTTGCTGCAGATTGCGGCGCCTTGCATAAGGCCATTCACACTCGATTAGCTTATTTTGCATGACTTTACAGCAGATCGCACAAAATCTAGATACTTTAAATCGACCCGTCAGAGCGTGCAGTAGCTTGCAGCAGTGTGCAGCTCCTTGCTTTAGGCAATCACACATGAATAACGAACTTTGCTTGATTTTGCAGCATATCGCGGAACATAAAGATATCTCGATACTGCACCTCATTCCGTGTGACAACTTGCTGCAGAT
>WPIO01000581.1:0-22519 GCA_009760855.2 Cristatella mucedo
CGACATGCAGATTTGAATTTTCTACATATTCCGCGATCTGCTGCGAACTCGTGCGAAACGTGTTATTTACGTGCGAAATGCTTTAAACAAGGTGCAGCACTCTGCTGCCAGCCAGGGCACGCTCCGACATGCAGATTTGAAGTTTCTACATATTCCGCGATCTGCTGCGAACTCGTGCAAAACGTGTTATTTACGTGCGAAATGCTTTAAACAAGGTGCAGCACTCTGCTGCCAGCCAGCGCACGCTCCGACATGCAGATTTGAAGTTTCTACATATTCCGCGATCTGCTGCGAACTCGTGCGAAAACGTGTTATTTATTTGCGTGCGAAATGCTTTAAACAAGGTGCAGCACTCTTCTGCCAGCCAGCGCACGCTCCGACATGCAGATTTGAAGTTTCTACATATTCCGCGATCTGCTGCGAACTCGTGCGAAACGTGTTATTTACGTGCGAAATGCTTTAAACAAGGTGCAGCACTCTGCTGCCAGCCAGCGCACGCTCCGACATGCAGATTTAAAGTTTTTACATATTCCGCGATCCGCCTCGAACTCGTGCAAAACGTGTTATTTACGTGCGAAATGCTTTAAACAAGGTGCAGCACTCTGCTGCCAGCCAGCGCACGCTCCGACATGCAGATTTGAAGTTTCTACATATTAAGCGATCTGCTGCGAACTCGTGCGAATCGTGTTATTTACGTGCGAAATGCTTTAAACAAGGAGCAGCACTCTGCTGCGAGCAAGCGCACGCTCCGACATGCAGATTTGAAGTTTTTTACATATTCCGCGATCTGCTGCAAACTCGTGCGAAACGTGTTATTTACGTGCGAAATGCTTTAAACAAGGTGCAGCACTCTGCTGGGAGCAAGCGCACGCTCCGACATGCAGATTTGAAGTTTCTACATATTCCGCGATCTGCTGCGAACTCGTGCGAAAACGTGTTCTTTGCGTGCGAAATGCTTTAAACAAGGTGCAGCACTGTGCTGCCAGCAAGCGCACGCNAACTCGTGCAAAACGTGTTTTTACGTGCGAAATGCTTTAAACAAGGTGCAGCACTCTGCTGCCAGCCAGCGCACGCTCCGAAATGTAGATTTGAAGTTTCTACATATTCCGCGATCTCCTGCGAACTTGTGCAAAACGTGTTTATTACGTGCGAAATGCTTTAAACAAGGTGCAGCACTCTGCTGCCAGCAAGCGCACGCTCCGACATACAGATTTAAAGTTTCTACATATTCTGCGATCTGCTGCGAACTGGTGCGAAACGTGTTGTTTACGTGCGAAATGCTTTAAACAAGGTGCAGCACTCTGCTGCCAGCCAGGGCACGCTCCGACACGCAGATTTGATGTTTGTACATATTCCGCGATCTGCTGCGAACTCGTGCAAAACGTGTTATTTACGTGCGAAATGCTTTAAAGAAGGTGCAGCACTCTGCTGCCAGCCAGGGCACGCTCCGACACGCATATTTGATGTTTTTACATATTCTGCGATCTGCTGCGAACTTGTGCGAAACGTGTTATTTACGTGCGAAATGCTTTAAACAAGGTGCAGCACTCTGCTGCCAGCCAGCGCACGCTCCGACATGCAGATTTGAAGTTTCTACATATTCCGCGATCTGCTGCGAACTCGTGCGAAACGTGTTATTTACGTGCGAAATGCTTTAAACAAGGTGCAGCACTCTGCTACCAGCAAGCCCACGCTCCGACATGCAGATTTGAAGTTTTTACATATTCCGCGATCTGCCGCGAACTCGTGCGAAACGTGTTTACTACGTGCGAAATGCTTTAAACAAGTTGCAGCACTCAGCTGCGAGCAAGCACACGCTCCGACATGCAGATTTGAAGTTTCGACATATTCCGCGATCTGCTGCGAACTCGTGCGAAACGTGTTATTTACGTGCGAAATGCTTTAAACAAGGTGCAGCACTCTGCTGCCAGCCAGGGCACGCTCCGACACGCAGATTTGATGTTTGTACATATTCCGCGATCTGCTGCGAACTCGTGCAAAACGTGTTATTTACGTGCGAAATGCTTTAAAGAAGGTGCAGCACTCTGCTGGGAGCAAGCGCACGCTCCGACATGCAGATTTGAAGTGTCTACATATTCCGCGATCTGCCGCGAACTCGTGCGAAACGTGTTTATTACGTGCGAAATGCTTTAAACAAGGTGCAGCACTCTGCTGCCAGCAAGTGCACGCTCCGACAAGCAGATTTGAAGTTTCTACATATTCCGCGATCTGCTGCGAACTGGTGCGAAACGTGTTATTTACGTGCGAATTGCTTTGAACAAGGTGCAGCTCTCTGCTGCCAGCCAGGGCACGCTCCGACACGCATATTTGATGTTTTTACATATTCTGCGATCTGCTGCGAACTCGTGCGAAACGTGTTATTTACGTGCGAAATGCTTTAAACAAGGTGCAGCACTCTGCTGCCAGCCAGGGCACGCTCCGACACGCAGATTTGATGTTTGTACATATTCCGCGATCTGCTGCGAACTCGTGCAAAACGTGTTATTTACGTGCGAAATGCTTTAAAGAAGGTGCAGCACTCTGCTGGGAGCAAGCGCACGCTCCGACATGCAGATTTGAAGTGTCTACATATTCCGCGATCTGCCGCGAACTCGTGCGAAACGTGTTTATTACGTGCGAAATGCTTTAAACAAGGTGCAGCACTCTGCTGCCAGCAAGCGCACGCTCCGACATGCAGATTTGAAGTTTCTACATATTCCGCGATCTGCTGCGAACTCGTGCGAAACGTGTTATTTACGTGCGAAATGCTTTAAACAAGGTGCAGCACTCTGCTGCCAGCAAGCGCACGCTCCGACATGCAGATTTGAAGTTTCTACATATTCCGCGATCTGCCGCGAACTGGTGCAAAAACGTGTTTTTACGTGCGAAATGCTTTAAACAAGGTGCAGCACTCTGCTGCCAGCCAGCGCACGCTCCGACATGCAGATTTGAAGTTTCTACATATTCCGCGATCTGCTGCGAACTCGTGCGAAACGTGTTATTTACGTGCGAAATGCTTTAAACAAGGTGCAGCACTCTGCTGCCAGCCAGGGCACGCTCCGACACGCAGATTTGATGTTTGTACATATTCCGCGATCTGCTGCAACTCGTGCAAAACCTCTGCTGCGATCTGGTGAGCAAAACGTGTTATTTACGTGCGAAATGCTTTAAACAAGGTGCAGCACTCTGCTGCCAGCCAGGGCACGCTCCGACACGCAGATTTGAAGTTTCTACATATTCCGCGATCTGCTGCGAACTCGTGCAAAACGTGTTATTCACGTGCGAAATGCTTTAAACAAGGTGCAGCACTCTGCTGCCAGCCAGCGCACGCTCCGACATGCAGATTTGAAGTTTCTACACATATTCCGCGATCTGCGCGAACTCGTGCGAAAAAACGTGTTTTTTACGTGCGAAATGCTTTAAACAAGGTGCAGCACTCTGCTGCCAGCCAGCGCACGCTCCGACAGCAGAATTGAAGGTTCTACATATTCCGCGATCTGCTGCGAACTCGTGCGAAACGTGTTATTTACGTGCGAAATGCTTTTAAACATGGTGCAGCACTCTGCTGCCAGCCAGGGCACGCTCCGACACGCAGATTTGATGTTTGTACATATTCCGCGATCTGCTGCGAACTCGTGCGAAACGTGTTATTTACGTGCGAAATGCTTTAAACAAGGTGCAGCACTCTGCTGCCAGCCAGCGCACGCTCCGAAATGTAGATTTGAAGTTTCTACATATTCCGCGATCTCCTGCGAACTTGTGCAAAACGTTTTATTACGTGCGAAATGCTTTAAACAAGTTGCAGCACTCTGCTACCAGCACGCGCACGCTCCGACATACAGATTTAAAGTTTCTACATATTCTGCGATCTGCTGCGAACTGGTGCGAAACGTGTTTTTACGTGCGAAATGCTTTAAACAAGGTGCAGCACTCTGCTGCCAGCAAGCGTACGCTCTGAAATGTAGATTTGAAGTTTCTACATATTCCGCGATCTGCTGCGAACTCGTGCGAAACGTATTATTTACGTGCGAAATGCTTTAAACAAGGTGCAGCACTCTGCTGCCAGCAAGCGCACGCTCCGACATGCAGATTTGAAGTTTCTACATATTCCGCGATCTGCTGCGAACTCGTGCAAAACGTGTTTTTTACGTGCGAAATGCTTTAAACAAGGTGCAGCACTCTGCTGCCAGCCAGCGCACGCTCCGACATGCAGATTTGAAGTTTCTACATATTCCGAGATCTGCTGCGAACTCGTGCGAAACGTGTTATTTACGTGCGAAATGCTTTAAACATGGTGCAGCACTCTGCTGCCAGTCAGCGCACGCTCCGACATGCAGATTTGAAGTTTCAACATATTCCGCGATCTGCTGCGAACTCGCGTGCGAAACGTGTTATTTACGTGCGAAATGCTTTAAACAAGGTGCAGCACTCTGCTGCCAGCCAGCGCAGCGCGCACGCTCCGACATGCAGATTTTTGAAGTTTCTACATATTCCGCGATCTGCTGCGAACTCGTGCGAAACGTGTTATTTACGTGCGAAATGCTAAAAACAAGGTGCAGCACTCTGCTGCCAGCCAGCGCACGCTCCGACATGCAGATTTGAAGTTTCTACATATTCCGCGATCTGCTGCGAACTCGTGCAAAACGTGTTATTTACGTGCGAAATGCTTTAAACAAGGTGCAGCACTCTGCTGCCAGCCAGCGCACGCTCCGACATGCAGATTTGAAGTTTCTACATATTCCGCGATCTGCCGCGATTTCGTACGAAACGTGTTTACTACGTGCGAATTGCTTTTTAAACAAGGTGCAGCACTCTGCTGCCAGCAAGCGCACGCTCCGACATGCAGATTTGAAGTTTCTACATATTCCGCGATCTGCTGCGAAACGTGTGAAACGTGTGTTATTTACGTGCGAAATGCTTTAAAACAAGGTGCAGCACTCTGCTGCCAGCAGCGCACGCTCCGACATGCAGATTTGAAGTTTCTACATATTCCGCGATCTGCTGCGAACTCGTGCGAAAAACGTGTTATTTACGTGCGAAATGCTTTAAAAACAAGGTGACGCACTCTGCTGCCAGCCAGCGCACGCTCCGACATGCAGATTTGAAGTTTCTACATATTCCGCGATCTACTGCGAACTCGTGCGAAACGTGTTTTTTTACGTGCGAAATGCTTTAAACAAGTGTGCAGCACTCTGCTGCCAGCCAGCGCACGCTCCGACATGCAGATTTGAAGTTTCTACATATTCCGCGATCTGGTGCGAACTCGTGCGAGACGTGTTATTAACCTGCGAAATGCTTTTTAAACAAGGTGCAGCACTCTGCTGCCAGCAAGCGCACGCTCCGACATGCAGATTTGAAGTTTCTACATATTCCGCGATCTGCTGCGAACTCGTGCAAAACGTGTTATTTACGTGCGAAATGCTTTTTAAACAAGGTGCAGCACTCTGCTGCCAGCCAGCGCACGCTCCGACATGCAGATTTGAAGTTTCTACATATTCCGCGATCTGCTGCGAACTCGCGAAAAAACGTGTTTTTACGTGCGAAATGCTTTAAACAAGGTGCAGCACTCTGCTGCAGCAGCGCACGCTCCGACATGCAGATTTGAAGTTTCTACATATTCCGCGATCTGCTGCGAACTCGTGCGAAAACGTGTTATTTACGTGCGAAATGCTTTAAACAAGTGCAGCACAGCACTCTGCTGCCAGCAAGCGCACGCTCCGACATGCAGATTTGAAGTTTCTACATATTCCGCGATCTGCTGCGAACTTGTGCAAAACGTGTTATTTACGTGCGAAATGCTTTAAACAGGGTGCAGCACTCTACTGCCAGCAAGCGCACGCTCCGACACGCAGATTTAAAGTTTCTACATATTCCGCGATCTGCTGCGAACTGGTGCAAAAACGTGTTTTTACGTGCGAAATGCTTTAAACAAGGTGCAGCACTCTGCTGCCAGCCAGCGCACGCTCCGACATGCAGATTTGAAGTTTCTACATATTCCGCGATCTCCTGCGAACTTGTGCAAAACGTGTTTATTACGTGCGAAATGCTTTAAACAAGGTGCAGCACTCTGCTGCCAGCCAGGGCACGCTCCGACACGCAGATTTGAAGTTTTTACATATATTCCGCGATCTGCTGCGAACTTGTGCGAAACGTGTTATTTACGTGCGAAATGCTTTAAACAAGTGCAGCACTCTGCTGCCAGCCAGCGCACGCTCCGAAATGCAGATTTGAAGTTTCTACATATTCCGCGATCTGCTGCGAACTTGTGCAAAACGTGTTATTTACGTGCGAAATGCTTTAAACAAGGTGCAGCACTCTGCTACCAGCAAGCCCACGCTCCGACATGCAGATTTGAAGTTTTTACATATTCCGCGATCTGCTGCGAACTGTGCGAAACGTGTTATTTACGTGCGAAATGCTTTAAACTAGGTGCAGCACTCTGCTGCGAGCAAGCGCACGCTCCGACATGCAGATTTGAAGTTTCTACATATTCCGCGATCTGCTGCGACGTGTGCGAAACGTGTTATTTACGTGCGAAATGCTTTAAACAAGGTGCAGCACTCTGCTGCCAGCCAGGGCACGCTCCGACACGCAGATTTGATGTTTGTACATATTCCGCGATCTGCTGCGAACTCGTGCAAAACGTGTTATTTACGTGCGAAATGCTTTAAACAAGGTGCAGCACTCTGCTGGGAGCAAGCGCACGCTCCGACATGCAGATTTGCAGTGTCAACATATTCCGCGATCTGCCGCGAACTCGTGCGAAACGTGTTGTTTACGTGCGAAATGCTTTAAACAAGGTGCAGCACTCTGCTGCCAGCAAGTGCACGCTCCGACAAGCAGATTTGAAGTTTCTACATATTCCGCGATCTGCTGCGAACTGGTGAGAAACGTGTTTTATTTACGTGCGAAATGCTTTAAAACAAGGTGCAGCACTCTGCTGCCAGCCAGGGCACGCTCCGACAATGCAGATTTGATGTTTTTACATATTCGCGCGATCTGCTGCGAACTCGTGCGAAAACGTGTTATTTACGTGCGAAATGCTTTTTAAACAAGGTGCAGCACTCTGCTGCCAGCCAGCGCACGCTCCGAAATGCAGATTTGAAGTTTCTACATATTCCGCGATCTGATGCGCAAAACTTGTGCGCGAAACGTGTTTATTACGTGCGAAATGCTTTAAACAAGTTGCAGCACTCTGCTGCCAGCCAGCGCACGCTCCGACTTGCAGATTTGAAGTTTCTAGATATTCCGCGATCTGCTGCGAACTGGTGCGAAACGTGTTATTTACGTGCGAAATGCTTTAAAGAAGGTGCAGCACTCTGCTGCGAGCAAGCGCACGCTCCGACATGCAGATTTGAAGTTTCTACATATTCCGCGATCTGCCGCGAACTGGTGCGAAACGTGTTTTTACGTGCGAAATGCTTTAAACAAGGTGCAGCACTCTGCTGCCAGCCAGCGCACGCTCCGAAATGTAGATTTGAAGTTTCTACATATTCCGCGATCTCCTGCGAACTTGTGCTTGTGCAAAACGTGTTTATTACGTGCGAAATGCTTTAAACAAGTTGCAGCACTCTGCTACCAGCATGCCCACGCTCCGACATGCAGATTTGAAGTTTTTACATATTCCGCGATCTGCTGCGAACTGGTGCGAAACGTGTTGTTTACGTGCGAAATGCTTTAAACAAGGTGCAGCACTCTGCTGGGAGCAAGCGCACGCTCCGAAATGCAGATTTGAAGTTTCTACATATTCCGCGATCTGCTGCAAACTCGTGCGAAACGTGTTATTTACGTGCGAAATGCTTTAAACAAGGTGCAGCACTCTGCTGGGAGCAAGCGCACGCTCCGACATGCAGATTTGCAGTGTCAACATATTCCGCGATCTGCCGCGAACTCGTGCGAAACGTGTTGTTTACGTGCGAAATGCTTTAAACAAGGTGCAGCACTCTGCTGCGAGCAAGCACACGCTCCGAAATGCAGATTTGAAGTTTCTACATATTCCGCGATCTGCTGCGAACTCGTGCGAAACGTGTTATTTACGTGCGAAATGCTTTAAACAAGGTGCAGCACTCTGCTGCCAGCCAGGGCACGCTCCGACACGCAGATTTGATGTTTGTACATATTCCGCGATCTGCTGCGAACTCGTGCAAAACGTGTTTATTACGTGCGAAATGCTTTAAACAAGGTGCAGCACTCTGCTGCCAGCAAGCGCACGCTCCGACATGCAGATTTGAAGTTTCTACATATTCCGCGATCTGCCGCGAACTCGTGCGAAACGTGTTATTTACGTGCGAAATGCTTTAAACAAGGTGCAGCACTCTGCTGCAGCAGCAGCGCACGCTCCGAGCAGCAGATTTGAAGTTTCTACATATTCCGCGATCTCCTGCGAACTGGTGCGCGAAACGTGTTGTTTACGTGCGAAATGCTTTAAACAAGGTGCAGCACTCTGCTGCCAGCCAGCGCACGCTCCGACACGCAGATTTGATGTTTTTACATATTCCGCGATCTGCTGCGAACTTGTGCGAAACGTGTTATTTACGTGCGAAATGCTTTAAACAAGATACAGCACTCTGCTGCCAGCCAGCGCACGCTCCGAAATGCAGATTTGAAGTTTCTACATATTCCGCGATCTGCTGCGAACTTGTGCAAAACGTGTTTATTTACGTGCGAAATGCTTTTAAAACAAGGTGCAGCACTCTGCTGCCAGCCAGCGCACGCTCCGACATGCAGATTTGAAGTTTCTACATATTCCGCGATCTGCTTCAAACTGGTGGGAAACGTTTTATTTACGTGCGAAATGCTTTAAACAAGGTGCAGCACTCTGCTGCGAGCAGGGGCACGCTGCGACAGACAGATTTGAAGTTTCTACATCTCGCGCGTTCTGCTGCGAACTCGTGCTCGTGAAAACGTGTTATTTACGTGCGAAATGCTTTAAACAAGGTGCAGCACTCTGCTGCCAGCAGCGCACGCTCCGACATGCAGATTTGAAGTTTCTACATATTCCGCGCGATCTGCTGCGACTGTGCAAAAAAACGTGTTATTTACGTGCGTGCGAAACGCTTTAAACAAGGTGCAGCACTCTGCTGCCAGCCAGCGCACGCTCCGACATGCAGATTTGAAGTTTTGACATATTCCGCGATCTGCTGCGAACTGTGTGCGAAAACGTGTTTTTACGTGCGAAATGCTTTAAACAAGGTGCAGCACTCTGCTGCCAGCCAGCGCACGCTCCGACTTGCAGATTTGAAGTTTTTACATATTCAGCGATCCGCTGCGAACTCGTGCGAAACGTGTTATTTACGTGCGAAATGCTTTAAACAAGGTGCAGCACTCTGCTGCCAGCCAGCGCACGCTCCGACATGCAGATTTGAAGTTTCTACATATTCCGCGATCTGCTGCGAACTCGTGCGAAACGTGTTATTTACGTGCGAAATGCTTTAAACAAGGTGCAGCGCTCTGCTGCCAGCCAGCGCACGCTCCGACATGCAGATTTGAAGTTTCTACATATTCCGCGATCTGCTGCGAACGTGTGAAAAGGTGCGAAACGTGTTTTTACGTGCGAAATGCTTTAAACAAGGTGCAGCACTCTGCTGCCAGCCAGCGCACGCTCCGAAATGTAGATTTGAAGTTTCTACATATTCCGCGATCTGCTGCGCGAACTGGTGCAAAAACGTGTTTTTACGTGCGAAATGCTTTAAACAAGGTGCAGCACTCTGCTGCCAGCCAGCGCACGCTCCGAAATGCAGATTTGAAGTTTCTACATATTCCGCGATCTGCTGCGAACTCGTGCGAAACGTGTTTTTTACGTGCGAAATGCTTTAAACAAGGTGCAGCACTCTGCTGCCAGCAGCGCACGCTCCGACATGCAGATTTGAAGTTTCTACATATTCCGCGATCTGCTGCGAACTCGTGCGAAACGTGTTATTTACGTGCGAAATGCTTTAAACAAGGTGCAGCAGCTGCTGCAGCACTCTGCTAGCAGCACGCGCACGCTCCGACATGCAGATTTGAAATTTCAACATATTCAGCGATCTGCTGCGAACTTGTAAGAAACGTGTTATTTACGTGCGAAATGCTTTAAACAAGGTGCAGCACTCTGCTGCCAGCCAGCGCACGCTCCGACATGCAGATTTGAAGTTTCTACATATTCCGCGATCTGCCGCGAACTCGTGAAAAAAACGTGTTTTTACGTGCGAAATGCTTTAAACAAGGTGCAGCACTCTGCTGCCAGCAAGCGCACGCTCCGACATGCAGATTTGAAGTTTCTACATATTCCGCGATCTGCTGCGAACTCGTGCAAAACGTGTTATTTACGTGCGAAATGCTTTAAACAAGGTGCAGCACTCTGCTGCCAGCAAGCGCACGCTCCGACATGCAGATTTGAAGTTTCTACATATTCCGCGATCTGCTGCGAACTCGTGCAAAACGTGTTATTTACGTGCGAAATGCTTTAAACAAGGTGCAGCACTCTGCTGCCAGCAAGCGCACGCTCCGACATGCAGATTTGAAGTTTCTACATATTCCGCGATCTGCTGCGAACTCGTGCGAAACGTGTTATTTACGTGCGAAATGCTTTAAACAAGATACAGCACTCTGCTGCCAGCCAGCGTACGCTTTAAATGTAGATTTGAAGTTTCTACATATTCCGCGATCTCCTGCGAACTTGTGCAAAACGTGTTTATTACGTGCGAAATGCTTTAAACAAGTTGCAGCACTCTACTACCAGCACGCGCACGCTCCGACATACAGATTTAAAGTTTCTACATATTCTGCGATCTGCTGCGAACTGGTGCGAAACGTGTTGTTTACGTGCGAAACGTGTTGTTTACGTGCGAAATGCTTTAAACAAGGTGCAGCACTCTGCTGCCAGCCAGGGCACGCTCCGACACGCAGATTTGATGTTTGTACATATTCCGCGATCTGCTGCGAACTCGTGCAAAACGTGTTATTTACGTGCGAAATGCTTTAAACAAGGTGCAGCACTCTGCTGCCAGCCAGGGCACGCTCCGACACGCATATTTGATGTTTTTACATATTCTGCGATCTGCTGCGAACTTGTGCGAAACGTGTTATTTACGTGCGAAATGCTTTAAACAAGATACAGCACTCTGCTGCCAGCCAGCGCACGCTCCGAAATGTAGATTTGAAGTTTCTACATATTCCGCGATCTCCTGCGAACTTGTGCAAAACGTGTTTATTACGTGCGAAATGCTTTAAACAAGGTGCAGCAGCACTCTGCTGCCAGCAAGGCCACGCTCCGACATGCAGATTTGAAGTTTTTACATATTCCGCGATCTGCTGCGAACTCGTGCGAAACTACGTGCGAAACGTGTTGTTTACGTGCGAAATGCTTTAAACAAGGTGCAGCACTCTGCTGCGAGCAAGCACACGCTCCGACATGCAGATTTGAAGTTTCTACATATTCCGCGATCTGCTTCGAACTTGTGCGAAACGTGTTATTTACGTGCGAAATGCTTTAAACAAGGTGCAGCACTCTGCTGCCAGCCAGGGCACGCTCCGACACGCAGATTTGATGTTTGTACATATTCCGCGATCTGCTGCGAACTCGTGCAAAACGTGTTATTTGCGTGCGAAATGCTTTAAAGAAGGTGCAGCACTCTGCTGGGAGCAAGCGCACGCTCCGACATGCAGATTTGAAGTGTCTACATATTCCACGATCTGCCGCGAACTCGTGCGAGACGTGTTTATTACGTGCGAAATGCTTTAAACAAGGTGCAGCACTCTGCTGCCAGCAAGCGCGCGCTCCGACAAGCAGATTTGAAGTTTCTACATATTCCGCGATCTGCTGCGAACTGGTGCGAAACGTGTTATTTACGTGCGAATTGCTTTGAACAAGGTGCAGCTCTCTGCTGCCAGCCAGGGCACGCTCCGACACGCATATTTGATGTTTTTACATATTCCGCGATCTGCTGCGAACTCGTGCAAAACGTGTTATTTACGTGCGAAATGCTTTAAACAAGATACAGCACTCTGCTGCCAGCCAGCGCACGCTCCGAAATGTAGATTTGAAGTTTCTACATATTCCGCGATCTCCTGCGAACTTGTGCAAAAAAACGTGTTTATTACGTGCGAAATGCTTTAAACAAGTTGCAGCACTCTGCTACCAGCATGCCCACGCTCCGACATGCAGATTTGAAGTTTTTACATATTCCGCGATCTGCTGCGAACTGGTGCGAAACGTGTTGTTTACGTGCGAAATGCTTTAAACAAGGTGCAGCACTCTGCTGGGAGCAGCGCACGCTCCGACATGCAGATTTAAAGTTTCTACATATTCGCGCGATCTGCTGCGAAACTCGTGAAAAAACGTGTTATTTACGTGCGAAGATTTGAAGTTTCTACATATTCCGCGATCTGCGGCGAACTGGTGCAAAAACGTGTTTTTACGTGCGAAATGCTTTAAACAAGGTGCAGCACTCTGCTGCCAGCCAGCGCACGCTCCGACACGCAGATTTGAAGTTTTTACATATTCCGCGATCTGCTGCGAACTCGTGCGAAACGTGTTGTTTACGTGCGAAATGCTTTAAACAAGGTGCAGCACTCTGCTGCCAGCAAGCGCACGCTCCGACATGCAGATTTGAAGTTTCTACATATTCCGCGATCTGCTGCGAACTGCGAAAACGTGTTATTTACGTGCGAAATGCTTTAAAACAAGGTGCAGCACTCTGCTGCCAGCAGCGCACGCTCCGACATGCAGATTTGAAGTTTCTACATATTCCGCGATCTGCTGCGAACTCGTGCAAAACGTGTTATTTACGTGCGAAATGCTTTAAACAAGGTGCAGCACTCTGCTGCCAGCCAGCGCACGCTCCGACATGCAGATTTGAAGTTTCTACATATTCCGCGATCTGCTGCGAACTCGTGCGAAACGTGTTATTTACGTGCGAAATGCTTTAAACAAGGTGCAGCACTCTGCTGCGAGCAAGCGCACGCTCCGACATGCAGATTTGAAGTGTCTACATATTCCACGATCTGCCGCGAACTCGTGCGAGACGTGTTTATTACGTGCGAAATGCTTTAAACAAGGTGCAGCACTCTGCTGCCAGCCAGGGCACGCTCCGACACGCAGATTTGATGTTTTTACATATTCTGCGATCTGCTGCGAACTCGTGCGAAACGTGTTATTTACGTGCGAAATGCTTTAAACAAGATACAGCACTCTGCTGCCAGCCAGCGCACGCTCCGAAATGTAGATTTGAAGTTTCTACATATTCCGCGATCTCCTGCGAACTTGTGCAAAACGTTTTTATTACGTGCGAAATGCTTTAAACAAGTTGCAGCACTCTGCTACCAGCACGCGCACGCTCCGACATACAGATTTAAAGTTTCTACATATTCCGCGATCTGCTGCGAACTGGTGCGAAACGTGTTGTTTACGTGCGAAATGCTTTAAACAAGGTGCAGCACTCTGCTGCCAGCCAGGGCACGCTCCGACACGCAGATTTGATGCTTGTACATATTCCGCGATCTGCTGCGAACTCGTGCAAAACGTGTTATTTGCGTGCGAAATGCTTTAAACAAGGTGCAGCACTCTGCTGCCAGCCAGGGCACGCTCCGACATGCAGATTTGAAGTTTCTACATATTCCGCGATCTGCTGCGAACTTGTGCGAAACGTGTTATTTACGTGCGAAATGCTTTAAACAAGGTGCAGCACTCTGCTGCCAGCCAGCGCACGCTCCGACATGCAGATTTGATGTTTCTACATATTCCGCGATCTGCTGCGAACTCGTGCGAAACGTGTTATTTACGTGCGAAATGCTTTAAACAAGGTGCAGCACTCTGCTGCCAGCAAGCGCACGCTCCGACATGCAGATTTGAAGTTTCTACATATTCCGCGATCTGCTGCGAACTCGTGCGAAACTCGTGCAAAAAAACGTGTTATTTACGTGCGAAATGCTTTAAACAAGGTGCAGCACTCTGCTGCCAGCAAGCGCACGCTCCGACATGCAGATTTGAAGTTTCTACATATTCCGCGATCTGCTGCGAACTCGTGCGAAACGTGTTATTTACGTGCGAAATGCTTTAAACAAGGTGCAGCACTCTGCTGGGAGCAAGCGCACGCTCCGACATGCAGATTTGAAGTTTCTACATATTCCGCGATCTGCTGCGAACTCGTGCAAAACGTGTTATTTACGTGCGAAATGCTTTAAAAACAAGGTGCAGCACTCTGCTGCCAGCAAGCGCACGCTCCGACATGCAGATTTGAAGTGTCTACATATTCCGCGATTTGCCGCGAACTCGTGCGAAACGTGTTTATTATGTGCGAAATGCTTTAAACAAGGTGCAGCACTCTGCTGCCAGCAAGTGCACGCTCCGACAAGCAGATTTGAAGTTTCTACATATTCCGCGATCTGCTGCGAAACTCGTGCGAAAACGTGTTATTTACGTGCGAAATGCTTTAAAAACAAGGTGCAGCACTCTGCTGCCAGCCAGCGCACGCTCCGACATGCAGATTTGAAGTTTCTACATATTCCGCGATCTGCTGCGAACTCGTGAAAACGTGTTCGTGCGAAACGTGTTTATTTACGTGCGAAATGCTTAAAAAGGTGCAGGTGCAGCACTGCTGCAGCAGCAGCGCACGCTCCGACATGCAGATTTGAAGTTTCTACATATTCCGCGATCTGCTGCGAACTCGTGCGAAACGTGTTATTTACGTGCGAAATGCTTTAAACAAGGTGCAGCACTCTGCTGCCAGCCAGCGCACGCTCCGACATGCAGATTTGAAGTTTCTACATATTCCGCGATCTGCTGCGAACTCGTGCGAAACGTGTTATTTACGTGCGAAATGCTTTAAACAAGGTGCAGCACTCTGCTGCCAGCCAGCGCACGCTCCGACATGCAGATTTGAAGTTTCTACATATCCCGCGATCTGCTGCGAAACGTGTGCGAAACGTGTTTTTTTACGTGCGAAATGCTTTAAAAACAAGGTGCAGCACTCTGCTGCCAGCGCAGCGCACGCTCCGACATGCAGATTTGAAGTTTCTACATATTCCGCGATCTGCTGCGAACTCGTGCGAAAAAACGTGTTGTTTACGTGCGAAATGCTTTAAACAAGGTGCAGCACTCTGCTGCCAGCCAGGGCACGCTCCGACACGCAGATTTGATGTTTTTACATATTCCGCGATCTGCTGCGAACTCGTGCAAAACGTGTTATTTACGTGCGAAATGCTTTAAACAAGGTGCAGCACTCTGCTGCCAGCCAGCGCACGCTCCGAAATGCAGATTTGAAGTTTTCTACATATTCCGCGATCTGCTGCGAACTCGTGCGAAACGTGTTTACTACGTGCGAAATGCTTTAAACAAGTTGCAGCACTCAGCTTACCAGCATGCGCACGCTCCGACATGCAGATTTGAAGTTTCTACATATTCCGCGATCTGATGCGAACTCGTGCGAAACGTGTTATTTACGTGCGAAATGCTTTAAACAAGGTGCAGCACTCTGCTGCCAGCAAGCTCACGCTCCGACATGCAGATTTGAAGTTTCTACATATTCCGCGATCTGCTGGGAACTGGTGCGAAACGTGTTATTTACGTGCGAAATGCTTTAAACAAGGTGCAGCACTCTGCTGCCAGCCAGGGCACGCTCCGACATGCAGATTTGAAGTTTCTACATATTCCGCGATCTGCTGGGAACTAGTGCGAAACGTTTTATTTACGTGAGAAATGCTTTAAACAAGGTGCAGCACTCTGCTGCCAGCAAGCGCACGCTCCGACATGCAGATTTGAAGTTTCTAGATATTCCGCGATCTGCTGCGAACTCGTGCGAAACGTGTTATTTACGTGCGAAATGCTTTAAACAAGGTGCAGCACTCTGCTGCCAGCAAGCGCACGCTCCGACATGCAGATTTGAAGTTTCTACATATTCCGCGATCTGCTGCGCGAACTCGTGCGAAACGTGTTATTTACGTGCGAAATGCTTTAAACAAGGTGCAGCACTCTGCTGCCAGTCAGCGCACGCTCCGACATGCAGATTTGAAGTTACTTTATATTCCGCGATCTGCTGCGAACTTGTGCGAAACGTGTTATTTACGTGCGAAATGCTTTAAACAAGGTGCAGCACTCTGCTGCCAGCCAGCGCACGCTCCGACACGCAGATTTGATGTTTGTACATATTCCGCGATCTGCTGCGAACTCGTGCAAAACGTGTTATTTACGTGCGAAATGCTTTAAACAAGGTGCAGCACTCTGCTGCGAGCAAGCGCACGCTCCGACATGCAGATTTGAAGTGTCTACATATTCCGCGATCTGCCGCGAACTCGTGCGAAACGTGTTTATTACGTGCGAAATGCTTTAAACAAGGTGCAGCACTCTGCTGCCAGCAAGTGCACGCTCCGACAAGCAGATTTGAAGTTTCTACATATTCCGCGATCTGCTGCGAACTGGTGCGAAACGTGTTATTTACGTGCGAAATGCTTTAAACAAGGTGCAGCACTCTGCTGCCAGCCAGCGCACGCTCCGAAATGCAGATTTGAAGTTTCTACATATTCCGCGATCTCCTGCGAACTTGTGCAAAACGTGTTTATTACGTGCGAAATGCTTTAAACAAGTTGCAGCACTCTACTACCAGCACGCGCACGCTCCGACATACAGATTTAAAGTTTCTACATATTCTGCGATCTGCTGCGAACTGGTGCGAAACGTGTTGTTTACGTGCGAAATGCTTTAAACAAGGTGCAGCACTCTGCTGCCAGCAGCGCACGCTCCGACATGCAGATTTGAAGTTTCTACATATTCCGCGATCTGCTGCGAACTCGTGCAAAACGTGTTATTTACGTGCGAAATGCTTTAAACAAGGTGCAGCACTCTGCTGCCAGCCAGGGCACGCTCCGACACGCAGATTTGATGTTTGTACATATTCCGCGATCTGCTGCGAACTCGTGCAAAACGTGTTATTTACGTGCGAAATGCTTTAAACAAGATACAGCACTCTGCTGCCAGCCAGCGCACGCTCCGAAATGTAGATTTGAAGTTTCTACATATTCCGCGATCTGCCGCGAACTCGTGCGAAACGTGTTTATTACGTGCGAAATGCTTTAAACAAGTTGCAGCACTCTGCTGCCAGCAAGCGCACGCTCCGACATGCAGATTTGAAGTTTTTACATATTCCGCGATCTGCTGCGAACTGGTGCGAAACGTGTTGTTTACGTGCGAAATGCTTTAAACAAGGTGCAGCACTCTGCTGCGAGCAAGCACACGCTCCGACATGCAGATTTGAAGTTTCTACATATTCCGCGATCTGCTGCGAACTCGTGCGAAACGTGTTATTTACGTGCGAAATGCTTTAAACAAGGTGCAGCACTCTGCTGCCAGCCAGGGCACGCTCCGACATGCAGATTTGAAGTTTCTACATATTCCGCGATCTGCTGCGAACTCGTGCGAAACGTGTTATTTACGTGCGAAATGCTTTAAACAAGGTGCAGCACTCTGCTGGGAGCAAGCGCACGCTTCGACATGCAGATTTGCAGTGTCTACATATTCCGCGATCTGCTGCGAACTCGTGCGAAACGTGTTATTTACGTGCGAAATGCTTTAAACAAGGTGCAGCACTCTGCTGCCAGCAAGCGCACGCTCCGACATGCAGATTTGAAGTTTCTACATATTCCGCGATCTGCTGCGAACTCGTGCGAAACGTGTTATTTACGTGCGAAATGCTTTAAACAAGGTGCAGCACTCTGCTGCCAGCAGGAGCGCGCTTCTACATGCACATTTGAAGTTTCTACATATTCGCGCGATCTGCTGCAAACTAGTGCGAAACGTGTTATTTACGTGCGAAATGCTTTAAACAAGGTGCAGCACTCTGCTGCCAGCCAGGGCACGCTCCGACATGCAGATTTGAAGTTTCTACATATTCCGCGATCTGCCGCGAACTGGTGCAAAACGTGTTTTTACGTGCGAAATGCTTTAAACAAGGTGCAGCACTCTGCTGCCAGCCAGCGCACGCTCCGAAATGTAGATTTGAAGTTTCTACATATTCCGCGATCTGCTGCGATCTCGTGCGAAACGTGTTATTTACGTGCGAAATGCTTTAAACAAGGTGCAGCACTCTGCTGCCAGCCAGCGCACGCTCCGAAATGCAGATTTGAAGTTTCTACATATTCCGCGATCTGCTGCGAACTTGTGCGAAACGTGTTATTTACGTGCGAAATGCTTTAAACAAGGTGCAGCACTCTGCTGCCAGCAAGCGCACGCTCCGACATGCAGATTTGAAGTTTCTACATATTCCGCGATCTGCTGCGAACTCGTGCGAAACGTGTTGTTTACGTGCGAAATGCTTTAAACAAGGTGCAGCACTCTGCTGCGAGCAAGCACACGCTCCGACATGCAGATTTGAAGTTTCTACATATTCCGCGATCTGCTGCGAACTCGTGCGAAACGTGTTATTTACGTGCGAAATGCTTTAAACAAGGTGCAGCACTCTGCTGCCAGCCAGGGCACGCTCCGACACGCAGATTTGATGTTTGTACATATTCCGCGATCTGCTGCGAACTCGTGCGAAACGTGTTATTTACGTGCGAAATGCTTTAAACAAGGTGCAGCACTCTGCTGCCAGCCAGCGCACGCTCCGACAAATGCAGATTTGAAGTTTCTACATATTCCGCGATCTGCTGCGAAATCGTGCGAGACGTGTTTATTACGTGCGAAATGCTTTAAACAAGGTGCAGCACTCTGCTGCCTGCAAGCGCGCGCTCCGACAAGCAAATTTGAAGTTTCTACATATTCCGCGATCTGCTGCGAACTGGTGCGAAACGTGTTATTTACGTGCGAAATGCTTTAAACAAGGTGCAGCACTCTGCTGCCAGCCAGGGCACGCTCCGACACGCAGATTTGAAGTTTTTACATATTCCGCGATCTGCTGCGAACTCGTGCGAAACGTGTTATTTACGTGCGAAATGCTTTAAACAAGGTGCAGCACTCTGCTGCCAGCCAGCGCACGCTCCGAAATGCAGATTTGAAGTTTCTACATATTCCGCGATCTCCTGCGAACTCGTGCAAAAAAACGTGTTATTTACGTGCGAAATGCTAAACAAGTTGCAGCACTTTGCTAACAGCATGCCCACGCTCCGACATGCAGATTTGAAGTTTCTACATATTCCGCGATCTGGTGCGAAACGTGTTTTTACGTGCGAAATGCTTTAAACAAGGTGCAGCACTCTGCTGCCAGCAAGCGTACGCTCTGAAATGTAGATTTGAAGTTTCTACATATTCCGCGATCTGCTGCGAACTCGTGCGAAACGTGTTTATTATGTGCGAAATGCTTTAAACAAGGTGCAGCACTCTGCTGCCAGCAAGTGCACGCTCCGACATGCAGATTTGAAGTTTCTAGATATTCCGCGATCTGCTGCGAACTCGTGCGAAACGTGTTATTTACGTGCGAAATGCTTTAAACATGGTGCAGCACTCTGCTGCCAGCCAGCTCACGCTCCGACATGCAGATTTGAAGTTTCTACATATTCCGCGATCTGCTGCGAACTCGTGCAAAACGTGTTTATTTACGTGCGAAATGCTTTTAAACAAGGTGCAGCACTCTGCTGCCAGCAAGCGCACGCTCCGACATGCAGATTTGAAGTTTCTACATATTCCGCGATCTGCTGCGAACTCGTGCGAAACGTGTTATTTACGTGCGAAATGCTTTAAACAAGGTGCAGCACTCTGCTGCCAGCAAGCGCACGCTCCGACAAGCAGATTTGAAGTTTCTACATATTCCGCGATCTGCTGCGAACTGGTGCGAAACGTGTTATTTACGTGCGAAATGCTTTAAACAAGGTGCAGCACTCTGCTGCCAGCCAGCGCACGCTCCGACATGCAGATTTGAAGTTTCTACATATTCCGCGATCTGCTGCGAACTGGGGAAACGTGTTTTTACGTGCGAAATGCTTTAAACAAGTTGCAGCACTCTGCTGCCAGCAGCAAGCGCACGCTCCGACATACAGATTTAAAGTTTCTACATATTCTGCGATCTGCTGCGAACTGGTGCGAAACGTGTTGTTTACGTGCGAAATGCTTTAAACAAGGTGCAGCACTCTGCTGCCAGCCAGGGCACGCTCCGACACGCAGATTTGATGTTTCTACATATTCCGCGATCTGCTGCGAACTCGTGCAAAACGTGTTATTTACGTGCGAAATGCTTTAAACAAGGTGGTGCAGCACTCTGCTGCAAGCAGGGCACGCTCCGACATGCAGATTTGAAGTTTCTACATATTCCGCGATCTGCTGCGAACTCGTGCGAAAAACGTGTTATTTACGTGCGAAATGCTTTAAACAAGGTGCAGCACTCTGCTGCCAGCCAGCGCACGCTCCGAAATGCAGATTTGAAGTTTCTACATATTCCGCGATCTGCTGGAAACTCGTGCAAAACGTGTTATTTACGTGCGAAATGCTTTAAACAAGGTGCAGCACTCTGCTGCCAGCAAGCGCACGCTCCGACATGCAGATTTGAAGTTTCTACATATTCCGCGATCTGCTGCGAACTCGTGCGAAACGTGTTGTTTACGTGCGAAATGCTTTAAACAAGGTGCAGCACTCTGCTGCGAGCAAGCACACGCTCCGAAATGCAGATTTGAAGTTTCTACATATTCCGCGATCTGCTGCGAAATCGTGCGAAACGTGTTATTTACGTGCGAAATGCTTTAAACAAGGTGCAGCACTCTGCTGCCAGCCAGGGCACGCTCCGACACGCAGATTTGATGTTTGTACATATTCCGCGATCTGCTGCGAACTCGTGCAAAACGTGTTATTTACGTGCGAAATGCTTTAAAGAAGGTGCAGCACTCTGCTGGGAGCAAGCGCACGCTCCGACATGCAGATTTGAAGTGTCTACATATTCCGCGATCTGCCGCGAACTCGTGCGAAACGTGTTTATTACGTGCGAAATGCTTTAAACAAGGTGCAGCACTCTGCTGCCAGCAAGTGCACGCTCCGACAAGCAGATTTGAAGTTTCTACATATTCCGCGATCTGCTGCGAACTGGTGCGAAACGTGTTATTTACGTGCGAAATGCTTTAAACAAGGTGCAGCTCTCTGCTGCCAGCCAGGGCACGCTCCGACACGCATATTTGATGTTTTTACATATTCTGCGATCTGCTGCGAACTCGTGCGAAACGTGTTATTTACGTGCGAAATGCTTTAAACAAGGTGCAGCACTCTGCTGCCAGCCAGCGCACGCTCCGAAATGTAGATTTGAAGTTTCTACATATTCCGCGATCTCCTGCGAACTTGTGCAAAACGTGTTTATTACGTGCGAAATGCTTTAAACAAGTTGCAGCACTCTGCTACCAGCAAGCGCACGCTCCGACATGCAGATTTAAAGTTTCTACATATTCCGCGATCTGCCGCGAACTGGTGCGAAACGTGTTTTTACGTGCGAAATGCTTTAAACAAGGTGCAGCACTCTGCTGCCAGCAAGCGTACGCTCTGAAATGTAGATTTGAAGTTTCTACATATTCCGCGATCTGCTGCGAACTCGTGCAAAAAACGTGTTATTTACGTGCGAAATGCTTTAAACAAGGTGCAGCACTCTGCTGCCAGCAAGCGCACGCTCCGACATGCAGATTTGAAGTTTCTACATATTCCGCGATCTGCTGCGAACTCGTGCAAAACGTGTTATTTACGTGCGAAATGCTTTAAACAAGGTGCAGCACTCTGCTGCCAGCAAGCGCACGCTCCGACATGCAGATTTGAAGTTTCTACATATTCCGCGATCTGCTGCGAACTCGTGCGAAACGTGTTATTTACGTGCGAAATGCTTTAAACAAGGTGCAGCACTCTGCTGCCAGCCAGCGCACGCTCCGACATGCAGATTTGAAGTTTCTACATATTCCGCGATCTGCTGCGAACTCGTGCGAAACGTGTTATTTACGTGCGAAATGCTTTAAACAAGGTGCAGCACTCTGCTGCCAGCAGGCGCACGCTCCGACATGCAGATTTGAAGTTTCTACATTTTCCGCGATCTGGTGCGAACTCGTGCGAAACGTGTGTTTTATTTACGTGCGAAATGCTTTAAACAAGGTGCAGCACTCTGCTGCCAGCCAGCGGACGCTCCGACATGCAGATTTGAAGTTTCTACATATTCCGCGATCTGCTGCGAACTCGTGCGAAACGTGTTATTTACGTGCGAAATGCTTTAAACAAGGTGCAGCACTCTGCTGCCAGCAAGCGCACGCTCCGACATGCAGATTTGAAGTTTCTACATATTCCGCGATCTGCTGCGAACTCGTGCGAACGTGTTATTTAAGTGCGAAATGCTTTAAACAAGGTGCAGCACTCTGCTGGGAGCAAGCGCACGCTCCGACATGCAGATTTGAAGTTTCTACATATTCCGCGATCTGCTGCGAACTTGTGCAAAACGTGTTATTTACGTGCGAAATGCTTTAAACAAGGTGCAGCACTCTGCTGCCAGCCAGCGCACGCTCCGACATGCAGATTTGAAGTTTTTACATATTCCGCGATCTGCTGCGAACTCGTGCGAAACGTGTTATTTACGTGCGAAATGCTTTAAACAAGGTGCAG
>WPIO01000582.1:0-22333 GCA_009760855.2 Cristatella mucedo
TGTGCTCACAATATTTGAATTAATTATTTGGCTCCAGTCTATCTCTCAGAACTACTCTCCCACCAGTCCAAGCATCGTATCATCATCTTTTCATAATCTAAAAGCTTACAAATACCTTGTGCACACCTCATATCCTTTGCAGACCCTGCATTTAGTTTGCAGGGTACCAAAGCCTGGAACTCACTCCCTACTTTTGTCACTGCAAACCCCGACAGCCAAATTTAAAAGGGATTTTATAACTTACCTATTTAGAACAGCATTTAATGGGTCCCTGCGGTTCATTCTTCAAGTGACTATGGGTGCTGAACCAATGCATTCTGAGCTGCCACTAGCCACACTTGCATTCTGACCCGGTGTATGTTACCCCTAACCATGTTATTCATGCTGTTTATTAAGCATGATATCACTCACCATTCAATCGCGTGCCCTTTGCCGCAAATTTAAAGCTCCAAGCAAGAGACTTGATTCTCTGAGGGTGCTTTATCAAGTGTATTACTATTTTAATGTTATTATAGCGTTAATGATGATGAGAAAGCATAATTTATTATTAGATAAATCGAAATTAAAATATATCTCTCAAAAGCGACACACATTCCCAATGATTTCTTCTTTTAATATCAATTGTTTGGTGGTAAGGTTTTGACATCAGACGTATTGGAGTTGCAACTATTCCATCCTTACTGCATAATTTTTATGCACCGATTGAGTATGAGAATTATTCATTGTCCTTAGAAATGAGATTCAGAAATGGTTACACGGCTTTCTCGATAGTTTTATTTGGTTGCAAGTAATTGGTTTTTATGCTTTACCCTTTTAGAAGGTCCTCTAAGATTTTTAAGGCTTGCTACTACAATCTCAAATCTGTGGACTACCAACGTAAGCCATACCATCCCACTACAGGCATGCCACAATACTATCTATTAGAACACTTTAATTTCACCCAGCTACTCTAGATAAAAATTCAGGTGATATGTAGATTCCTCACTTTGAATCTTAGCACATTACATTGTTATTTTAAATTATTTGGCCGAGAGCTAAAAATCCTCATAGTGTTCATTTCTGCTGAAGATGGACTAGCCATCAGCAGCAATGACTAAGCCACCTTAGCGGTCGATTAGCAGTCGGTGAGATTGCTTAGCTTCGCCTAAGCGGGTCATTATTAGGCATGTGCCATTGGTGATTGACGAACTTTCAAACGTTTCCTTGAATGATCTATTGCATTTAGGCAAGCTCAGGCAACCCAGTCACTTTCTAGGCACTTTACAGTTGCTCCGAGAGAAGTATGATCCAATTTTCAGTGGTAGCATGCTCAGTGATGGCAAACTTGGCGTGGAAAGTGGTGAAATCCACAGGTCTAGCATGCAAGTATGAATAGTGGCTGCAGGTAGAGTGTCAGCTCACACGATAACACATGCACATGATAAGACACGCAATCACGTGGAACCACTAAGTCATGCAAGAAAAAAATGCACTTGCAGCCTCTTTGCATACGTCGGCAGGCTTGCAGATGTTAACAAGCTTATTTTTACTGCATTTCATGCCATATAAACACACGAACTAAGGACACTGTATATAAGGAGCTTGTGGTTTGCATTAAGTAAGGATTAGCGATTACTATATGAAAAGATTGTGATACTAGTTTCTGCCTTGAGGGAGAAGAAATCTTGCGATTAAGATGCAGCAAAAGACTAAAAGAACATTAAAGCTTACTACGGAACCTCGAATTAGAATATATTCTTTATTCGGAACATTTGCAGGTCAGCTGGAGGTTATGTAACGTGGTAACTTCCGGGCTGATGACAGGAGAGCATACCTGCTGAGTTGTAAACCACGCGGCTGCCAAGGCCGTTAGGCCAGCAAGCAGATATAGCTCAGCCCTTAAGGAATTTATGTAACACGAGGACCATAGAACCTTATCAAATTTTAACAAGCTTAATTTTATTGTAGATAGCAATAATGATGCACTTGATAAAGCGCCCTCAGAGAACTCGATTTCTTCCAAGGCGCTTTACATTTGCTGCAAAGGGAAACGCTATGAACTTGAGTAATATCATGCTTGATAAACAACATGAACAGCTTGCTTGGGGGTGGCAGGCACAGGGTAAGCATGCAAATGGGGTTAGTGACCGCATGAACAGTGCTAGCAGGCATAAGCACATCAAGGACAAATCGCAGGGACCCACTAAATGGATTCCTAAAGAGGTGCATTTTTAGTTCTTTTTAAACGTGGTCAAGTCAGGGAATGTTCTGACGTAACTCGGGGGGGGGGAGAGTTCCTGGCTTTGGGGGCATGCGAACTAAATGCTTGGTCTCCATAGGATTTAAGGTTTGTACGAGGGGTTTGTACGCCGGTGGTAGGATGCATGGCCTGGTGGGGGGAGTAGATCACGGTACAGAAATATTGCGTTCCATTTTAACCGAACCGATGTACTCTCTATTTGGTTGTCAGAGAGTTTATCAACGAGCTTCTGTTACTGAGCATTGTAATATGCCTTTTTCCTAACCCAACACTAATAATGAGCTTCACGTACACATTGGATGGCACTTAGGCAACGTCATCTGCCAAATACATTCGCCTTTACCTTCATCGGTCCAGCTCCTCTAAAACTGGGCCGAACCTGCTCGGTTCTACAGGCGTGGAATTAATGCCTTCCAGCTGCTAGTATTGATTTCATAGATTCTAATTAACTTTCATGATTTTATTAAGATCAATTTTGACGCCATAATGTTCAGTAACATGGTGCTGGTATGGTAGGAGCAAGCCGTAATGCTTAGAGCAAGTCTTCATGGCTGAGCTGAATTAAAATATGATAAGGATTAACTGGTGTCTTGCATGCTATTGCATGTACAATAGATAAAAGGTTCAAACGTGCGCTTGATAAGGCAAACCCTGATGCATTCAAAGAATCACGTTTTTGTTCGTACTATATATGTTTTTTAGTTCGTGCTCATAAGGACTTATATCTTCAAACGAACATGGAGAGCTCAAGTATATTTTAGCGAAGCAATTGTTTTTTTTAACTTTTTAGCAATGACAGCAGATACAGATTCTATAATCAATATGGCGATATTGCATTCTCTTTATCCTAATCTAGTTTAAGTACCGACATTCCAATATTGAGGTTTGAATTTAGCCTCTAAAATCTCCCAATATTGTGTTAACAGTCACACCACGCATAATCTCAAAGAGAATGGCTGCTAGTGTCTGGAATCTGACTAGTTCGGTTATTGTCTGTAAGCATCACGCTTCCGTCTTATAGTTGACTGAGCAGCTCCCGGAGACTCGGCGCCACCATAAGTGAGCGAACCAATAGCAAGCTAGCACCCAGGCTAATGTTATGCAATCAATTCTCTTGATTAAGCTCAAGCGCTTCGTGGTCGATTTCTCATTATTATCTTTCTTAAAACGACAGTGGCTTCGGAAACGGCTGTAATTACTTAGAATCACTCTTAGGATAGAAAAAACCTGAGAATAGGGAATGAAGTGAATAATTACTAGGTTTTCAAATGTTTTTGTCGAAGCCACTCTCGATAGGCGTCCAGCAGCTTAAGTAGTTCACTAAAAACCAAAAAAGGGAAAATGGTAAGAACAGCACAGAAAGGAGAGAAGTTTAGGTGTGAAGTAGCATAAAATAACATCTCTGAACGGCCGAAAAGGATGTTTCATGGTCAGATAAGAGGAGTAGTCGCTGGTGCCCAAGAATTACGGAAGCAATTTGCACAGTCTTGGACTTGCAGAGCTAAAGCTCCTGTAGCCAATGGTTGTTAAGTGCGGATGCAACTTCAACTGTATCGTAAACGTTATCTTAATCTGTGATCTTTCGTTAGCATTCAGTAGCCCGAAACTGTTAAACCTGAAGAGTGATATCTTGTGCCCGCAGACCTTACTGGAACTTCCTTTCTATAATTACGGCCTTAATATATATATATATATATGTGTGTGTGTGTGTGTGTGTGTGCGTGCGTGCGTGCGTGCGTGCGTGCGTGCGTGCGTGCGTGCGTGCGTGCGTGCGTGCGTGCGTGCGTGCGTGCGTGCGTGCGTGCGTGCGTGCGTGCGTGCGTGCGTGCGTGCGTGTGTGTAGTGTATCTCCGTCAGTAAACTCAGGTAAGGTAACTCCACAAAGGTAACTCCACAAAGTCATAAAGAATAAGTGGGTGTTACGCCGGAGAGTTTTGTATAGCACACTCACAGCCTAAGCGGCTTTCGGTACGCATTCGGTAGCCAAAGACTTCGTCTTACGTAACAAAGAGAAAGTGGGAAGCATAGCAGAGTCAGGAGAGCAGTTGAGGTAGTGAGTAGCATAGAAGTAGCAGTTCAGGACCGCTGAAAAAAATGTGCCATTGTCGGCAGTAGGAGAGTAGCTGTCGTTGCATAAAAATTGTGGAAGCGAGTTCCACAGCCTAGGACCTGCAGACCTAAAGCTTCTGTCGCCAACTGTCTTTAAGCGGAAGAATGGGACAGCTAATTTATTGTCCTCACAGGACCTGAGGACGCGAACAGACTGAAACTGATGCAGCAGTCCAGCTACGTAATAAGGAGCCAAGCCGTGGCGGGCCTTGTGGGTCAGCTTAAGAACTTAGCTCTGTATCCTTTGATCAACCGGCAACCATCCTAGCTCTTTCAGCAGAGGTGACACGTGCTCAAACCGCTAAGACTTGAAGACCAGCCTTGCAGCCCGATTCATAGTCCGCTGTAGTGGCGTAATAGCTTTCTTTGGCAGCCCAGCCAAAAGGGAATTACAATAATCAAGCCGAGACAGAACTAAAGAGCTAGTTAAATTTTTCACAGGCCACTGTGGGAGACAGCTCCTAATCTTGGATAGGGATCGAATGTGATGGCTAGCTGTAGAGGCAGTCTTGTGAATGAAGCTTTTGAAACTGAGGTAGCTGTTGAACACGACACCTAAATTACGAGCACGTGGTGAAGGTCGTACAATAACATCACCTATTAGAACAGCAAAGCCTTTTAATCCAGCTACATGCTTAGGGTGTCCTATGAGCAGCAGTTTGGTTTTATCGTCATTTAATTTCAGGAAGTTTTCCGACATCCAGGATCGAATATTGGCAAGGCAAGCATTCAGTTTCTCAGTTGCTGCAGCAGATTCCGACGGTTTAAATGACAAATACAACTAAGTATCGTCAGCATAGAAGTGATATCCTATTCCATGGGCCTTAATGACTTTTCCCAGAGGTTGTATGTAAATGGAAAACAGCAAGGGACCGAGTACAGGCCCTTGAGGGACTCCACAGGTGACCCTTCTCATGTCTGACACCTGACCCCCACACGATACGGATTGAATACGATCAGACAAGTATGATTTAAACCACGCCACTGTTTCGTCTGCCAGACCGATCATTGTTCGCAATCGTTCAAGCAGAACTTCTTGATCAATGGTGTCGAAGGCAGCAGACAAATCTAGCAGAGCTATTCCCGTCGTCGTTGCAACGTAGAATGTCATTGTTAACACGGAGATGAGCAGTTTCAGTAGAGTGCTGCGTCTTGAACCCTGATTAAAATGTTTCTGACATTCCATAATTTTCAATACGTTCAACTAGCTGCTTAGCAACAATTTTTTCAGAATCTTTATTAGGAACAAAAGAAGGGAAACTGGACGATAGTTTGCTATGACATCTGGTTCTAATCCAGGCTTTTTAAGAATAGATCAAATGATTGCCGATTTGAAGAACTTGGGGACGACCCCTATTCCCTAAGAAGCAATACAAATCTTGGTTTTGGCAGGGCTAAGTTGATCTGCAAGTGAAGACCACAGAGATGAAGGTATGGGGTCTTCAGGAGACGAGCTCTTGTAGCTAGATCTTATTAAGGCAGCGACATCACAGGCAGAAACATCGGAGAACCTTTTAAGAAAGGTCACGGGTTGAGGAACAGCGATTGCTTTGGTCTGAAGGGGCTTAATGGAGGCACGAATGTGCACAATTTTTTTCGGTAAAGAAGGCTGAAAACGTTTCGGCTGAGCCCTTAATATCTGGAGTGTCAGACCTCACAGCATTGGCAAGTAAATGGTTTACTAACTTATAAATCTGTTTAGCGTCCTACTGGTAGGAATTTAGCTTTCTAATGAAAAAAGAAGCCCTGGCTTTTTGAAGCTTTCGGGTGTAAACTCGATGGAAGCCCTTAAATTGACTAGGTCTCTCTCAGACCCCGATTTCTTGAAACGAAGTCCCAGCCTGCGCTTAACAAGCTAACATCTTAAGGAGTTCTTTCGTAAATTGTCGCCTCCTGACATAGAGCGCTCTAACGTGCGTTCTTGTTCGTTGCAGAATTCTTCCGAAAACCGAAGTTCTTGCGAACATCGTATACGGAAACGATACAGCTAAGACCTGTTTAAAGTTATTCTGATTGTTTTTTGACCGTAGCGCGTAAGAAATTACGTGCCTATGGACATCTAAACGGTTTTCGCTTCGGGCTGCTGGGTCTCCCACGCCGGCGGCTGCATTAGCTACGCCGGCGGCTAGTAACATACTTGTTAGTTATGGTCGTCAGCAGCTGCTATCGCTTCGTCATCGTATATCAAATGCATTCCTAGATATTAATGTGGTTGCTAAGATTCATGAACTATGCATTAAAAAAAGGAAAGCACCCCGTAGCCGCCGCGGTGGCCGGAACCGCCAGCTTAGACGCTGCTCGTTTGGTATTCCTAGCATTGTCTCGAACCGCTTAGCACGCTCCCCCGCATGCGTCACTGTAAATCTCTCAAACTTAGTGGTCATCAGGCCTGTTGTAACCCAATCGGCCAGACTTAACGCTTGCCTTTGGAATCCTCGCTCAATGTGCAATAAACCTCTAGTAATAAACGACCTTATTTCTGAAAATGGTATCGACCTGCTCGCCCTAACTGAAACTTGGCTGAAATCGATAAACTGCCCGACAATTAAAGACGCTACTCCATCTGGTTTCACGTTCTTTCACACCCCTAGATCAATCAAAACTGGAGGTGGAGTTGCTATAATCGTGCGCTCGAAATTCAACTTCAAGCCATTTGCGGTACCCTCGAAGCAGTCTTTTGAATCAATTGTCCTGGTCTCACCCGAAAACAAGCTACCGATAGTGGCAGTAGTCTATCGCCCACCAGGTACCAAATCCTCCTTTATCTCAGATTTCTCCGATCTCATTTCGATTCTGTGTGCAAGAAATCGATCCTTCCTCTTTATGGGTGATTTCAACGTTCACTTTGATAACTTATCTGACGCTTTCAGCACCGAATTTCGTACATTGACAGACTCATTATCTCTTGTGGCTCATGTGCATGGCCCTACCCACATCAAGGGTCACACACTCGACCAAATTTTCTCATATAACTGCACTTTGTCATCACCAGTTATCACAAAATCCTGCTTATCTGACCACATGCAGATCTCATTCAATCTACAGTGTGTGCCCACATTCTCGTCTAAAATAACCTGTGAATCGCGAAACCTCAAGACCCTTGACATCGATGCTGTCCGTGCGAGCATATCTGCTTCACCTTTGCTGCTCAGTCCTCCCTCCGATCTGTCATCACTGGTAGATTGCTACAACACGACACTAGCTGACACGCTCGACGAGTTTGCACCTTTGACAAAGCGCACTGTGCGCCCCCGCCCAGACGGCCTATGGTTTACCACAGACATTAAACTAGCCAAGTCTACTAAACGAAAGCTTGAAAAGGCATACAAAAGATCCGGACTAACTGTCCATCGACAGGCATATGAAGACTACTGTAGGTCGTACCAATCGATCCTAGCAAAGGCTAAGTCTAGCTTCTATAGAAACATTGTTGAATCACAGATGCACAATCCAAAAATGCTGATGTCGACAATAAACCATCTCCTCAACCGTTCCCAGGTTAGCTCCTTACCTGATGATCCTCGTGATGATCTAGCCGATCGCTTCTCTCGATTCTTTGTGCAGAAGATAGACAAAATCAGGGAATCCATCCCTGCGACGACAACCTTCCCACTAGAATGCTGTTCCTCGGTTCCTGGCTGCGCCTCAATGTCTGCATTTAAACAGGTCACCAGTGACATAGTCCTAAAGCTCGTATCTCAATCAAAGAAGACAACAAGTCCACTGGACCCTATTCCCACTGTCCTGCTCCTACGTTGCATTGATCTGCTGCTGCCATGCATAACCAACATCATTAATATGTCATTAGCCTCAGGTCAGGTCCCAGCACCTTTCAAAAAAGCTGTAGTCAGGCCACTTCTCAAGAAAGCTACACTAGACCAAGAGAACTTAAGCAACTACCGCCCAGTCTCCCTTCTACCATTCCTATCAAAGACACTGGAACGGGTCGCGGCAGACCAGCTGAACTCGTATATCGAAACCTCACACCTTGCTAGTAAGTTCCAGTCTGGCTTTAGAGCTAATCACTCCACAGAGTCAGCATTGCTTCGGGTATACAACGACCTACTTAGGAATGCAGACATGGGTAGTAGAGTGTCTTTTCTTGTTTTGCTCGATCTTTCGGCAGCTTTTGATACCATCGATCACAAAGTACTTCTAGAGCGCCTCTCATCTCGCCTGGGCATCACTGGCACTGCTCTGCAGTGGTTCAGGTCCTATCTCAGTGGGAGACTCCAGAGTGTTGATGTGAATGGACAAAGATCATCTGAAGTACCTCTAAAATATGGAGTACCTCAGGGCTCTGTGCTAGGTCCGGTCCTTTTCACCGTCTATACTCTCCCTCTCGCTGATGTGATTGCCAAGCACAATCTAGGCTTTCACTTCTATGCGGATGACACTCAGTTGTACCTTTGCTTTGATCCCTCCCAGCCTTCGAGCACCTCAAATTCTCTCAACTCACTTGCTGCATGCATTGATGACATCCGATCATGGATGGCAGCAAATTTTCTAAAAATAAACGATGATAAAACTAACTTACTAGTTATGGGCAAACCTAGTGTTATTCAGAAATTGGAAAGGCTGACTTTCAAAATTGGCTCTGCCAGCATATCTCCAGTTGCATCAGCTCGAAATCTAGGTGTCATATTCCAAAGCGACCTCTCGTTAGACGACCACATCAGCTCCACAGTCAAATCAGCCTATTTTCAGCTTCATAACATTGCTAAAATTAGGGCTTGTTTAGATAAGGATACCACGTCCAAGTTGGTCCATGCATTCGTGACATCTCGTCTCGACTTCTGCAACTCACTGCTTACTGGCCTACCAGCATGTGCGATCAGGCGATTGCAGCTGGTGCAAAACTCTGCAGCTAGGCTTGTCTGCCGTGAGCGTCGCAGTTGCCACATTACTCCACTTCTCGCCGACCTGCACTGGTTACCAGTCAAGCAACGGATTGACTTCAAGGTTTTGTCGCTCACTTTTAGGTCTCTTCATTCTATGGCTCCAGCCTATCTTTCAGAGATACTACCCCATCAGGCAAAGCATCGTACCACTCGCTTTTCGGAATCCAACAGTCTAGAAATACCTCGTACAAACCTTAAATCCTTTGGAGACCGTGCATTTAGCTCGTATGCTCCCACAGCCTGGAACTCCCTCCCGACCTGCATCAGAACATCCCCTGACCTGACCACATTTAAAAGAAACTTAAAAACATTCCTATTTAGGACAGCATTTAGTGGGTCCTTGTGATTCGTCCTCGATGTGCTTATGCGTGCTGACACTGTTCATGCTGCCACTAACCACATTTGCATGCTGACCCAGTGCATGTAACCCCTAACCATGTTATTCATTTTGTTTGTTTTTCAAGCATGATTTTACTTACTATTCTATTGCGTATCACTTTGCAGCAAATGTAAAGCGCCTAGAAAGAGATTAAGTTCTCTGAGGGCGCTTTATCAAGTGCAATATTATTATTATTATTATTATTATAAATTGAGAGGAATCTCAGTGACTTTGAACACGGATAGAGCAAACGGGAGCATGCTTGTCAAAAGCACTCCTGAGTGTCATTTTTATCGCATCAGGGAGGTTATCGAGTCTGCCGGTCGAGTCTGAATTCAGATCAAGAAGGCCTGCATCACAAACAGATTTTAAAAACCTGTCTATGTCGATACTTTGTAAGTTACGTCGTTTGGCAAATTCGACATTGCCCTGTACGTACGAGGGAGCAGGAGCAGTAAACAAGACCGAACAATGATCTGAGAGGGTCAGTGGGCACACCACAAAATCAGTGGTGAGGACATCCTTAGTGATCATGAGATCTAGAATGTGGTCACCGACGTGGGTGCTATGATTAACGTCTTGGGCCAAACCAAAATTCTCCAGACCGTCAAGAAATGAGCTGACCTGGCTGTTGCTAGGGTTGTCTACGTTAATATTGAAGTCTCCTACAATCAGTAACGGCCTGTCACAAACAATTTTCTTAGCTAGGAACTCTGAAAACTCCTCTCTAAACAAGTTTAGACAGCCAGAAGGAGGCCGTTATATCGAAACCCGCCGTAGCCCAGCATGATGTGAAACGTCGTCCGACGGCCGTTACCAAGGTCCATTCAAATTCGAAGAGCCAGCGTCCGCCGGGCCGGATTCAAACGGTAGAGAATACGAGCCACTTCATCGCCATCGCCCAGTTGTTGGACAGCCTCTTAAACTCCGCCTACTAAATGTCAGCTCCCTAAAAATCAACGGGTTACTTATCCACGATCAGGTGGTCCAGGAGAAGCTAGATGCATTTCTGCTTACCGAAACCTGGATGATGCCTTGTTCCAGTAGCTTCATTTCCGAGACCAACCCACCCGGGTTCTCATTCTATCAGTCCATGCGTTCTGAAAAGGTTGGTGGCTGGGTTGCAATTGTTGTTTGCGAATCGTTGGGCTATAAAATGTGCAGTTTCTCGCGCGGGTCATCCTTTGAATCAGGTCATCATCAAAGACAATGCCTCTCCCCTATATATATATATATATATATATATATATATATATATACATATATATATATATATATATATATATATATATATATATATAACTTGCTGCGGCTTATACTTGTGAGAAAATTTATTTCTGAATGCTTCGTTTCACCCACACACGATTTGAACGAATAACCATGAGAATATTGCCTGCCTACACAAATTGCAAATAAGAAATGGCGTAAAATATATATTCGTTTACAGTTATTTACCTAAAATGTTTCTGACGCTGAGATAGACTGAATACAACCTGGCACACAAGGAAAAACTAAGCTTAGCAAATCAGCCAGCGAAAGATGCAAATCGTGATTTCATTCTTGATTCATCTGAAGGCTCCGGGCAGCCTAAACAAACAGTTAATTTATAGTGTAGCTGTATCGTAGAGATGTAAGAATAATTGGAGTCAGATGCTGCCGCAGAACAGCACACGTTATCTTCTACTCTGGTTAGTGCTACTTTTAAGAAAGTCAGATGTGCACGATACGCTGTATGTCTATGGACGCGGGGCCAATGGACAGACTAACCTAGATTATCAATAGGCCTTGGAAGAATCGTAAACTATGAGGGGTGGTTGCAAGTTTGGGTAAATAGAAGGAGGAAGTGATATGATAGCTACGTGCCAGGGGTAGTGGTAAACGATAAGCTCGAGATTTTCTATAAGTGAAGATTCAAGCTCTTACTGTAGAAATTTAGCTGCACCAATTTAATATGACGACAGCAGAAACGATCAATCAGGATCTGCTGTATACAGTTAGCTCACGTGCAAACATTTAGCTTTAGTTGGGGATCGTCCATATTAAAGGCCGGCAGAAGATGAATGTGACTTTGCCCAACTCGTCGGCCGCCTTTAGCTAGCTGAACTCAGTTTTCGTGGAACAGTACTGCTGATTGAGGTTGGCTCGGTCGCTGTGGTAATTCGTTAAATTGTCTTTGCCATAGCCGCCTGCATGCACGGCAGCTTACATGGCAAGCCTTGTGCAAGCTTGTGCTGCTACTGGCTTTCTGATTCAAACTTCGAATTTATTTTCGGCAGTTATAGTTGTTACCTATACTAAAATTCCGGACTGCATTCCGGCGGGTTAGATGTTGGCAGCCAATCTCTGGGTTTTTTTACTGGTCAAAGGCTCGCACGATGTTGGTTTCATTTTAAGTTCTTTACTTATGAGGATCTTGTATCCAAACCCATTTCTGCTATGAGCTCGATAGAAACTGCCAAGTTCTTCTCTGAAATCTTAAAGCCAACTAACTCAATATCAGTCAACAGCTATAAGAACCGCGTTATCCTAAACTGATATTAGAGCCTCCTAAGCACTTACATTGTTGACACCTCGCTCCCCGAAATGATTGAGGAGAACTCCCAGACAATTTTACGGCTAGGCATATCTGTCAATGTATGGAGGGCACTCGATGATAAGCATTTTAAATAGCAAGATCATACCGGGAGAATCTAATTAAACTTTAACTACAGGAAAATATTAGAATTAATACAATGGCATCGGTTGACGTGTCACGCCAATTTCCGCTCGTGAACTGTATCTGCAATTGACTGGGAATTATTTCGGAATTCACAGCTGACAGCCCCTTGGAAAAATGAAGCCTCAACATACAGGCTGGTAAACCTTTGCGCAATAATTAGAACTCCGGCTAATGGTTTCCAACGGCCATTACACACATTTTAATGGTTGCCAGCGGGCCATTTCCTTTGCTACAATAACTAATAAAGCCACACTATACAATAAGGCTCGTGTAAACGGAGAGTTATATAACTACCCATAGAGTCTTGCTCGGAAAAATGTTGAACGTGTACTTTGCATTCTACCGAAAAGTTAGATAGGGCAACTGACTCATATTGCTGAGAAGCCAGTGGCCGAGGAACGAATTGGTTAAGCTTGTTGTCTCCCTACAATCTCTATGCTTGATACGATTGGTAGTCCAAGGCTGCTACCGTACCAACGAATACCGACGCACCTGTATAAAACTCGTTCATATTGATAATGAAAATGTTGCCTTCTGACCTCAGCAACCGCGACAACGAAGACTTGTATTTCCACCAGGATAGTTTAAGAACTAGGATATTTTAGAAAAGTATAATACAAAATATGCGTTAAAACA
This sequence comes from Cristatella mucedo, assembly GCA_009760855.2. NCBI lineage: Eukaryota > Metazoa > Bryozoa > Phylactolaemata > Cristatellidae > Cristatella > Cristatella mucedo. The sequence continues at coordinate 12,984 of WPIO01000582.1, forward strand.
GGTAGTTAACCGACTCTCAGATGACGTGCCATCAAGTTGGACGTGCTCATAAACCCAAAATTCAATTCGCGATTTAAAACTTTTTAAAGCTGCATTCGTTTTCGGTAATGTCTATCAGTTGGATAATAAGTGACGATAGGGCTATTTACAGAGTCTTAAGCGATTTTACCGTGATTAGAGGTTTTGAATGTAGTTGGCAATTATACATTCCTTTTTAAGCATCTAGACGGGCTAACCTACTGGATATATGGTGTTCAGTTAGATTTTGGATTTATTAGTGATTACAATGGAAGACAACGAAGAGCTGGTGTAAGACCACACGGACGTTTAGTCATACGTGTTATTAGGCTCAGCAATTCCTTGCCTAGCAAATGCGTAATATTGTCACACTGCCATTGTTTATAACCATGAGATCGCATGTAAACATTCCTGAAAAGTAGAATATCGGCATAAGACGCTACAGTAACTTGTTAGCACGTAGCAGCTGCTGACAACCTGAAGGGATTGGACTTGTGTGGCAGTCATTCCCAAGTAAACGCTCCTACAAAATTCCAAACAGTAAGACAGCAACGAAGGCGAACGAGAGAAGACACAAAACGTCTTACAAAGCTTCTTGATGTTCCATGTAGCCTTGCAGGAACGAGCTGAGCGATTGATATGCTTACAAAGATCTTAGCAATCTTCGTGTGCAACCCGGCTCCTAGCCATTGACTAAGCTAGGCAACGATGACCGGAATACGACAATACGGACATAACAATCATCCGTGTTCTTGGAATCCGCATATCCTTACCTAGCAAATTCGTAATAATCTGGCACTGCCATAGTAATAATAGATAAGGTCGCATTGAAAAACTAAACAAATGAAAAATATCGGCTTCTGCCGCTACAGTAACTTGTTATCACGTACCAACAGCTGAGAACATGAAGAAACTTAACTTCTTTCAGACTCACTCATAAGTAAATACTTCTACAAAATACATAACTGTACAAAAGCAACGAAGGCAAAGGAGAGAACCAACAGAACCTCTTACGATACTTCTTATCGTTCCATGTAACCTGGCAGCTGAACTATGAATGTACTTACAAAGTTCTTTGCATATCTTCGTGTGCCACCCGGCTCCTAGCCGTTGACTAAGCAAGGCAACGATAAGCAGAGTACGAAAACACGGACGTACAGTCATCCGTGTTATTAAGCTCCGCATATCCTTACCAAGAACATTCGTAATAATCTCGCACTGCCAAGGTAATAATCCATTAGGTCGCATAGGAACATTCTCTAAATGAATAATATTATCGACATAAGCTACAGTAACGTGTTCTCACGTACCAACTGCTGACAACATGAAGAAAATTGACTTCTTAGAGGGTTACTTCTAACCAAACGCTCCTACAAAATACAAACTTTCTGAGAGCAACAACGGCAAACGAGAGAAGCAACACAATCTCTTATGATACTTCTTGATGTTTCTTGTAGCCTTGAAGGAACGAGCTGAACTATGGATTTACTTACAAGTTCTTCGGAGATCTTCGTGTGCCTTCCGGCTCCTAGCCGTTGACTGAGCGGGGCAACGAAAAGCGGAGTACGACCAAACGGACGTACCGTCATCAGTGTTATTAGGCTCTGCATATCCTTACAAAGCAAGTTCGTAATAATCTCGCACTGCCATGGTAATAATCCATTATGTCGCATTAAAACAATCCAGAAATGAAGGATATCAACGTAAGCCAGAACAGTAACTTGTTAGCACGTACCAACTGCTGCTACGACGCAGAAACTTGACTTCTTTGACAGTCACTCCTAAGTAAACGCTCATGCAAAATTCCAAACTGTTCAAATGCAACAAAGGCAAATGAGAGATGCAACACAACCTCTTATGATACTTCTTGACGTTCCATGAAGCCTGGCAGGAACGATCTGAGCCATTGATATAGTTACGAAGTTCTTTGGAGATCTGCCTATGGCAACAGGCTTCTAGCTGTAGACTAGGCTAGGCAACGATAAGCGGAGTACGACCACACGGACGTACAGTCATCGTATTATTATGCTCTGAGTATATTTACCTAGAACATTAGTAATAATCTCGCACTGCAGTGGCAATAATCCATTAGGTTGCATGTTAAAATACCAGATATGAAGAATATCCGCCTCAGACGCTACAGTGACTTGTTAGCACGTACAAAGTGCTGAAAACATAAAGAAACTTGGTTTCTTTGAGAGTTACTCCCATGTAAACGCTTGTTACAAATTTGAAACTTTGGGCGAGCAACGAAGCCAAACGAGAGAAGCAACACAATCTCTTACGATAATTTTTAACATTCCATGTAGCCTTGCAGGAAGGAGCTGAACCATTGATTTACTTACGAAGTTCTTTGCAGATCTTCGGGACCAAGCGGTTCCTAACTGTTGACTAAGCTAGGCAACGGTTGGCAGAGTACGACATACGGACGTACAGTCATCCGTGTTATTGAGCTCCGCATATCCTTACCTAGCATATTCGTGGTAATCTCGCACAGCCGTGGTAATGATAGATTAGGTAGCATGGAAAAATTCAACAAATGTAGAATATCAGCATTAGCAGCTACTATAACTTGTTACCACGTACCAGCTGCTGAAAACATGAAGAATATGACGTCTTTTGCAGTCACTCCTAAGTACACCCTTGTACAACATTCCAAACTGTAGGAAAGCCACGAAGGCAAACTTGAGAAGCAACACAATCTCTAACGTCGCTTTTTTGTTCCATCTAGCCTTCCTGGAACGACCTGAACCATGGATGTATTTTCAAAGGTCTTTGCAGATCTTCGTGTGCCACTTTACTTCTAGCTATTGCCTAAGCAAGGCATCGATGTGAGGAGTACGACCACATGCACGTAATGTCATCCGTGTTATTGGGGTCAGCATATCCTTACGTAGCAATTTCGTAATAATCTCGGACTGCCGTGGAAATACCAGATAAAGTCGGATGGAAAAATTTAACTAATGTAGAATATCGGCATCAGCAACTACAACAACTTGTGAGCACGTACAAGCTGCTGACAACATGAATAATATGACGTCTTTTACAGTCACTTCTAAGTAAACGCTTGAACAGAAATCCAAACCCCGGAAAGCCACGAAGGCAAACGAGAGAAGCAACATAATCTCTTAAGTTACTTCTTTTTTTCCACGTAGCCTTGCAGGAACGACTTGAACCATTGATGTTCTTACAAAGGTGTGTGCAGATCTTCGTGTGCCAACCGGTTCCTAGCCGTTGGCCAAGCTAGGAATCGATAAGTGTAGTACGACTACACAGACGAATAGTCATCTTTGTTATTATGTTCCGCATATCCTCACCTATTAAATTGGTCATAATCTTGCACTGTCTTGGCAATAATCCATCAGGTCGCATGTAAAAATACCAGAATGTAAGAATATTATCATCAGACGCTACGGTAACTTGTTCTTATGTACTAACTGCAGACCAGACACTATGAAAAAACTTGACGTCTTGTACAGTCACTCCTAAGTAAACGCTCGCACAAAATTTCGAACAGTGGGAATGCCACGAAGGCAAACGATAGAAACGCCACAACCTCTAGCGATACTTCTTGACGTTCCATCAAGCCTTGCAGGAACGAGCTGAACCATTGATGTACTTACAAAGGTCTTCGCAGATCTTCGTATGCCACCTTGCTTCTAGCTGTTGCCTAAGCAAAGCAACGATGTGCGGAGTACGACCAACCGCACGTATAGTCATCCGTGATATTGGGGTCAGCATATCCTTACCTAGTCAATTTGTAATGATCATGCACGGCCATTGTAATAATTGATTAGGTCTAACAGTAACATTCAAGAAATGTGGAATATCTTCGTCAGCAACTAGAGTAACTTGTTAGCTCATACCAACTGCTGACAACATGACGAAACTAGACTTCTTTCAGAATCACTTCTAAGTAAACGCTTATACAAAATTCCATACCGTACGAGAGCAACGTAGGCAAACGAGAGAAGCAACACAACCTCTAACGATACTTCTTGACGTTCCACGTAGCCTTGCTAGAACGAGCTGAACCATTAATGTACTTACAAAGTTCTGTGCAGAACTTTGTTTGCCACACGGCTGCTAGTTTTTGACTAAGCAATGCAACGGTCAGCAGAGTATGACGACACGGACGTACAGTCATCCTTGTTATTGGGCTCTGCATATGCTTACCTAGCATATTCATAATAATCTCGCACTGCCGTGGTAATCATAGATTAGGTCTATTGGTAAAATTCCAGAAATGTAGATTATCTTCGTCAGCAGCTACGGTAACTTGTTAGCACGAACCAACTGCTGATAACATGACGAAACTCGACTCGACTTCGTTCAAAATCATTCCTACGTAAAGGCTTGTATAAATTCCACACTGTACAAGAGTAGTAGTAGTAGTAAGTAAACGCTTGAACAAATTCCATACTGTACGAAAGCAACGTAGGCAAGCGAGAGAAGCAACGCAACCTTGAGCGATACTTTTTGACGTTCCATGTAATCTTGTCGGAACAAACTGTACCATTAATGTGCACACGAAGTTCATTGCAGATCTTCGGGACCCCGGCTCCTAGTCGTTGACTAAACACGGCAACTATCAGCTGAGTATGAGCACACAGACGTACAGTCATCCGTGTTATTGGGCTCCGCATATTCCTACCTAGTAGATCTGTAATAATCTTGCACTGCCATTGTAATATTACATTAGGTCGCAGGTAAAAAATAACAGAACTGAACAACATCAGCATCAGACCCTGCAGTAACTTATTAGCACGTACCAGCTTCTGATCACATACAGCAAGTATACTGCTTTGAGAGTACCTCCTAAGTAAACGCTTGTACAGAATTTCACACTGTACGAGAGCAACGTAGGCAAACGAGAGAAGCAACACAATCGCTGACGATACCTAATGGCGTTCCGTGTAGCCTGGCAGGAACGAGCTAAACCATTGATGCACTTACAAAGTTCTTTGCAGGTGTTTGGAACCACCGGGCTCCTAGCCGTTGACTACGCTAGGCAACGATCAGCAGAGTACGACAACACGGACGTACAGTCATCCATGTTATTGGGCTCGGCATCTCCTTACCGAGGAAATTTGTAATAATCTCGCACTGCCGTGGTTAATAATAGATAAGGTCGAATGGAAAAATTCAACAAATGTAGAATATCGGCATCGGCAGCTACAGTAACTTGTTAGCACGTGCCAGCTGGTGATAACATTAAGAAAATGACTTCCTTCACAGTCACTTCTAAGTAAACGCTTGTACAAAATTTGAAACTGCAGGAAAGCGAGGAAGGCAAACAAGAGAAGCAACACAACCTCTTACGATACTTCTTGGCGTTCTATGTAGCCTGGCAGGAACAAGCCCAACCAATAATGTACTTACAAAGTTCTTTGCAGTTCTTCGTGTCCTACCCGGCTGCTAGCCGTTGACTATGCTAGACATCGAATAGTGGAATACGACCACACGGACAAAAACTCATCCGTGTTACTATGCTTCGCATATCCTAACCTAGAAAATTGGTCATAATCTTGCACTGCCGTAGTAATATTTCATTAGGTATCATGTAAAAATACCAGAAAGTAAGAATAGCAGCATCATACGCTACAGTAACTTGTTTGCACGTACCAACGGCTAACAATTTAAATAAAACTTGACGCCTTTTACAGTCACTTCTAACTAAACGCAGATACAAAATTCCAAACTGTAGGAAAGCAACAAAGGCAAACGAGAGAAGCAACGCAACCTTTTACGATAATTCTTGACGTTCTATGTAGCTAGGCAGGAACGAGCTAAACCGTTGATGCACTTACAAAATTATTTGCAGATCTTTGCGTGCCAACCAGCTCCTATCCGTTGACTATGCTAGGCATCGATAAGTGGAGTACGACCTTTCAGACGAATAGTCATCGGTCCTATTATGCTCCGCATATCCTTACCTAGAAATTTCGTCATAATCTAGCACTGCCGTGGAAATAATCCATTAGGTCGCATTTAAAAATACTAGAAAGTAAGAATATAAGCATCATATAATACAGTAACTTGTTTGCACGTACCAGCTGCTGACAATGTAAGAAAAACTTGACAACTTTAACTGTAACTCCGAAGTAAACGCTGGTACAAAATTCGAAATTGTTGGAAAGGAACAAAGGCAAACGAAGGAAGAAAAACAAACTCTTACGACACTTCTTGACGTTCCATGTAGCCTGGCAGGAACGAGCTAAACCATTTATGTACTTACAAAGTTCTTTGCTGATTTTTGTTTGCCACACGGCTACTAGTAGTTGACTAAGCTAGGCATCGATAAGTGGAGTACGACCACACGGACGTGCAGTCATCCGTGTAATTGAGCTCCACATGTGTTACCTAGCAAACTCAAGGCCATTGTTATAATGTTATACAAGGCCATTGTCCTAATCAATAAGGTCTAACGGTAACATTCCGGAAATGTAGATTGTCCTCGTCAGCAGCTACAGTAACTTGTTAGCACGTACCAACTGCTGACAACATGACGAAACTCGACTTCATTAGGAATCATTTATACGTAAAGGTTTGCACAAATTCCTAACTGTACGAGAGCAACGTAGTCAAGCGAGAGAAGCAACACAGCCTCTAACGATACTTCTTGACGTTCCATGTAGCCATGTCGGAACGAGCTGAACCATTAATGAACTTACAAAGTTCATTACTGATTTTTGTTTGCAACACGGCTACTAGTAGTTGACTAGCCTAGGCATCGATGAGTGGAGTACGACCAACTCGGACGTGCAGTCATCCGTGTAATTGAGCTCCACATATGTTACCTAGCAAATTTATTATAATCTCGCACTGGCATGGTAATAATCCTGTAGGTCGCATATGAACATTCAAGAAATAAAGAATATGCGAGTCAGACACTTCAGTAACTTGTTAGCAGGTACCAACTGCTGACAAGAAGAAAGAACGTGACTTCTATGTCAGTCACTCCTAAGTTAACGCTTGTACAACAATCCAAACCGTCAGAAACCCGCATAGGCAAACGAGAAAAGCAACCAACTCTAATGATACTTTTGACGTTCCATCAAGCCGTGCAGGAACGAGCTGAACCATTAATGTACTTACAGAGGTCTTTGCAGATCTTCGTATGCCACCTGGCTCCTAGCTGTTGCCTAAGCAAAGCATCGATTTGCGGAGTACTACCAAGCAGACGTACAGTCGTCCGTGTTATTTGGCTCCGCATATCCTTACCTAGCCAATTTGTAATATTCATACACGGCCATTGTTTTAATCAATTAGGTCTAACGGTAACATTCCAGAAATGTTGATTATCTTCGTCAGCAGCTACAGTAACTTGTTAACACGTACCAACTGCTGACAACATGACGAAACTCGACTACGTTCAGAATCACTCTTAACTAAAGGCTTGTACAAATTCCACACTGTACGAGAGCAACGTAGGCAAACTAGAGAAGCAACTCAAACTCTTACGATAATTCTTGATGTTCCATGTAACCTGGCACTAACGAGCTAAACCATTTATGTACTTACAAAGTTCTTTGCCAATTTTCGTTTGCCACACGGCTACCAGTAGTTGACTAGCCTAGGCATCGATGAGTGGAGTACGACGAACTCGGACGTGCAGTCATCCGTGTGATTGAGCTCCACATATGTTACCTAGCAAATTCATTATTATCTCGCACTGGCAGGGTAATCATCCTTTAGGTCGCATGGGAACATTCAAGAAATAAAGAATATTCGAGTCAGACACTTCAGTAACTTGTCAGCAGGTACTAACTGCTGACAAGAAGAAGAAACGTGACTTCTATGTCAGTCACTCCTAAGTTAACGCTTGTACAACATTCCAAACCGTAGGAAACCCGCGAAGGCAAACGAGAAAAGCAACACAACATCTAATGATACTTTCGACGTTCCATCAAGCCTTGCAGGAACGAGCTGAACCATTGATGTACTTACAGAGGTCTCTGCAGATCTTCGTATGCCACCTGGCTCCGAGCTGTTGCCTAAGCAAAGCATCGATTTGCGGAGTACTACGTTGTGGACGTATAGTCATCCGTTTTATTGGGCTCCTGATATCCTTACCTAGCCAATTTGTAATATTCATACACGGCCATTGTTTTAATCAATTAGGTCTAACGGTAACATTCCAGAAATGTAGATTGTCTTCGTCAGCAGCTAGTGTAACTTGTTAACACGTACCAACTGCTGACAACATGACGAAACTCGACTTCGTTCAGAATCACTCCTAAGTGAAGGCTTGTACAAATTCCACACTGTACGAGAGCAACGTAGGGAAACGAGACAAGCAACACAACCTCTAGCGATGCTTCTTGACGTTCCATGTAGCCATGTCGGAACGAGCTGAACCATTAATGAACTTACAAAGTTCATTGCAGATCTTCGGAATCACCCGGCTCCTAGTCGTTGGCAAAACAAGGCAACGATCAGCGGAGTACGACAACACGGACGTACAGTCATCCGTGTTATTGGGCTTCCCATATCCTTACCTAGCAAATTCGTAATAATCTCGCACTGGAGTGGTTAATATTCCATAAGGTCGCAGGTAAAGAATAACAGAAATGAAGAATATCAGCATTCGACCCTGCAGTAGCTTGTTAGCACGTACCAGCTGCTGATCACGTAAACAAGTATACTGCTTTGAGAGTAATTCCTAAATAAACGCTTGTAGAAAATTCCATTCTGTACGAGAGTAACGTAAGCAAAGAAGAAAAGCAACAAAATCACTGGCGATACATCATGACGTACCATGTAGCCTTGCAGTAACGAGCTAAACCATTGATGTACTTACAAAGTTCTTTGCAGATCTTTGCGACCATCCGGCTCCTAGCCGTTCACTAAGCCAGGCAACGATCAGCAGAGTACGTCAACACGGACATACAGTCCTCCGTGTCATTGGGCTCCGCATATTCCTACCTAGCAAATTCGTAATAATCTCGCACTGGCTGGGTTAATGATAGATTAGGTCACATGGACAAATTCAACAAATGTAGAATATCGGCATCATCAGCTACAGTAACTTGTTAGCACGTACCAGCTGCTAAAACATTAGGAATATGACTTCTTTCAAACATATAGAATCCACTGGCGAACTCTGTTCAGCTTCTAAAACGATAGCGAGCCAAAAGTAGCTCTAACCCTATTAAAATCGTTTGACCACCGAACACGGCCAACGAATCCAGTGGCAGAAGTGTTTACGGATCGATGTTTCCACGTACCTGAACGTTCACAAGTCCGTCCATGAGTGCACACGTTCGATAATTTGCCGACCTTCTTGTGCCATCTGGCTCCTCTCCGTTGAGTGAGCTAGGCGAGGGGCT
>WPIO01000583.1:0-22328 GCA_009760855.2 Cristatella mucedo
CATACATACATACATAAAGGCATGTGTGAATGCACGCATGCATGCATACATACATACATGTATGTATACATACAGCCATGTACAGGTACCTATATCTGCATGCAGTGATATTTACCTTCCATAAAAGCATGTATAGCTGCATCGACATTATAGTCATAATACTCAAGCACCAAATGAATTTCGTTGTTGCTTCGATCGGGAACACATTCTCGTACTGACTGTATCTACAAAAAAGTCCACAAAACTTTTTAAAAAAAGAAAAAAATCTGCAATCAGACCCAGTCGAAAACAAAAAAAGCCCAACGGCAACAATCGAGGAACGGTCACCTTCAATAGACAATAGCTCAAAAAGTTACTAGCAGTGATGCTCCCAATTACAGAGGGCCTGGCCTGGCTTCTGTAAGCTATGATAGCCCAGGCAGGAAGGTGCTAGCTCTTCACGACCGAGGTCGTGGATTCGAATCCTGCAGGGGACGATCCTTCATTGCCGACTGCAGTGGCTAGCACTTTGCAGGGGTCTTGGGCCACATCACAAGTTCACGTCAATAGCAGGCAGGGTAATAAAGTGAGCTCATCTCACTCATTATAATTGGTAGTAAAAGTGAAACCTCATCGTCATTACTACCAGGGTGTGTCAACTGAGCAACCAGCAAGCATTGTAAATCGTGCCCACACCAAATCACGTGTAATTCGTGGCCACACAAATCTATTGCTTCGTTACCTAACTAAGAAACGTGGCTATCCTTTGCTGTTGTCCTACCCACCAAGATGTCCCACGGTGGACCACGTGTCAATAGCAGATGGCATCGAGCAAAAAAAAGCCATCGTGAGGAGAGAAACAGACTCTGCTCACTAACAACGTCATAAAGCAGACAGCTTACAGTGGGCACACAGCCATGCCCACTGAACAGAGAGGACGGCTGAATTTCTGTTTAATGGACGGATGAAACTAATCCACAATGTTGGTATAGATAGCAATATATAAGGTTAGCATAGGTGAAATTTGGCAGCAAATCAATCGTTGATAGTTTGGGGGTGCTCAGACACAAAAGGTGCAAGTACTGGCATCAGATCTATGATATAGACTAACATGCCTACATTTAGCAGGCAGTCAAGCAAGATGGATAGCAAAGCGCAAATACTCTGCTTGTGGGATCGTTATATTTTTCGGCAAGATAACGACCATAAGTATAATGGCAAGCTTTCACACAAAGTCACAATATTCGATAACAAGTAATTGAATCTGTCAATGGGCGATTGGTTCCGACAGCCATTATAGCAAGAGAATCCTTGGGATGATGACACCAATGCCTTCCCCTCCACCTAGTTTGGCATCCTAGCCATGCCCTTCACAGATTTTTAGCATGACTGCTGCTGGCGAATCAAAAACCCATAATAATGATAATAAATCAGTTTTACAGCACCCTCAGAGTACTTAATCTCTTTTCTTAGCACTTTAAGTAGGCTGATGAAGAAGCAAGACGATGATAAGTGGTAACATGGTAAGTTTTACTATGGTAAGTGGTGGTAAAATGCACGGTGTCAACATGCATATGATTAGTGGTAACATGCAGTGTCAGCATACAATTTATGGTTAGCAGTAGCCCGTACAGAGTCCCCATGCATAACCATAGAAAAGATTATTCTTTAAGACTTACCAAATGCAGTGAGAAGCAGAAGCATGCTAAAGCTTCTTTTCAGATTTCGTCAAGTTAGAAGATTAGGTCAAGTTAGGTAAAGAAAAACTGATTGACATATCCGGTGTGGTGCTTAAGCAGTAAGCCAGCCAATTGTCTAATCTGTATACTATAGAAGAAATATGATGACAATATCGACAGGCAGCTGAGGAAGGGGTGTACGGCATCCATCAGTCGACAACCTTTCAGTAAAGTTCACTCTTGGTGAAAATGCTTCAGCAGAGGAACCAGCATACAAGAGTGTGGCCTAGCTTGATATTGGTGAGCCGTGATGGCACACTAAATAAAGTGGTTGCTTTCATGACCTCGGTCCCGAGGTCGTGGGTTCAACTCCTGCAGTGGGCGATCCTTTATCGCCACTGCAAGTGGGTGGTGGTAGCCCTACAGGCTTTTCCGTCACTACAGAAAGAGGCTGTTTAATCAGCTAAGATTTATTTATTATTATTATATTATTATTATTATTATTAAGGGACGATCATAATGCAGGCATACCAACAGCACCTGCGTTTGTTTGACGAATGCCAATAAATATTTGTGCATACTGTATGCAACTTCAGCATCCCTGTCAACGTAGAAAATCCTTTTGCCATACGACCGGAGAAAGAGTCACAGCAGCTTCGGCTATTTTTTAGGACTTTTTCGACCATGTATACGCCGGTCAAATTCAAGGCTCACTTTTAGGTGAGAGTACATTGGAACTGTCTTATCTTCCATGGCCCTAAAAGCGCCATCACACACGAAATTTCAACGATGAATTCAAATGATTCAAATAGCCTGTTATTAGATGATGTCACGTCCTGCTACACCAGTGGTTCTCAAGTTTCTTAATGCCGCGACCCTTTAATACGGTTCCTCATGTTGTGGTGGCCCCAACCATAAAATTATTGTGTGCAAAATGTGGGAATGTGTTTTCCGATGGTCTTGGGCGACACCTTTGAAAGGGTCGTTCGACCCCCCGAAGGGGTCGCGACCCACAGGTTGAGAACTGTTGTGCTACACTGTTACACAGTGGCATAGGCATATGTGCTGTGCAACTGGCTCTTGTTCCCACCCCGTGGACCGACCCGGAGAGTTGTGTCAAGGGCCATAGATGCTCAACATTTACCCGAAGCCTTCTTCTGAATGGCTCTTATTGGCAAGGTCAAATTCTGGCCCTGAGCTTAATCCTAGCTATACTGCAGCCGCAACGATGTACCAACAGCAGCAAGAAGACGGTAATAGCCCAAGAGGCCAGCAAGGTAGGAGTGCATGAGGGAGAACAGGATTGGAACAGGATAGGAATAACATGCAGGCAGCGAGGGAAGCCTGTGCACCACAAATGGGGGCCAACTATTCACACCTAGAGGAAACGAGGGCCCTCCGAGCCGATCCTCTGGTGATATCTTTTTTCCAGGAGAAAATTCCCCAGCAGGCTTAGGGAGGTAGTTCTGCCCTCCCACGTACATAGCACAGATGCAGCAGTTGACTGTGACCAGCAGAAGTTGGTCACAGTCAACTACTGAGGCTTTTCATTAGCTCTGCCATAGCACGGATGATTTTTTTTTTTTTTTTCTCTAAGACCAAGCTGGTTCCAAGCCATTCAATGAGGCCATCGGTCGACTCACGCTTATAAGCTCTCTCGTTGGATTGAGTGCTTTTGGCTAATTAACAGCCAGCCTCCCTTCTTTCTTGTCAAAAAGGTTGCCGTCGCCATGTTTCGAAGCATCGAAAAGAACTTCTGCCTAGCTCCTACCGTGTCCTTAGTGAGAGCAGTGAGTGAGCCAATCTCCCGTGAGTGACCAACAATACTGTCTGAGAATATATTGACGGTGGGAAGGTCGCTGCCCGGGTAGCCCTCTGCTTATTGGCAGCATTAACTATCAGATACTTCTGGAAAGCGTCTGATATGGCATGCTTGTGAGAGCATCTCACTGGCTGGTTATTCCTATCCTGTTCTCCCTCGAACGCTCCTATACAGCATCTGTAAAGTGCCTAGAAAGACCGATTAAGTTCTTTGAGGGTGCTATACAAATGTATTATTATTACTATTATTACTATTATTATTAGTATTACTATTATTACATGAGACATAGAACAATGGTCAATATGGTGGCCGAGGCTCCGGTGCAGTTCAAACAGTCTGGTCGAATCATACCTGTCCAACCAAGCACAGTCCTTATCAGATTTTTATCAGTCATGTAAATCACTTTCAGAGTGCCACATGACTCGGTTCCTTTCTGTTGCTGTTTTCCATCTACCTCTGGATTACTGGTCACGAACTCGAACCGTCTGAGCTACCGAGACTACTCTTACTTCGGCGTCAAACACATCGCAACAAAGCATAGGCTTTCGATTGCCCCTTACGTGCGGAAGCCGAATTCCAGCATACTACATGAATGATCTTTACAAGAATTGCAAATTTTGGTACTTATCTAGCTTAGTAATGGCACAAGCACTCGGGTACTCTTGTGACATAGTACCTTGCTTTCACTTGCTGGTGACAGGTAAATTTGCTTTGAGTACTGGGCAAGAAATTCACATTTCTTAGACACAACTGCTACGTTTCTTCCTGCTGCCGACTGAGGCACCTTCGGTTGCAGCCCTTTGCTGCTGGGGACCTAATTTAGCTTATCAATTTTAATTTGCTATATAGCTGGGCTTATAGTTTTTGGCTGTCGATTTTGGCTAAGTTCTTAGGCTTAGAGTGCACTGGAAAACGGCCAGTGTACGATCACTTAGCTCTAGTCCCTGTAAGAAGTTGCAGATGGAGATTTAGCCACACATAAAAAACAGTCTGAGCTACAGAGAGACCTAGGCCTTTCTCACTCGGGCTCCTTTTGTAAAATAAAATAAAAATAGACATTTGCATGTAGACACTTTACATATGCTGGAAAGGAAGCCTGTCGATCGGTTATTATGTGATATTATGCATACTGTCAGCCACACATAAGCAAGCAAACGGTACACAGGTACAAACATACATAAAAGGCAATTCACCAAGACAAATGCTGTGGGGGAACAGGTGAGCTTTTAGATTTTTCCATTTCTTAAAGCCAGGGGAAGACGTGACGTCAGTCGGTAGTAACCTTCGGGCTTTGGGAGCTTATGAACTGCAGGTACGGTCTCCAAAAGATATGAGGTGGTTATAGGCCGCAGCTAAACACCTTGAGGCAAAAGAGCAGTGGGATGATGTGAAGCCTAGTTAGGGAGTATTTTGGCTACGCAGGCTGGAGCAAAAGAATTAGGAAACCTAAATGCACTGATTGATGGGGAGCTAGTGCAGATGGAGGAGACGTGCATGATGTGGCAATTGTGACATTTTTGAAAAGCCATCAGCGTAAAGGTTCTTATTGCAAGGGCAAGAAGACCTGTATGTTGTGAGTAAAGTAAGTAAGGTGGGATGTCACATGTCACAAATGCATGGCCCAGCTAGGCTAGAGTGTCCGTATCTCAGTAAGCCCGAATTTTCGTAATGATATGTAGCTGAAACTAGGCAGATAGACTTGACTATGGATGTGATGTGGTCATCTGGGACACACTGAATGTTTGCAGATGCGACAGAAGATATGCTGCTCGAATCCTTTTAGACGTTTAGGCTTTCCCATTTCTGGGTAACACTATGATTTGCTTAAAACTCGTAAAACATTGTTTATCGTCATTCAATTTTAAAAAGTCCACCCAAAAAAGAATGTTAGCAATACATGCTGCAAAGGAGTTGAGAGTTCTGGAAGGCAGAAGAGATCAAAGCACAGGTAGAGCTTTGTGTCATCTTCATGAAATTAAACGCCCAGATTGTGCTTAGCGATAACGTTAGCAAGAGGGAGAGAATAAATTATGAAGAAAAGTAGACAAAGCACACAGCCCTAGGGTACTCTATCCTTTGCAGGCTCCCCCGTGACAACAGTTGACATCAATGTTCTGAAATCTCACTATGAGATAACACATTGCAGTGCAGGCCACCCGGGTGAGATGATAGGTGCACAAAATGTAAATTGTTTCTACTTAATGCAAGACTTTTGGCCAGAGCTATATCTGCAATGTTTTGGAAAATAAGTAGATACAATATAAAAGATAATCAATTTGTTAGGCAACCTAAGAGAACTTTAATCTCTATTCAGGCACTTCACATATGCCAGAGAGCTCGAGTCCACGACCTCGGTCATCAAATGCATTCTGGTCACAAAAACAAAGTCTGTGCCGAGCAATTACCATTTCCTATACTTTGAGGCATAAGAAATTTCAAAATCATACTACTCATGAGCACATACAAAGTACAAGTTCTTACATAGAGTAAACGGTCGCAACTACTCAAGTAGCATACGAGACTGGCAAGGAAACTGGCAGAAGCAAATATATTGACATTGGCAGAAGCAAATATATAATATATACGAACTTGCCAGGGGCATGATGCGACAAAAATAGATTTAGTATATCGTATTTTGAAACAGTTAACTCTCAAGCTGTGAGGCAATAAGGACAGCACAAATCGCTACCGTAGGCAAATGAATGCTGTGGACAGCGGCTGCTCACAGGGGTGGGGAGGGCTCAGAAAGCCAGGCAGTGACTGTTGACTGTTGACTGCTGCTCACATCAAATTCCCAGAATCATTTGTCAATTATCTCCCAGGTGGCAATTATCCAGAATCCACATGTACACTGCTGACAAAGCTAATGCCCGGACAAATATCAAAGGAGAGACTGCTTGCAATAGATCTTGTAACCTTTTATAAGCCCTCGGCAGGTAGCCTCACTGTGCATCGAAGTGTCTCAGCAGATTAATCTCCCCCCCCCCAACCCCACGGTCCCTGCTCGGCTAGCACCAGGGTGGAAGGAGCTGGCTCACAATACCACGACAGAATGAGCCCACCTGAAGCTTGACCGGGATGGCCAGGCACGGAAAACTGTGCAGATACTGATAGCACAGTAATGAAGGGTCGTAGTAGCGTATATACACTAAACACCCCCAGGGCAGATATCGGCAGTCACGAGCTCCAGAGCTGTGGATGACCCCCCTCCTTCCCTACCACAGTTACGGACAGTGCACACAAACCATGACAAAAACTAAGTAAACGAGCGATGAGAATATAGATGTAATATTAAAATATAGAAACGGCTACTGATCACATGTACATAGACGAACGGCTGCAATTGTCTTTTACAAAGCGCACGCAAGATGGCAGCAGCTGGAAGAAACTCATCGAGTCTTGCTAGCCGAGCCAGCAGCTGACTGCTGGAAAGCTCACATTCGTATAGCCCAGCTAAGTTCACAATAAGACATGACAGGACCGATGAGCAGCAGCTCACTGCTAATCCGCTCAAGCAGAGACGAACAGCAGCGTAGACACCAGTGGCACGACAGGTTATCATCATCCTTCACACTTACCAGCCCTTTGGTAGCCACCTGGTTGGGCGACTGGGGCCATGAACGCTCTGGCTCCCGAATTCAATTGGTACAGATCTGAAACAGTCGACGCAAGCACATGGTACACAACTTGCCGAGCAGAGCAGCCGGTCGTCCCGTGTGAGACTGTCTGCTATATGGAGAGACTTCGGCAGGCCACAAAGGGTGGCTGCCGTGCGAATGGCCAGTGGACTGCCAGAGACTTATCAGCAGGCTGACCTTTGGAAGACCACCTAGACTGTGTACCGACAATTGCTGCCAAGGGCACAGCCAGGGAGATCACCTACACAGGTCGGTCGATTCAAGCCGGTGCCACAAGCATTCAGAGGAAATAGCTTGGCTCTCTTTGTTTCTTGATCGGTCGGCTGCAGCCTGACTGCCTATACAGGTGGATTGGAACTGAGTACATAACCCCTATTCGCTTGTTTTCCGAAACGCCCAGCACAGGTCTGCTGCGGTTGCCACACTGCCTGTGTGAGCAGCTGCCACACGAAAGCAAACTCGTGAAGCCTGGCTGCCAAAGGAAGTTCCTTCCTCTCTGGTTGGGTGCCAGCCGGTCGAGCAGGCAGCAAAACGGTTGAGGCCCCTATTTCGGCCACAGGGAAGCTCGTGGGCACTCCCAGGCAGATCGAAATCGACTTCCGTGTTTTGCTGCTCACCTTTCAGGTCCTTCATTCTCTTACTCAGGCCTACCTATCTGAACCACTTCCCTGTCAGGCTAGGGTGCTGAACAACCACTATATCTGCCAAAGGTCATTTAACTGTGCCTCTCTCTAGCCAATTGCAAATCCTTTGCAGGTCGTGTAAAAACTCTGCATCTGCTGGGTCCGTGTGAATTGTCCTAACTAATTGACATGCATCCTTTGCAGCACAAGTGAAGTGCCTAGAAAGAGATTTAGTTATCTTAGTATGCTATACAGTTTCGCCAGTCGGGAGTGAGTTCCAGGCTTTGAGAGCATGCGAACTAAAGGCACTGTCTCCAAAGGATTTGAGATTTTTACGGGGTAGGGGTAAACAGTCAGATTCCGAAAATCTAACTGCTGAAGCTCTTTTGTAGTCGGTCGGTATTGCAACTATGCACTTTTCCAAAATCCTTCCCTTTACGGAAGCTGTTTTCTCTCTTTCTCTCTCTCTCTCTCTCTCTCTCTCTCTCTCTCTCTCTCTCTCTCTCTCTCTCTCTAAGCCCTGCTTCTCCAGCTTAGAAGTCTCAACTGCTCTCCTAACTCTGCTATGCTCCCCACTTTCTCTTTGTTGCGTGAGACGAAGTCTGTTGGCTACCGAATGCGTACCGAAAGCCGCTTAGGCTGTGAGTGCGCTACACATAATTCTCTCCTGCGTAACACCCACGTGGTCTTTATGACTTTGTGGAGTTACTGACGGAGATACATTACATTACATTACAAGTCCATCGCATTCGCTCCAAGTCCATCTAAAATTATCTGGTCGCATTTGTGTACTTCTCTGTCCCTCTGCCTTCCATTATATTGCTGAGTGTGCAGGCAGCCCCTCGGCAATAACGCAGCAGTACTAAATAAATTTCTATTAGCACATGTGACTATGACAACAGTCCCACTTAACCGAGGAGTGGTATCATAGCACATGTACAGCACACAGCCCGACCCTCAGGCACACCTACCACAAACGCCAGTACCATCACGGCACCTTTATCGGCTGAGCTTTCTGCATTCCTGTACCACACTGCCCACTTGTTTATTTGCATTTCAAATCTGAGCCGCTCAATATCAGCTCTTCATCCGTCCTTTCTTTGGCGCTCAAGTCACCGAAGTCACCGACTCAATGCCCATTTGGCCGGTAGCACGGATCGTACCTACGTCCATCCTGCTCCCAAGCAGCACACTGAGCACCCAGAAGTGTCCCAAGGAGAATCGGATGACGAGTGTGAAGGCCCTGCCGCACCTCCTCACCGGCCGAACCCATTTCGAGCCGGCCATTTGCATGAGCAGCAGCTAGAAGGGAAGACGTGCCCAGGCCCGCAAAGGAATGCACGCAACGGAATGCACGGTAGCTAGCTTGAATGCACTCGAACGCATTAACGGCATACGATAAACTAAACCCCTTGCGCATAATGAGGCCCGCTCTATAAGTCCACGATCACGGTGGGCATGAGACACGTTGTTAAGCCCCTACCGAAGAGGTGGCGCGGTTGGCTAAAGCGAAGGGCCAGCGAACGAGGTGGGGTCCTGGGGAGGGTGGACTCGGCACGTGGTGCAGGGGGGCAGCGGTCACCGATAATAGCGGGCGCACGGCGGATGCCTGGGCGCGCGTGCAAGCCGGTCCGCCTCAAGACAGGCTTCCGCTGCCACATAATGGGGCAGAGGCGAACCACCATCGACGAGCGTACGACGAGCCAGCCGCACGTACGTGGCGCAGAGTTACGTAACATTAAAGACACCTCGGCTTCACCCCCGTAATAGCGACTGCTCGGACGTCGCGAAAAGCGCTTGGTTCGACCTATCTCGGGAATGGGGATGCGGCTAAAACTCGGTCCACGCTGACCGCCAGTCGAGAACGACTGGCACTAACGTCGCAGGACAAGCGGTGCCGGAAGCAGTCGCCGCAGCGGCGAAAGCAAACCGCCATAGCGTGCCGCCGGGGCGGCGAGAAACCCGACCGGCGACGCGGTCAAGTCAGGCTTGCGTTCGCCTATCGGCCTACGGAAGGCGAACGCACTGCGCGTACATTTTCCGTCTTACCTCCACCATGCGCAGGAGCTTTTCGAGTCATAGCACAACCAAAGAGACGTTCGTACAATGGGGGGGAATATTCCCGATGTAACAACGTAACAGCGCGCCTATCACCGGCGGCGTTCGCGGCGGCTCGACGTTATTGGTTGGTTGCGCGGAAGCGGATTTCCCAGGTGGGAGTGGCGCAGAGCCACCGCGCGGGTAGATAAAGTAGCTTTCCGTTAGGCCCGGTTTTATAAGCGTGGAGCTGACGTGCGTTCTCTGAGAACCGTCACGAGGGCGTCGACCTAGGGAGCTACGCCCAGTAACCCGCAAAGACGCCACCAACGTCATGCTTATGTAAACTAATTTACAGGTGGAGTCGTGCTGTAGGTCCGGCGATCGTGGAACATGTACCAAAAATAAATACGCGCAAGAAACGTAAAGTTTCTACGGGGTTTTCTGTCATCTGAAGGAACTAGCAATGTTTTTAGAATGAAAAAGCTTGAAACTCGAGTTACTTGTACAAATGCTTTGAACTACCTCGTCGCTCTCTTCGAACCACTGACTCGACTCAGCGCCAAGTCTCGGTGCTTCACCTCCTATCGTTCCTACTCGGAAGCGCCGGGCCTTTGGTTTGCCATCTGACACCAGCCTCGCGGCAAGGAATTTTTCAAAAGGGCTGGACCTTGCCCCGGGGCATACCAACCATGGACTACTGTCATTCAACTATAATTATAACTGATAACTCAATTGTAACACCCTACGAGAGAACTTAATCTCTATTCAAACGCTTTACATATGCCACGGGGCTCGAGCCCACGACCTCAGCCAGACCTTGGTCAGGGCGAGCACCTTAACAACTGGGCCAATCTGACAATAAATTCCTCCTGTGACGGATGACGGATCACCGACCCTTGGCTACGCAACTGGCTGACTCGCCTTAGTACTCTTGAGAGGCAGCAGGCTCTAAAAAACCTTTGGAGCTGGCTGCTGTTGCTGACTTGAAAACGGAACTCCTGTGCATAGGAGGTATGGTCAAATTTCTTGTAAAACCTCTGTTCTATTCTAGGCGGCACATGCGGCAGCGTCCACTATTGAACGAAGGGGTCAGAGGGCGCGATTCTGCTTCTTCCTCTACCGCAACGGTCCACCAAAACTTATCGGCAGATCGCTGGAGGGCTTAGGTACCGAGTTTTTCGTTGGTTTTGACTGACATGCCAAACGTCAGCTAAACTTACTTGTGTGGCTGCGAGTCGCCCAACTGGTGTATCACACGGTCAGCCATTGCAAATGGCCAGAGCAAAGCATTAAGCAAGAGCACGAAAGGCAAAATCCTTCCCTAAACTTCAGACACCAATCTTGTTCCCGGGTACCTGATAGCGTTCTTCCAAAATCAAACGTTATTGGCTTGAGGATAGAAGTGGACCTTAAGAGCCCGTAATGTATACTATTGCAGAGCTAGTGAAAGTCAGGCGGGAAGTTATTATAATCGACCTTCCTTTACTCCTCCGATGACCTGTTATGTACGTACCAAGTGAATCCTTGGTGCTTGAAAATGCATGAGCTTACGAAATGTGGTACTAGGGAAATCGGCAAGCTCATACGGATGGGACTCAATTTGGATGTTCAAAGCTAGTTAGAGGCATCCCAATTGTCTTGTTATGTCGATTAAATAATCTAGTTTTACATGGCAAAGTATTACGACACAATTCTTTCATCATTACTCGAACTGTAACAGGTCACTTCAACAGACAGCTGTCCCAGAGTGGGCTGACGAGCTTTAAAGAAAGCCGAAATTGACTCGACCCACGTAGCATATTAGGTAGAGTCTGATGCTTGTATTCTCGATCTTTCGGCAGCTTTTTTGATACTATCAATCACCCATGTCCTTCTTGAGTGCCTCTCATCTCGCTGGGCATCACTGGCACTGCTCTGCAATGGTTCAGGCTCTAACTTTCGTGGGAGACTCCTAGAGTATTGATGTGAAGGACAAGGATCATCCGAAAAAAAAAACAAAAAAACCGCGCGAAATATGGGGTACCTCAGGGCTCCGTGCTTGGTCCTGTTCTTTTTCACGGTTTATTACTCTCCCTCTTGCCGATGTGATTGCCAAGCACAATCAACGCTTTCACTTCACGCAGATGACACTCAATTGTACCTTTGCTTTGATCCCTCCCAGCCCTTCAGTACGTTGAATTCCCTCAACTTCCTTGCTGCAATGTCCTGATGACATGCGCATATGGATGGCAGCAAACTTTCATAAATTGAGTGATGATAGAACCAACTTGCTAGTTTAGGCAAACCAAGTGTGATTCAGGAATTGGAATGGGCTAACGTTCAAAAGTGGCTCTTTCAGTATGTCCTCTGTTGAATCTGCACGAAAATCCAAGTGTCGTGTTCCAAAATGACCTCTCATTAGACGACACACATCAGCTCCACAGTCAAGTTTGCTTATTTTTCAGCAACATAACATTGCTAAAATCGGGCTTGTTTAGATACGGATACCACATCTAAATTGGTCTATGCATTTCTGACAAATCCCGTCTTGACTTCTGTAACTCACTGCTTGCTGGTCTAACGGCCTGTGCATCAGGCGATTGCAGCTGGTGCAAAACTCCGCAGCTAGGCTTGTCTGGGTCGTAAGCGTCGCAGTTGCCACATTAAACCACTTCTCGCCGACCTGCACTGGCTACCAGTCAAGCAACGGATTCGACTTCAAGGTTCTGTCGCTCACTTTTAGGTCACTTCGTTCTTTGGCTCCTGCCTATCTCTCAGATATACTCCCCCATCAGGCCAAGCATCGTACCACCCGCTTTTCGGAATCCAACAGTCTACCAATACCTCGTACAAACCTTAAATCCTTTGGAGACCGTGCATTTAGTTCGTACGCTCCCAAAGCCTGGAACTCCCTCCCGACCTGCGTCAGAACATCCCCTGATCTGACCACGTTTAAAAAGAACTTAAAAAACACACCTATTTAGGACAGCATTTAGTGGGTCCCACGATTCGTCCTTCGTGTGCGTATGCGGGCTGACAACTGTGCGTGCTGCCACTAACCACATTTGCATGCTGACCCTGCGCGTGTCACCCCTAACCAGATATTCATTTTGTTCGTTTTCTAAGCTTTATATTGCTCACCATTCAATAGCTTTTTCCTTTTGCAGCAAAATGTAAAGCACCTAGAGAGAGAGAGAGAGAGCTTGAGTTCTCTGAGCACGCTTTATCAAGTGCATTATTATTATTCCCGGCTTTATTATTATATTCCCCCCCCCGCTTAGTTATATTTATTTAGTGAGTACATGTGATTCGGCCTTTAAGTGCTTATGCGTGTTGCTGACACTGCATGCTGCCACGAACTATACTTGCATGCTGACCTATGTATGTCGCCACTAACCATGTTATGCTTGCTCTCATTGAGCATGCTCCCGCTAACCATTCAATCGTGCTTCCTTTGTAGCAAATGTAAAGTGTCTAGAAAGAGATTAACTTCTTCGAGGGCGCTATATCAAATGTATTATAATAATAATAATTACAATTATCATTATTATAGTTGCTCAATTGTAACAGCTAGACTCCTCTTGCTGCTCTACCTGTCGGTGGTTTTCGTTTGCTCCCTTGCGATGCAGCTTAAAAAAAAGCAGCCGTGAGTTATTACTTATCTCCGCTAGCTAATACAGCTTACATCACGTTTCGCTTATCAGCTAAAACTGTGTCTTCGATTCAGATGGCCACCAGCCACAGAAAGTTACGGTCTAGGCGATGTTACTGGACTGGTCTGTGGGCGGTTCTAAGTACGGATGAACACGAGAACTCTGTACTGTGTTCGAGCTAGTATCTGGCTGTAAAAATGTGTTTCTTGCTCTAGCTGTAGTTCGGTTCGCCTATCAGAGAGCCAGCCGATGAACAACGCCAACGGTTGTACAAGGCACGGAGCAGCAAGACGCACGACTGCCTTCGCCCTTCTCCTACTAGAGTCGCCTTCCACTCCTCCAGTCCCCCGGGTGACCCCGATGATCATCGAGGACACAACTGTGCAGCGGCCGACCCTGATGGTGAATCCACCATCTGGCCACCAGCGGTTACCGACCTGTGTCCATACCCCCCCCCCACATCACAGGCTCATTAGAGGAGCCGGCATACAACTCAAACTACACTAGCCACACTGCATAGCCTGTGGTTGTCTTTTCAAGGTGTACCGTAGGATTCTGCCTGTCGCTTTATTTTGCCTTCAATGCAGCTCGCGACGAGAATCGGAAAAACTCGACCTCCGGTATCACTTCTCACGGCGACCGAACTCACTGAGAACGTTAATCGCTTTTGCTGACGGCTAGTGCTGATAAAGCCAATGTTGCGCGATCTGATCTGTACTGGCTGCCCGCAGAGCAACAGGTCTGCACTTTAATCGGCGTTTAAACATAGCCAGGGGATCCCCCCCCCCCCGCTATGCTAGATCTCCGAGCTTCTCTTCTCGATGTAGACAGCTGAGATAAGAGATCTCCGATAGGCTGGCTAATTAAATACATGCAACAGCTCGTGGACCCCGGGTGCACCACTTGGACCACTTCCAGGGGCTCCACTCGCTCGCTTCCTCGTCCGTTTGCTTGTATACCTCTATCCTTTACGGATCGGAACTCGGGCTTTTGGTGTACTTGGGAGTAGTGCATTTCCTAACCGAGCCGCTATCGCCGTTTCGACATATAATCCCACTCTCAGGAGTGACTTAATCATAACTTGAAATATATTTTTCACGAAAGTGGGTAACACATGTGAATTGGTCTAGCTGAGAGTAGTTGGATGCTAACGCTTGATTTATGGAGTCGAAAGTGCGCTTTCAGTTTTGTCTGCTTGCAGACTCTATGCGGAGCCACTCCTCTGCCGACGAAGAGTTCATATGTGGTGGTTCTTCAGACGGATGGAATGGTCGCTCTCACAGATGAGAAAATGTCTTCATGCAGTGCTCGAAAACCAGTACGCCATTTCGTTTGCCAGCACCTCGGATTCGGCCGAGTCTTCTTTGTACCCGTTTCCAAGTTGCAAGACCCCATAGCCTCAGATCAGCTTTTCGGGTATCAGCTTGTTACGACTTCTGTCGATGCAGCTAGCTACCAAATCAGCAACAACAAAACTCAGTGGAGGTTTATTACGATTTCACTACGGGGGTATTAAGGGTTTTTTTCAAGCTTTATGTCGGTTTTTTTCAAATTCCGCAAAACTGAGCTTCAACTTCTCTCTCTCTCTCTCTCTCTCTCTCTCTCTCTCTCTCTCTCTCTCTCTCTGACACAAACACACACATGTACACATGTGCGTACACACACACACACACACACACACACACACACACACACACACACTTCTCAACAATGCTATGTGGCTTTAGTCGGGACAACACTCTGGAACCGAGACTCGGTCAGAAATCGGCGAATCAGCCGAGTGAGCCTAGCTTCAGAGTATTTGGAGTAGCAGCTTGCAAATTGCTCTATGTGCAAGTGCTTAGGGTAGCAGGACTAGCAATTTTGGCCAAGCTCACCTGCAGCTGATGGCTGTGTGGCAACAGGTCTGTTGGCAGCCAACCCATTAGCCGTTGACTGATGATCGTCTGCCACTACCAAGTCCACTGCTGCAGCCAACGATGCTGCCTCTGCTGCATGGGCCTGCTGTGCCTTGCTCTTTGCCTTCTTGCTCTTTTTTTGGTGTTGCTTTTTAGCGTTGCTTGTATGGTGCCAATCACGCAGCGCCTCTGCGGCTCCATCTAAAAGTGAGCTTTGCATATGATCGTTGCAGCCCTGCCAGCAGTGGCCATACGCCGACGATGACAATGCAGCACTCATTTGCCTACATCACCCGCAGCATCAGACATTGGACACTTTCTAGTGACAAAGAGCATGTCAAGAAGTTGCCCTTAGGTGAAAGCAAGTGCTGCGCTTACAGGCAAATGAGGCGGGGCTAAAGAAAAATCAATACTACCGGGGCTACAAAAAAAAAGACATTGCCTCATCAGACACAGCACTTGGCCACTGCTGACTGTTCCTGCAGGTTGACGGAAGGGATGTGAAAGGGCCTAGACTGCCATGGTTGGGCCTTGTTCTCAGCTCGAAAACTGGGTATATACCATACTAGTTAAAGTATGCTAAATTGTAAATGCCTCAGTATGATGGCAAGAAAACCTAATCTCATTACATTTGCCCACGATTGAATAATTTATAACTTGTCTCTTTTTCTGTCCAGCTCGGCCACCTGGCCTCGTTTTTTTCGAGAAGTTGGCCCACCATCATCGTTCACAACGTCAGACTTGGGTGTTCAAATGAGCCCATAATCGGAAGCATTCACAAGCATTGCACGGCATGCACACACAGACACACGCCTGGCCAGCTTGCCACATGACCCAGCAACATACACCTGGCTTGGACAGCCAGAGCACCATTTTGAGCAGCTCCGGAATGCATAAGCCACATACATAAATATATCAGTTGCCCACTTGCTAGAACTGATGTCAGATTATTATGAAAACTAGCGACAAGGACGTGATCCAGCTGGTTTATGATGTGGCATGTTGCAGTTCTCAATACAAATTGGTCGCATACCACTAAAAAAATCTTCGCTGAATTAACATCCTCATTTGTATAGGTATGGTACAAAAGTTCCTATCAGCTGTCACCAGTGCGTGCAGTTGCGCAAAAAAGGGCGATCGGCCTATTCGCACCCCCACCACCCCCCCCCCCACCCCACCCACAAACCCCCCCACGACCGCGGTGTGAAAGACGAGCAACGTAGCCCCTGAGCTATAAAGGCCTTAGGATGCAGGTGCATATCAGTAAAAAAGGCGACAATATTCTCTAAATGATTCTTTACCCTTCAATATTCGTTGAGAGAAATTCATAGCGTTTAATTTGTGGCTTCACGAAGCCTAGAGAGTGGGGTGAGCAGGCGGTTCTCGGACTGGTTGGACCCGATAGTCCGGCCAGTGGCGACATGTAGCAAACCAGGTCGGCCAACCGGACACGAAAGGGGAACTCTCCCACAAAAAGGATACTGAACGCATAAACAGAAGCGGCCCAAGTTGGGTGCACAAAAGTGAGACCCCTTATATACTCGGGGCTTTATGGTATGTACAAAGCTAGCAACCTGGTAGTCGACATGTTGCTTATTATTCTACAGGTAACAGAAAGTTGTCGCATAGCAGTGATCGAAGAAGTGCTTGCACGCACTGGGACGTGTATCCAAAGACCGATAGATAAGTATTCTGGCCATGGCAGCCACGTGCTCCCACTTGGTGCACTGAAAAGAGCTCACCACACGTGCACTATCTGCCAAGGATGTATATCACAGTATGTGGCATACCAGTAATTTCGTATCTCAATTTTATTTGTTACGCGACACAACATTTTGTTCAACAAACGAATTGAATTTGATTTAGTCGAATCCGCCCCGACAACGCCCCCACGGGAACCAAAAAAGCGACAACGTCTTCGTCGTTCTCTTCTGAACACACCCTCGCCCCCTTACCCAGTCGGTTGCCAATAATCAAGCACAAAAGTTCAATACGCCCAAATGCGGCGAGGTGGTTGGTTCATAGCAGCCTTCAGCTTACGCTGTAGTTAAGGAGCACCAAGTAGGGGGGACAAACTAATGCATTTTCACTACCCAGGATGCTCGAAGTGCCTAGGTAGTGCACAGAGGACTTCCGTTAGTGCAAGAATGCCATTATGCCAAGGCGAGGCTATTCAAGCAAATTAAAGGGAGATGAACCACAAGGATGAAAACCATATAGCTGGGTCCAGCGAGAACCAAATGAAGTACTAGGTGTGGGCCAAAAACAGTTGTGATTCAGAAATTGGAAAAGTCTGCAAGCGCGCAAAGCGCTCGTGCCTATGGCGTCAAAGCGCACCGCCCACTGTTGAATCTGAAAAATATTTATGTGTTTCTTCTCTGTTCATAGTATGTGCTCTTCTGGTTTCCAACCGTCGTTGTTCCCGTTTTTGTTTTTTTTCTAACGACCCGATGGTCGATATTCATACATGTAAAGTTGTGTCCTATATGTCAGCTCACATAAATATATTTCCTTTATTCTTTGTGCTTTATGGGTTTGTTTTTAGACAAGTTATACATCAATCATCTAAATTGCGGCCATGCATTTGCTGGACAATACAGGGTTGACTGTATTAGCTCGGGCTGCTCTCGGGCGGCCTGTGCAACGAGGTGTCATACAGCGGAGTGAAACCTCTGCGAGCTCAGGCTTGGTCTTATCGTAGCCCGTTTCGTCGGAACGGGTCCGTTCGCCCATAGCCACAACTTTCTCGACGCACCGCGGCACGCCCATAGCAGTCACGCAACTCCGTGGGCATCGCCTCCAAGGTTTCGGCACTCACTTTCAAGTCACCCTCATTCTGGCGCGCGCCTCTGCAGCTACGATATAGAAGATACTACAAAACAGCCAAAAGGCTAACGGCTATCGTAAGCACCCGTCTTTTCCCCGGAAACTAACTGTTTTACCTCCGAGCTCCTGTCATAACCTACAACCCCTTTCTCGAACAGCGCATGCCTCTCTCTAGGGTTCGTATACCTCCCAATACCCCACCTACCGAAATGCACGGCCAACTTTTTTTTTTTTTTTTTTGGAAGCACATCCCCGGAACCGCGAGCCGGGGACTATTGTAAAGATTGTTTAGAGGAAGGATGACACCACGTCTTGACAGCCAGTCTATGCATTTTGCGACCCTCCCGTCTTGGTTACTTTTGTAAACTCACTGCTTGCTGGCCATTTAAGATCAGAACAAAAGCCTGCGTCTCCTGGCATTGTATTGTCTACCTCGGCGAGCCAGCGGTCAACTCTGCAGCTGTGGCTCTCGTCTTCGACACTGCGGTCGCCTACAGTGATTTGCCACATCACACCACTTCTCGCGCCACAGTGCACTGGCTAACCAGTACCCAAAAGGACCGGATCGACGTTTCAGGTTTCGTTGATCACTTTGAGGTCACTTCATTCTTTGGGCTTCCAGCTTCATATCAGATATATTCTCCATCCAGGCCCCCTACGGCATAGTATTACATGCTTTTTCGAAATCTTAACCTGGGTACCTGTACAATACCAAATCCTCAATCGTAGGAGACCATGCATTAGTGATATTGCTCCCAAAGCCTGGAACTCAGGTCTGTAACTTTTCGTCCACGACATCTACTGACTTGACCGACATTTGAAAAAAGAGGCTAAAAGCCGCACATCCTATTTATACCCACAGCAGTTAGTGGGTCCTTGTGAGTTCGTCCTTTCTGGGCCTGCTTATTGATAACAACTAGTACAGCAATATCGGTGCAGATCAAGCCAGAGACTACCCTTCGAGTGTAGCATGAGGATCGAACCGACAGCTACTGTTGGGCTGTGGGGTCTGGATACAGCAGCAGGCTAGTATCGAAAAGTGTCTGTTACACCCGCTATTCCACTGGTTCTTTTAGAACATTCAACAGGTAGTGCTAGGGTACTGCTGTACGCTTGACCCGGCGGCATAAACCCCTTACGTAACCGGCCCACGGCGACCTGTTGGTTTTGGTGCCTAGTTATGGCTGGTTGTAATTTAACTGCACAACAGTCCCGATTTCACAGTATCCCGGCAGAGCAGGTGGGAGGAGGCAGCCCCTACCCCCACCCCCCCCCCCCCACGTCGCCCCCCCCGCCGCTTTCACGATAGAAGTTTAGAAGGAGCGCATTGGGACAACCCTTAGTACCATCATCAGGTTCATCCTTACGCTTAACCAACACCTGGGGAGCAGTGGTAAAAGGAGCCAACGTTTTGGTTGTTCGGTCTACACAGTCGGTGAGAGGTCATATCAGCGGTCGCAACGGTAGCAGCAGTAGCATATCACTTGATTCCTGGTATACAAACGACCTCTTGAGAGAGCAGCATCCGTCAGGGAAGTATATTGGAATCATCACTGAATACGTTGGGAAGACTTTCCGATCATTGCATTCATGATGGTAGATCCCGGTCCAGCTAGGTCGCAAATGTCAATGGGTAGACGAATACCTAAAAATACTTTTGCATGGTAATAGTCCCCTCCGATGTGCTCGATCGAAAGCACTGAGCGCCCACAGCTTAATCGGCGCTGGCACACGCCCACATTCTATTTACAAATTATAATCTCACATCTTAAACCGATGGTGATCGCTCCCAAGCAACCAGTCTAGGCTTTCATTCGTCTATTCCAATAGAGACATAACAGCCGTGCCAGTGTTCAATCCCTCCAGGCTTTCCGCCGGCGCACCCACGTCTCACCTGTCGCGAGATGAATTATTTTTGGCATCCTCACATTGGATGTCAAAAAAAAAACTTTCCTCATGTTGAATGGACGTATGAGCCACGTTACTAGTGTAGGAAGCGGCAAAAACCCTTGCGTTGCTACAACATTTGGAACCTATACTTCAAAATGAGCCCTGCCAGCATATATCTGATATCGTGAACCAACAGAAATCTGGTGTACTTGCCGAAAATTCACCCTTTACTAGACGACTCATTTCAGCTAACATCAAATCATATGCCTACTTTCCGCTGACAATACATGCGAACATTTCGGCCCGCTGTACGGATAATTTATATCTATAATAATTCAATGTATTTAGCACCTCAATAGAACCCCTTTCCAAATGCACATTTATGCGCCTCAACATATGCCATGAGGGCGGCGATGACCACGACCCTTGGTCAGGCCTGGTCGGGGCGAGACGCTTAAAACCACAAGCGCCCATTACAGAACTTAGAAAAGGCATAGCAGTCATCCACGTTGGTCCAGGCAGTTGCACTACATTCTCTTCGTGGTTTCTATACCTGACTATTTTGCAGGTGTTGAGCCTGTCAATTAGGCGTTAGAGTTGGATCACAAACTCGGGGACCCGGCTTGTCTTCTACTGTGAGCCATTGTAGGTGCCACACATTACGCTACTTCTCGGCCCTGAACACAGCACTCATCTCTCATCAAGTCAACCCACTATCGCCTTCCAAGGTTAGGTCATCACTATTATTCCCGTCATTCTTTTTGTACACAGCCTACAATGCAAAACACTATCCCGCAAGGATTTCGTATCCCTCGGTCCTATTAGGCTCGTTCTCACATTCAATACTGAAACTCGGGTAAATGGATTATGCATATGGATAGAATCTCACTTTAGGCTTGGATCTTCCAGCTGTATTTTGTCGTTAACCGTGTCTGATCTGCTGCAGCAAACGACGGACCCTTAATGTAGGCCTGGCCCTTCTACAATGCGATCCTGGATGTCGTCAAATTTTTCTTTACCTCAACTATGTATAGAGCAGCAACTACTAGTCATGGGACAATCCCATACGTTGATGGGCGGACTGAAGCCTTTGCTCTTCTAATAGGTGATCTGCTAATCAAGGTTAGGCGGTAACTGTCTCACTAGGTTACGGCGCAGTTGCTTATCCATTTCACGCCTCGGCCCCCACCCTCGAGGTCGTGGGTTCCAATCCGTGGTGGTGGGGGATCCTTTATCGCCCCAGCAAGAGGTTGTAAGAGCCGAGAAGGCTCGTCTTGTCTGCTATACAAAGGAGCTGTTAATTCAGCTAGCATTTTTGTAAGCTACCACATCGTCAGTGCCTTGTAATTTAGGGACCAGTCTTTGACAACTGCCTAACTATTTTTTTAAAGTTTTCATTTTAGGCGCATCGCCTCCACTGCTATGTGTTACGTCTGATCCGTATACAAGATGAGGGACTGCCTAGCACGATTGCTTACAAAAAAATATTTAACTAGCTTCTTGGTTCTGTCTCGGCTAGATTATTATAATTCCATTTTGGCTGGGCCACCAAAAAAAAAGTTACTAGGCCACTGCAGCTGATGGTGAATGTGGCTGAAAGGCAAGTTAACGAATCCCAGAGGTTCAGCAATGTTTCTCCTTTGCCAAAGGGAGCTTCAATTGCTTGCGGCTGATCACCGGATATAGAGTAAAGTTCTTGCATTGACCAACAAAACCCACCACGGCTTGGCTACTACATATCTAGTTGAACTGCTCCACCAGTGTCACTCTCCTAATACCTTCAGGTCCTCTAGGGACAACAAGTTAGTTGCTCCATTCGTTTGCTTAAAGACCATTGGTGACAGAAGCTTTTGTTCTGAAGGTCCTAGACTGTGGAACTCACTTCCACAATTCTTATGCAACGACATCTACTCTCCTGCTGCCGACTACGGCATATCCTTTCCGGCCATCCTGAGCTGCCAACTTCCATGCTGCTCCCTACATCAACTGCCTTCCTGACTCAGCTATGCTTCTCAATTTCTCTTTAATGTATGAGATGGTCTGTTGGCTACCGAATGGGTATCCAAAGCCACTTAGGCTTTGAGTGCTCTATAGATATCTCTCCTTAGTAGCACCCACATAGTCTTAGTGGATTTGTGGAGCTACAGATGGAGATGTATGTATGCATGCATGCATGCATGCATGCATGTATACATACATACATACATACATACATACATACATACATACATACATACATACATACATACATACATACATACATACATACATACATACATACATACATACATACATACATAC
>WPIO01000584.1:0-22293 GCA_009760855.2 Cristatella mucedo
GAGTGCTGCACCATGTTTAAAGCATATCGAACGTAAATAACACGTTTCGCACGGGTTCGCAGCAAATCGCGGAATATGTAGAAACTTCAAATCTGCATTTCGGAGCGTGCGCTGACTGGCAGCAGAGTGCTGCACCATGTTTAAAGCATTTCGCACGTAAATAACACGTTTCGCACGAGTTCGCAGCAGATCGCGCGGAATATGTAGAAACTTTAAATCTGCATTTCGGAGCGTGCGCTGACTGGCAGCAGAGTGCTGCACCATGTTTAAAGCATTTCGCACGTAAATAACACGTTTCGCACCAGTTCGCATCAGATCGCGGAATATGTAGAAACTTCAAATCTGCATTTCGGAGCGTGTGCTGACTGGCAGCAGAGTGCTGCACCATGTTTAAAGCATTTCGCACGTAAATAACACGTTTCGCACGAGTTCGCATCAGATCGCGGAATATGTAGAAAACTTCAAATCTGCATTTCGGAGCGTGCGCTGACTGGCAGCAGAGTGCTGCACCATGTTTAAAGCATTTCGCACGTAAATAACACGTTTCGCACAAGTTCGCATCAGATCGCGGAATATGTAGAAACTTCAAATCTGCATTTCCGAGCGTGCGCTGACTGGCAGCAGAGTGCTGCACCATGTTTAAAGCATTTCGCACGTAAATAACACGTTTCGCACAAGTTCGCATCAGATCGCGGAATATGTAAAAACGTATATTCTGCATTTCGGAGCGTGCGCTGACTGGCAGCAGAGTGCTGCACCATGTTTAAAGCATTTCGCACGTAAATAACACGTTTCGCACGAGTTCAGAGCAGATCGCGGAATATCTAGAAACTTCAAATCTGCATGTCGGAGCGTGCGCTGACTGGCAGCAGAGTGCTGCACCATGTTTAAAGCATTTCGCACGTAAATAACACGTTTCGCACGAGTTCGCAGCAGATCGCGGAATATGTAGAAACTTTAAATCTGCATGTTCGGAGCGTGTGCTGGCTGGCAGCAGAGTGCTGCACCATGTTTAAAGCATTTCGCACGTAAATAACACGTTTCGCACGAGTTCGCAGCAGATCGCGGAATATGTAGAAACTTCAAATCTGCATTTCGGAGCGTGCCCTGACTGGCAGCAGAGTGCTGCACCATGTTTAAAGCATTTCGCACGTAAATAACACGTTTCGCACAAGTTCGCATCAGATCGCGGAATATGTAGAAACTTCAAATCTGCATTTCGGAGCGTGCGCTGACTGGCAGCAGAGTGCTGCACCATGTTTAAAGCATTTCGCACGTAAATAACACGTTTCGCACAAGTTCGCATCAGATCGCGGAATATGTAGAAACTATAAATCTGCATTTCGGAGCGTGCGCTGACTGGCAGCAGAGTGCTGCACCATGTTTAAAGCATTTCGCACGTAAATAACACGTTTCGCACAAGTTCGCATCAGATCGCGGAATATGTATAAACTTTTATTCTGCATGTAGGAGCGTGCGGTGACTGGCAGCAGAGTGCTGCACCATGTTTAAAGCATTTCGCACGTAAATAACATGTTTTAAACGAGTTCGCAGCAGATCGCGGAATATGTAGAAACTTCAAATCTGCATGTCGGAGCGTGCGCTGACTGGCAGCAGAGTGCTGCACCATGTTTAAAGCATTTCGCACGTAAATAACACGTTTCGCACGAGTTCGCATCAGATCGCGGAATATGTAGAAACTTTAAATCTGCATTTCGGAGCGTGCGCTGACTGGCAGCAGAGTGCTGCACCATGTTTAAAGCATTTCGCACGTAAATAACACGTTTCGCACGAGTTCGCAGCAGATCGCGGAATATGTAGAAACTTCAAATCTGCATGCCGGAGCGTGCGCTGACTGGCAGCAGAGTGCTGCACCATGTTTTAAAGCATTTCGCACGTAAATAACACGTTTCGCACAAGTTCGCATCAGATCGCGGAATATGTAGAAACTTCAAATCTGCATTTCGGAGCGTGCGCTGACTGGCAGCAGAGTGCTGCACCATGTTTAAAGCATTTCGCACGTAAATAACACGTTTCGCACAAGTTCGCATCAGATCGCGGAATATGTAGAAACTTCAAATCTGCATTTCGGAGCGTGCGCTGACTGGCAGCAGAGTGCTGCACCATGTTTAAAGCATTTCGCACGTAAATAACACGTTTCGCACAAGTTCGCATCAGATCGCGGAATATGTAAAAACGTATATTCTGCATTTCGGAGCGTGCGCTGACTGGCAGCAGAGTGCTGCACCATGTTTAAAGCATTTCGCACGTAAATAACACGTTTCGCACAAGTTCGCATCAGATCGCGGAATATGTAAAAACGTATATTCTGCATTTCGGAGCGTGCGCTGACTGGCAGCAGAGTGCTGCACCATGTTTAAAGCATTTCGCACGTAAATAACACGTTTCGCACGAGTTCGCAGCAGATCGCGGAATATGTAGAAACTTTAAATCTGCATCTCGGAGCGTGCCCTGACATGCAGCAGAGTGCTGCACCATGTTTAAAGCATTTCGCACGTTAATAACACGTTTGGCACGAGTTCGCAGCAGATTGCGGAATATGTAGAAACTTTAAATCTGCATGTCGGAGCGTGTGCTGGCTGGCAACAAAGTGCTGCACCATGTTTAAAGCATATCGAACGTAAATAACACGTTTCGCACGAGTTCGCAGCAAATCGCGGAATATGTAGAAACTTCAAATCTGCATTTCGGAGCGTGTGCTGACTGGCAGCAGAGTGCTGCACCATGTTTAAAGCATTTCGCACGTAAATAACACGTTTCGCACGAGTTCGCACCAGATCGCGGAATATGTAGAAACTTCAAATCTGCATTTCGGAGCGTGCGGTGACTGGCAGCAGAGTGCTGCACCATGTTTAAAGCATTTCGCACGTAAATAACACGTTTCGCACAAGTTCGCATCAGATCGCGGAATATGTAAAAACGTATATTCTGCATTTCGGAGCGTGCGCTGACTGGCAGCAGAGTGCTGCACCATGTTTAAAGCATTTCGCACGTAAATAACACGTTTCGCACAAGTTCGCATCAGATCGCGGAATATGTAAAAACGTATATTCTGCATTTCGGAGCGTGCGCTGACTGACAGCAGAGTGCTGCACCATGTTTAAAGCATTTCGCACGTAAATAACACGTTTCGCACAAGTTCGCACCAGATCGCGGAATATGTAGAAACTTTAAATCTGCATGTCGGAGCGTGCGCTGACTGGCAGCAGAGTGCTGCACCATGTTTAAAAAGCATTTCGCACGTAAATAACACGTTTCGCACGAGTTCGCAGCAGATCGCGGAATATGTAGAAACTTCAAATCTGCATTTCGGAGCGTGCGCTGACTGGCAGCAGAGTGCTG
Organism: Cristatella mucedo; assembly: GCA_009760855.2. Lineage (NCBI taxonomy): Eukaryota > Metazoa > Bryozoa > Phylactolaemata > Cristatellidae > Cristatella > Cristatella mucedo. Next base: position 3,364 of record WPIO01000584.1, read on the forward strand.
CACCATGTTTAAAGCATTTCGCACGTAAATAACACGTTTCGCACGAGTTCGCACCAGATCGCGGAATATGTAGACACTTTAAATCTGCATGTCGGAGCGTGCGCTGACTGGCAGCAGAGTGCTGCACCATGTTTAAAGCATTTCGCACGTAAATAACACGTTTCGCACAAGTTCGCATCAGATCGCGGAATATGTAGAAACTTCAAATCTGCATTTCGGAGCGTGCGCTGACTGGCAGCAGAGTGCTGCACCATGTTTAAAGCATTTCGCACGTAAATAACACGTTTCGCACGAGTTCGCAGCAGATCGCGGAATATGTAGAAACTTATAATCTGCATTTCGGAGCGTGCGCTGACTGGCAGCAGAGTGCTGCACCATGTTTAAAGCATTTCGCACGTAAATAACACGTTTCGCACAAGTTCGCAGCAGATCGCGGAATATGTAGAAACTTTAAATCTACATGTCGGAGCGTGCGCTAACTGGCAGCAGAGTGCAGCACCATGTTTTAACATTTCGCACGTAAATAACACGTTTCGCAAGAGTTCGCAGCAGATCGCGGAATATGTAGAAACTTTAAATCTGCATGTCGGAGCGTGCGCTGACTGGCAGCAGAGTGCTGCACCGTGTTTAAAGCATTTCGCACGTAAATAACACGTTTCGCACGAGTTCGCACCAGATCGCGGAATATGTAGAAACTTTAAATCTGCATGTCGGAGCGTGTGCTGACTGGCAGCAGAGTGCTGCACCATGTTTAAAGCATTTCGCACGTAAATAACACGTTTCGCACGAGTTCGCAGCAGATCGCGGAATATGTAGAAACTTTAAATCTGCATTTCGGAGCGTGCGCTGACTGGCAGCAGAGTGCTGCACCATGTTTAAAGCATTTCGCACGTAAATAACACGTTTCGCACAAGAGTTCGCAGCAGATCGCGGAATATGTAGAAACTTCAAATCTGCATTTCGGAGCGTGCGCTGACTGGCAGCAGAGTGCTGCACCATGTTTAAAGCATTTCGCACGTAAATAACACGTTTCGCACAAGTTCGCATCAGATCGCGGAATATGTAGAAACTTCAAATCTGCATTTCGGAGCGTGCGCTGACTGGCAGCAGAGTGCTGCACCATGTTTAAAGCATTTCGCACGTAAATAACACGTTTCGCACAAGTTCGCAGCAGATCGCGGAATATGTAGAAACTTTAAATCTGCATTTCGGAGCGTGCGCTGACTGGCAGCAGAGTGCTGCACCATGTTTAAAGCATTTCGCACGTAAATAACACGTTTCGCACGAGTTCGCAGCAGATCGCGGAATATGTAGACACTTCAAATCTGCATGTCGGAGCGTGCGCTGACTGGCAGCAGAGTGCTGCACCATGTTTTAAAGCATTTCGCACGTAAATAACACGTTTCGCACAAGTTCGCATCAGATCGCGGAATATGTAGAAACTTCAAATCTGCATTTCGGAGCGTGCGCTGACTGGCAGCAGAGTGCTGCACCATGTTTAAAGCATTTCGCACGTAAATAACACGTTTCGCACAAGTTCGCATCAGATCGCGGAATATGTAGAAACTTTAAATCTGCATTTCGGAGCGTGCGCTGACTGGCAGCAGAGTGCTGCACCATGTTTAAAGCATTTCGCACGTAAATAACACGTTTCGCACAAGTTCGCAGCAGATCGCGGAATATGTAGAAACTTTAAATCTGCATTTCGGAGCGTGCGCTGACTGGCAGCAGAGTGCTGCACCATGTTTAAAGCATTTCGCACGTAAATAACACGTTTCGCACGAGTTCGCATCAGATCGCGGAATATGTAGAAACTTCAAATCTGCATGTCGGAGCGTGCGCTGACTGGCAGCAGAGTGCTGCACCATGTTTAAAGCATTTCGCACGTAAATAACACGTTTCGCACGAGTTCGCAGCAGATCGCGGAATATGTAGAAACTTTAAATCTGCATTTCGGAGCGTGCGCTGACTGGCAGCAGAGTGCTGCACCATGTTTAAAGCATTTCGCACGTAAATAACACGTTTCGCACGAGTTCGCAGCAGATCGCGGAATATGTAGAAACTTTAAATCTGCATTTCGGAGCGTGCGCTGACTGGCAGCAGAGTGCTGCACCATGTTTAAAGCATTTCGCACGTAAATAACACGTTTCGCACGAGTTCGCAGCAGATCGCGGAATATGTAGAAACTTCAAATCTGCATTTCGGAGCGTGCGCTGACTGGCAGCAGAGTGCTGCACCATGTTTAAAGCATTTCGCACGTAAATAACACGTTTCGCACAAGTTCGCATCAGATCGCGGAATATGTAGAAACTTCAAATCTGCATTTCGGAGCGTGCGCTGACTGGCAGCAGAGTGCTGCACCATGTTTAAAGCATTTCGCACGTAAATAACACGTTTCGCACAAGTTCGCAGCAGATCGCGGAATATGTAGAAACTTTAAATCTGCATTCGGAGCGTGCGCTGACTGGCAGCAGAGTGCTGCACCATGTTTAAAGCATTTCGCACGTAAATAACACGTTTCGCACGAGTTCGCAGCAGATCGCGGAATATGTAGAAACTTCAAATCTGCATTTCGGAGCGTGCGCTGACTGGCAGCAGAGTGCTGCACCATGTTTAAAGCATTTCGCACGTAAATAACACGTTTCGCACGAGTTCGCAGCAGATCGCGGAATATGTAGAAACTTCAAATCTGCATGTCGGAGCGTGCGCTGACTGGCAGCAGAGTGCTGCACCATGTTTAAAGCATTTCGCACGTAAATAACACGTTTCGCACGAGTTCGCAGCAGATCGCGGAATATGTAGAAACTTTAAATCTGCATTTCGGAGCGTGCGCTGACTGGCAGCAGAGTGCTGCACCATGTTTAAAGCATTTCGCACGTAAATAACACGTTTCGCACGAGTTCGCAGCAGATCGCGGAATATGTAGAAACTTCAAATCTGCATTTCGGAGCGTGCGCTGACTGGCAGCAGAGTGCTGCACCATGTTTAAAGCATTTCGCACGTAAATAACACGTTTCGCACAAGTTCGCATCAGATCGCGGAATATGTAGAAACTTCAAATCTGCATTTCGGAGCGTGCGCTGACTGGCAGCAGAGTGCTGCACCATGTTTAAAGCATTTCGCACGTAAATAACACGTTTCGCACAAGTTCGCATCAGATCGCGGAATATGTAGAAACTTCAAATCTGCATTTCGGAGCGTGCGCTGACTGGCAGCAGAGTGCTGCACCATGTTTAAAGCATTTCGCACGTAAATAACACGTTTCGCACAAGTTCGCAGCAGATCGCGGAATATGTAGAAACTTTAAATCTGCATTTCGGAGCGTGCGCTGACTGGCAGCAGAGTGCTGCACCATGTTTAAAGCATTTCGCACGTAAATAACACGTTTCGCACGAGTTCGCAGCAGATCGCGGAATATGTAGAAACTTCAAATCTGCATTTCGGAGCGTGCGCTGACTGGCAGCAGAGTGCTGCACCATGTTTAAAGCATTTCGCACGTAAATAACACGTTTCGCACGAGTTCGCATCAGATCGCGGAATATGTAGAAAACGTTAAATCTGCATTTCGGAGCGTGCGCTGACTGGCAGCAGAGTGCTGCACCATGTTTAAAGCATTTCGCACGTAAATAACACGTTTCGCACAAGTTCGCATCAGATCGCGGAATATGTAAAAACTTCAAATCTGCATTTCGGAGCGTGCGCTGACTGACAGCAGAGTGCTGCAACATTTTTAAAGCATTTAGCACGTAAATAACACGTTTCGCACAAGTTCGCACCAGATCGCGGAATATGTAGAAACTTTAAATCTGCATTTCGGAGCGTGGGCTGACTGGCAGCAGAGTGCTGCACCATGTTTAAAGCATTTCGCACGTAAATAACACGTTTCGCACGAGTTCGCAGCAGATCGCGGAATATGTAGAAACTTTAAATCTGCATTTCGGAGCGTGCGCTGACTGGCAGCAGAGTGCTGCACCATGTTTAAAGCATTTCGCACGTAAATAACACGTTTCGCACGAGTTCGCAGCAGATCGCGGAATATGTAGAAACTTCAAATCTGCATTTCGGAGCGTGCGCTGACTGGCAGCAGAGTGCTGCACCATGTTTAAAGCATTCCGCACGTAAATAACACGTTTCGCACGAGTTCGCAGCAGATCGCGGAATATGTAGAAACTTCAAATCTGCATTTCGGAGCGTGCGCTGACTGGCAGCAGAGTGCTGCACCATGTTTAAAGCATTTCGCACGTAAATAACACGTTTCGCACAAGTTCGCATCAGATCGCGGAATATGTAGAAACTTAAATCTGCATTTCGGAGCGTGCGCTGACTGGCAGCAGAGTGCTGCACCATGTTTAAAGCATTTCGCACGTAAATAACACGTTTCGCACAAGTTCGCATCAGATCGCGGAATATGTAAAAACTTAAATTCTGCATTTCGGAGCGTGCGCTGACTGGCAGCAGAGTGCTGCACCATGTTTAAAGCATTTCGCACGTAAATAACACGTTTTCGCACAAGTTCGCACCAGATCGCGGAATATGTAGAAACTTTAAATCTGCATGTCGGAGCGTGCGCTGACTGGCAGCAGAGTGCTGCACCATGTTTAAAGCATTTCGCACGTAAATAACACGTTTCGCACGAGTTTGCATCAGATCACGGAATATGTAGAAACTTCAAATCTGCATGTCGGAGCGTGTGCTGACTGCAGCAGAGTGCTGCACCATGTTTAAAGCATTTCGCACGAAAATAACACGTTTCGCACGAGTTCGCAGCAGATCGCGGAATATGTAGAAACTTAAATTCTGCATTTCGGAGCGTGCGCTGACTGGCAGCAGAGTGCTGCACCATGTTTAAAGCATTTCGCACGTAAATAACACGTTTCGCACGAGTTCGCAGCAGATCGCGGAATATGTAGAAACTTCAAATCTGCATTTCGGAGCGTGCGCTGACTGGCAGCAGAGTGCTGCACCATGTTTAAAGCATTTCGCACGTAAATAACACGTTTCGCACGAGTTCAGAGCAGATCGCGGAATATTTAGAAACTTCAAATCTGCATTTCGGAGCGTGCGCTGACTGGCAGCAGAGTGCTGCACCATGTTTAAAGCATTTCGCACGTAAATAACACGTTTCGCACAAGTTCGCATCAGATCGCGGAATATGTAGAAACTTTAAATCTGCATTTCGGAGCGTGTGCGCTGACTGGCAGCAGAGTGCTGCACCATGTTTAAAGCATTTCGCACGTAAATAACACGTTTCGCACAAGTTCGCATCAGATCGCGGAATATGTAGAAACTTTAAATCTGCATTTCGGAGCGTGCGCTGACTGGCAGCAGAGTGCTGCACCATGTTTAAAGCATTTCGCACGTAAATAACACGTTTCGCACGAGTTCGCAGCAGATCGCGGAATATGTAGAAACTTCAAATCTGCATTTCGGAGCGTGCGCTGACTGGCAGCAGAGTGCTGCACCATGTTTAAAGCATTTCGCACGTAAATAACACGTTTCGCACGAGTTCGCAGCAGATCGCGGAATATGTAGAAACTTCAAATCTGCATGTCGGAGCGTGCGCTGACTGGCAGCAGAGTGCTGCACCATGTTTAAAGCATTTCGCACGTAAATAACACGTTTCGCACGAGTTCGCAGCAGATCGCGGAATATGTAGAAACTTCAAATCTGCATTTCGGAGCGTGCGCTGACTGGCAGCAGAGTGCTGCACCATGTTTAAAGCATTTCGCACGTAAATAACACGTTTCGCACGAGTTCGCAGCAGATCGCGGAATATGTAGAAACTTCAAATCTGCATTTCGGAGCGTGCGCTGACTGGCAGCAGAGTGCTGCACCATGTTTAAAGCATTTCGCACGTAAATAACACGTTTCGCACAAGTTCGCATCAGATCGCGGAATATGTAGAAACTTAAATCTGCATTTCGGAGCGTGCGCTGACTGGCAGCAGAGTGCTGCACCATGTTTAAAGCATTTCGCACGTAAATAACACGTTTCGCACAAGTTCGCATCAGATCGCGGAATATGTAAAAACTTCAAATCTGCATTTCGGAGCGTGCGCTGACTGGCAGCAGAGTGCTGCACCATGTTTAAAGCATTTCGCACGTAAATAACACGTTTCGCACAAGTTCGCAGCAGATTTTTAAAGCATTTCGCACGTAAATAACACGTTTCGCACGAGTTCGCAGCAGATCGCGGAATATGTAGAAACTTCAAATCTGCATTTCGGAGCGTGCGCTGACTGGCAGCAGAGTGCTGCACCATGTTTAAAGCATTTCGCACGTAAATAACACGTTTCGCACGAGTTCGGAGCAGATCGCGGAATATGTAGAAACTTCAAATCTGCATTTCGGAGCGTGTGCTGACTGGCAGCAGAGTGCTCCACCATGTTTAAAGCATTTCGCACGTAAATAACACGTTTCGCACAAGTTCGCATCAGATCGCGGAATATGTAAAAACTTCAAATCTGCATTTCGGAGCGTGCGCTGACTGGCAGCAGAGTGCTGCACCATGTTTAAAGCATTTCGCACGTAAATAACACGTTTCGCACAAGTTCGCATCAGATCGCGGAATATGTAAAAACTTCAAATCTGCATTTCGGAGCGTGCGCTGACTGCAGCAGAGTGCTGCACCATGTTTAAAGCATTTCGCACGTAAATAACACGTTTCGCACGAGTTCGCAGCAGATCGCGGAATATGTAGAAACTTAAAATCTGCATGTCGGAGCGTGCGCTGACTGGCAGCAGAGTGCTGCACCATGTTTAAAGCATTTCGCACGTAAATAACACGTTTCGCACGAGTTCGCAGCAGATCGCGGAATATGTAGAAACTTCAAATCTGCATTTCGGAGCGTGTGCTGACTGGCAGCAGAGTGCTGCACCATGTTTAAAGCATTTCGCACGTAAATAACACGTTTCGCACGAGTTCGCACCAGATCGCGGAATATGTAGAAACTTCAAATCTGCATGTCGGAGCGTGCGCTGACTGGCAGCAGAGTGCTGCACCATGTTTAAAGCATTTCGCACGTAAATAACACGTTTCGCACGAGTTCGCAGCAGATCGCGGAATATGTAGAAACTTTAAATCTGCATTTCGGAGCGTGCGCTGACTGGCAGCAGAGTGCTGCACCATGTTTAAAGCATTTCGCACGTAAATAACACGTTTCGCACGAGTTCGCAGCAGATCGCGGAATATGTAGAAACTAGAAAAATCTGCATTTCGGAGCGTGCGCTGACTGGCAGCAGAGTGCTGCACCATGTTTAAAGCATTTCGCACGTAAATAACACGTTTCGCACAAGTTCGCATCAGATCGCGGAATATGTAGAAACTTAAAATCTGCATTTCGGAGCGTGCGCTGACTGGCAGCAGAGTGCTGCACCATGTTTAAAGCATTTCGCACGTAAATAACACGTGTCGCACAAGTTCGCATCAGATCGCGGAATATGTAGAAACTTCAAATCTGCATTTCGGAGCGTGCGCTGACTGGCAGCAGAGTGCTGCACCATGTTTAAAGCATTTCGCACGTAAATAACACGTTTCGCACGAGTTCGCAGCAGATCGCGGAATATGTAGAAACTTTAAATCTGCATGTCGGAGCGTGTGCTGACTGGCAGCAGAGTGCTGCTGCACCATGTTTTAAGCATTTCGCACGTAAATAACACGTTTCGCACGAGTTCGCAGCAGATCGCGGAATATGTAGAAACTTTAAATCTGCATTTCGGAGCGTGGACTGACTGGCAGCAGAGTGCTGCACCATGTTTAAAGCATTTCGCACGTAAATAACACGTTTCGCACGAGTTCGCAGCAAATCGCGGAATATGTAGAAACTTCAAATCTGCATTTCGGAGCGTGCGCTGACTGGCAGCAGAGTGCTGCACCATGTTTAAAGCATTTCGCACGTAAATAACACGTTTCGCACGAGTTCGCAGCAGATCGCGGAATATGTAAAAACTTCAAATCTGCATTTCGGAGCGTGCGCTGACTGGCAGCAGAGTGCTGCACCATGTTTAAAGCATTTCGCACGTAAATAACACGTTTTCGAACAAGTTTAGCATCAGATCGCGGAATATGTAGAAACTTTCAAATCTGCATTTCGGTGCGCGTGCGCTGACTGGCAGCAGAGTGCTGCACATGTTTAAAGCATTTCGCACGTAAATAACACGTTTTCGCACAAGTTCGCATCAGATCGCGGAATATGTAGAAACTTCAAATCTGCATGTCGGAGCGTGCGCTGACTGGCAGCAGAGTGCTGCACCATGTTTAAAGCATTTCGCACGTAAAATAACACGTTTTCGCACAAGTTCGCATCAGATCGCGGAATATGTAGAAACTTCAAATCTGCATTTCGGAGCGTGCGCTTGCTGGCAGCAGAGTGCTGCACCTTGTTTAAAGCATTTCGCACGTAAAAAAAAACGCTTTAAAGCATTTCGCACGTACGCGCGGAATATGTAGAAACTTCAAATCTGCATTTCGGAGCGTGTGCTGACTGGCAGCAGAGTGCTGCACCATGTTTAAAGCATTTCGCACGTAAATAACACGTTTCGCACAAGTTCGCATCAGATCGCGGAATATGTAAAAACGTATATTCTGCATTTCGGAGCGTGCGCTGACTGCAGCAGAGTGCTGCACCATGTTTAAAGCATTTCGCACGTAAATAACACGTTTCGCACAAGTTCGCACCAGATCGCGGAATATGTAAAAACTTTAAATCTGCATGTCGGAGCGTGCACTGACTGGCAGCAGAGTGCTGCACCATGTTTAAAGCATTTCGCACGTAAATAACACGTTTCGCACGAGTTCGCACCAGATCGCGGAATGTCTAGAAACTTCCAATCTGCCTGTCGGAGCGTGTGCTGACTGACATGCAGCAGAGTGCTGCACCCTGTTTAAAGCATTTCGCACGTAAATAACACGTTTCGCACGAGTTCGCACCAGATCGCGGAATATGTAGAAACTTTAAATCTGCATCTCGGAGCGTGCCCTGACTGGCAGCAGAGTGCAGCACCATGTTTTAAAGCATTTCGCACGTTAATAACACGTTTGGCACGAGTTCGCAGCAGATCGCGGAATATGTAGAAACTTTAAATCTGCATGTCGGAGCGTGCACTGACTGGCAGCAAAGTGCTGCACCATGTTTAAAGCATATCGAACGTAAATAACACGTTTCGCACGAGTTCGCAGCAAATCGCGGAATATGTAGAAACTTCAAATCTGCATTTCGGAGCGTGGCTGCTGACTGGCAGCAGAGTGCTGCACCATGTTTAAAGCATTTCGCACGTAAATAACACGTTTCGCACAAGTTCGCATCAGATCGCGGAATATGTAGAAACGTATATTCTGCATTTCGGAGCGTGCGCTGACTGACAGCAGAGTGCTGCACCATGTTTAAAGCATTTCGCACGAACACGTTTCGCACAAGTTCGCACCAGATCGCGGAATATGTAGAAACTTCAAATCTGCATGTCGGAGCGTGAGCTGACGGGCAGCAGAGTGCAGCACCATGTTTAAAGCATTTCGCACGTAAATAACACGTTTCGCACGAGTTCGCACCAGATCGCGGAATGTGTAGAAACTTCCAATCTGCATGTCGGAGCGTGTGCTGCAGACTGCAGCAGAGTGCTGCACCACCATGTGCAGCATTTGCATTTCGCACGTAAATAACACGTTTCGCACGAGTTCGCAGCAGATCGCGGAATATGTAGAAACTTCAAATCTGCATGTCGGAGCGTGTGCTGACTGGCAGCAGAGTGCTGCACCATGTTTAAAGCATTTCGCACGTAAATAACACGTTTCGCACGAGTTCGCAGCAGATCGCGGAATATGTAGAAACTTCAATTCTGCATGTCGGAGCGTGCGCTGACTGGCAGCAGAGTGCTGCACCATGTTTAAAGCATTTCGCACGTAAATAACACGTTTCGCACGAGTTCGCAGCAGATCGCGGAATATGTAGAAACTTCAAATCTGCATTTCGGAGCGTGCTGCTGACTGGCAGCAGAGTGCTGCACCATGTTTAAAGCATTTCGCACGTAAATAACACGTTTCGCACAAGTTCGCATCAGATCGCGGAATATGTAGAAACTTAAATTCTGCATTTCGGAGCGTGTGCGCTGACTGGCAGCAGAGTGCTGCACCATGTTTAACGCATTTCGCACGTAAATAACACGTTTCGCACAAGTTCGCACCAGATCGCGGAATATGTAGAAACTTTAAATCTGCATGTCGGAGCGTGCACTGACTGGCAGCAGAGTGCTGCACCATGTTTAAAGCATTTCGCACGTAAATAACACGTTTCGCACGAGTTCGCATCAGATCGCGGAATATGTAGAAACTTCAAATCTGCATTTCGGAGCGTGCGCTGACTGGCAGCAGTTTTCGCACAAGTTCGCATCAGATCGCGGAATATGTAAAAACGTATATTCTGCATTTCGGAGCGTGCGCTGACTGACAGCAGAGTGCTGCACCATGTTTAAAGCATTTCGCACGTAAATAACACGTTTCGCACGAGTTCGCAGCAGATCGCACGTTAAAACTTTAAATCTGCATTTCGCACAAGTTCGCACCAGATCGCGGAATATGTAGAAACTTTAAATCTGCATGTAAAAGCGTGCACTGACTGGCAGCAGAGTGCTGCACCATGTTTAAAGCATTTCGCACGTAAATAACACGTTTCGCACGAGTTCGCACCAGATCGCGGAATATGTAGAAACTTTAAATCTGCATGTCGGAGCGTGTGCTGGCTGGCAACAAAGTGCTGCACCATGTTTAAAGCATATCGAACGTAAATAACACGTTTCGCACGAGTTCGCAGCAAATCGCGGAATATGTAGAAACTTCAAATCTGCATTTCGGAGCGTGCGCTGACTGGCAGCAGAGTGCACCATGTTTAAAGCATTTCGCACGTAAATAACACGTTTCGCACAAGTTCGCATCAGATCGCGGAATATGTAGAAACTTCAAATCTGCATTTCGGAGCGTGCGCTGACTGGCAGCAGAGTGCTGCACCATGTTTAAAGCATTTCGCACGTAAATAACACGTTTCGCACAAGTTCACAAGTTCGCATCAGATCGCGGAATATGTAAAAACGTATATTCTGCATTTCGGAGCGTGCGCTGACTGGCAGCAGAGTGCTGCACCATGTTTAAAGCATTTAGCACGTAAATAACACGTTTCGCACAAGTTCGCACCAGATCGCGGAATATGTAGAAACTTTAAATCTGCATGTCGGAGCGTGCACTGACTGGCAGCAGAGTGCTGCACCATGTTTAAAGCATTTCGCACATAAATAACACGTTTCGCAAGAGTTCGGAGCAGATCGCGGAATGTCTAGAAACTTCCAATCTGCCTGTCGGAGCGTGTGCTGACGTGCAGCAGAGTGCTGCACCATGTTTAAATGCATTTCGCACGAAAATAACACGTTTCGCACGAGTTTGCAGCAGATCGCGGAATATGTAGAAACTTTAAATCTGCATCTCGGAGCGTGCCCTGACATGCAGCAGAGTGCTGCACCATGTTTAAAGCATTTCGGACGTTAATAACACGTTTGGCACGAGTTCCCAGCAGATTGCGGAATATGTAGAAACTTTAAATCTGCATGTCGGAGCGTGCACTGGCTGGCAACAAAGTGCTGCACCATTTTTAAAGCATATCGAACGTAAATAACACGTTTCGCACGAGTTCGCAGCAAATCGCGGAATATGTAGAAAAACTTTAAATCTGCATTTCGGAGCGTGGGCTGACTGGCAGCAGAGTGCTGCACCATGTTTAAAGCATTCGCACGCACGTCGCACAAGTTCGCAACACGTTTCGCACAAGTTCGCATCTGATCGCGGAATATGTAGAAACGTATATTCTGCATTTCGGAGCGTGCGCTGACTGACAGCAGAGTGCTGCACCATGTTTAAAGCATTTCGCACGTAAATAACACGTTTCGCACAAGTTCGCACCAGATCGCGGAATATGTAGAAACTTTAAATCTGCATGTCGGAGCGTGCACTGACTGGCAGCAGAGTGCTGCACCATGTTTAAAGCATTTCGCACGTAAATAACACGTTTTGCAGAGTTCGGAGCAGATCGCGGAATGTCTAGAAACTTCCAATCTGCCTTTCGGAGCGTGTTCTGACTGGCAGCAGAGTGCTGCACCATGTTTAAAGCATTTCGCACGTAAATAACACGTTTCGCACGAGTTTGCAGCAGATCGCGGAAGATGTAGAAACTTCAAATCTGCAATCTGCATGTCGCTGCGTGCGCTGACTGGCAGCAGAGTGCTGCACCATGTTTAAAGCATTTCGCACGTAAATAACACGTTACGCACGAGTTCGCAGCAGATCGCGGAATATGTAGAAACTTTAAATCTGCATGTCGGAGCGTGAGCTGACTTGCAGCAAAGTGCTGCACCATGTTTAAAGCATATCGCACGTAAATAACACGTTTCGCACGAGTTCGCAGCAAATCGCGGAATATGTAGAAACTAGAAACTTCAAATCTGCATTTCGGAGCGTGGGCTGACTGGCAGCAGAGTGCTGCACCATGTTTAAAGCATTTCGCACGTAAATAACACGTTTCGCACAAGTTCGCATCAGATCGCGGAATATGTAGAAACTTATAATCTGCATTTCGGAGCGTGCTGACTGCAGCAGAGTGCTGCACCATGTTTAAAGCATTTCGCACGTAAATAACACGTTTTCGCACAGTTCGCATCAGATCGCGGAATATGTAAAAACTATATTCTGCATTTCGGAGCGTGCATGCTGGCAGCAGAGTGCTGCACCATGTTTAAAGCATTTCGCACGTAAATAACACGTTTCGCACAAGTTCGCATCAGATCGCGGAATATGTAGAAACTTTAAATCTGCATGTCGGAGCGTGCACTGACTGGCAGCAGAGTGCTGCACCATGTTTAAAGCATTTCGCACGTTAATAACACGTTTGGCACGAGTTCGCAGCAGATTGCGGAATATGTAGAAACTTCAAATCTGCATTTCGGAGCGTGCGCTGACTGGCAGCAGAGTGCTGCACCATGTTTAAAGCATTTCGCACGTAAATAAACACGTTGTCGCACGAGTTCGCAGCAGATCGCGGAATATGTAGAAACTTCAAATCTGCATGTCGGAGCGTGCGCTGACTGGCAGCAGAGCTGCACCATGTTCAGAGCATTTCGCACAGCAGAGTGCGAGTTGCACCATGTTTAAAAAGCATTTCGCACGTCGCAGCAGAGTCTGCACGCATTTCGCACGATAACACGTTTCGCACGAGTTCGCACCAGATCGCGGAATATGTAGAAACTTCAAATCTGCATTTCGGAGCGTGCGCTGACTGGCAGCAGAGTGCTGCACCATGTTTAAAGCATTTCGCACGTAAATAACACGTTTCGCACAAGTTCGCATCAGATCGCGGAATATGTAAAAACGTATATTCTGCATTTCGGAGCGTGCGCTGACTGGCAGCAGAGTGCTGCACCATGTTTAAAGCATTTCGCACGTAAATAACACGTTTCGCACAAGTTCGCATCAGATCGCGGAATATGTAAAAACGTATATTCTGCATTTCGGAGCGTGCGCTGACTGGCAGCAGAGTGCTGCACCATGTTTAAAGCATTTCGCACGTAAATAACACGTTTCGCACGAGTTCGCAGCAGATCGCGGAATATGTAGAAACTTTAAATCTGCATCTCGGAGCGTGCGCTGACATGCAGCAGAGTGCTGCACCATGTTTAAAGCATTTCGCACGTTAATAACACGTTTGGCACGAGTTCGCAGCAGATTGCGGAATATGTAGAAACTTTAAATCTGCATGTCGGAGCGTGTGCTGGCTGGCAACAAAGTGCTGCACCATGTTTAAAGCATATCGAACGTAAATAACACGTTTCGCACGAGTTCGCAGCAAATCGCGGAATATGTAGAAACTTCAAATCTGCATTTCGGAGCGTGGGCTGACTGGCAGCAGAGTGCTGCACCATGTTTAAAGCATTTCGCACGTAAATAACACGTTTCGCACAAGTTCGCATCAGATCGCGGAATATGTAGAAACTTCAAATCTGCATTTCGGAGCGTGTGCTGACTGGCAGCAGAGTGCTGCACCATGTTTAAAGCATTTCGCACGTAAATAACACGTTTTGCACAAGTTCGCATCAGATCGCGGAATATAAAAAAAACTTCAAAACGTATATTCTGCATTTCGGAGCGTGCGCTGACTGACAGCAGAGTGCTGCACCATGTTTAAAGCATTTCGCACGTAAATAACACGTTTCGCACAAGTTCGCACCAGATCGCGGAATATGTAAAAAACTTTAAATCTGCATGTCGGAGCGTGCACTGACTGGCAGCAGAGTGCTGCACCATGTTTGTAAGCATTTCGCACGTAAATAACACGTTTCGCAAGAGTTCGGAGCAGATCGCAGAATGTCTAGAAACTTCCAATCTGCCTGTCGGAGCGTGTGCTGACGTGCAGCAGAGTGCTGCACCATGTTTAATGCATTTCGCACGAAAATAACACGTTTCGCACGAGTTTGCAGCAGATCGCGGAATATGTAGAAACTTTAAATCTGCATCTCGGAGCGTGCCCTGACATGCAGCAGAGTGCTGCACCATGTTTAAAGCATTTCGCACGTTAATAACACGTTTCGCACACAAGTTCGCACCAGATTGCGGAATATGTAGAAACTTTAAATCTGCATGTCGGAGCGTGTGCTGGCTGGCAACAAAGTGCTGCACCATGTTTAAAGCATTTCGAACGTAAATAACACGTTTCGCACGAGTTCGCAGCAGATCGCGGAATATGTAAAAACTTCAAATCTGCATTTCGGAGCGTGGGCTGACTGGCAGCAGAGTGCTGCACCATGTTTAAAGCATTTCGCACGTAAATAACACGTTTCGCACGAGTTCGCATCAGATCGCGGAATATGTAGAAACTTCAAATGCATTTCGGATGTGCGCTGACTGCTGCAGGTGCGGAGCGTGTGCTGACTGGCAGCAGAGTGCTGCACCATGTTTAAAGCATTTCGCACGTAAATAACACGTTTCGCACAAGTTCGCATCAGATCGCGGAATATGTAGAAACTTCAAATCTGCATTTCGGAGCGTGCGCTGACTGGCAGCAGAGTGCTGCACCATGTTTAAAGCATTTCGCACGTAAATAACACGTTTCGCACAAGTTCGCATCAGATCGCGGAATATGTAGAAACGTATATTCTGCATTTCGGAGCGTGTGCTGACTTGCAGCAGAGTGCTGCACCATGTTTAATGCATTTCGCACGTAAATAACACGTTTCGCACGAGTTCGCAGCAGATCGCGGAATATGTAGAAACTTTAAATCTGCATGTCGGAGCGTGTGCTGACTGGCAGCAGAGTGCTGCACCATGTTTAAAGCATTTCGCACGTAAATAACACGTTTCGCACGAGTTCGCATCAGATCGCGGAATATGTAGAAACTTCAAATCTGCATTTCGGAGCGTGCGCTGACTGGCAGCAGAGTGCTGCACCATGTTTAAAGCATTTCGCACGTAAATAACACGTTTCGCACGAGTTCGCAGCAGATCGCGGAATATGTAGAAACTTCAAATCTGCATTTCGGAGCGTGCGCTGACTGGCAGCAGAGTGCTGCACCATGTTTAAAAGCATTTCGCACGTAAATAACACGTTTCGCACAAGTTCGCATCAGATCGCGGAATGTCTAGAAAAACTTCAATGCATTTCGGAGCATTTCGGAGTGCGTGCCATGTTTGACTGGCAGCAGAGTGCTGCACCATGTTTAAAGCATTTCGCACGTAAATAACACGTTTCGCACAAGTTCGCATCAGATCGCGGAATATGTAGAAAAAACGTAAATCTGCATTTCGGAGCGTGCTGCTGACTGGCAGCAGAGTGCTGCACCATGTTTAAAGCATTTCGCACGTAAATAACACGTTTCGCACAAGTTCGCATCAGATCGCGGAATATGTAAAAACGTATAATCTGCATTTCGGAGCGTGCGCTGACTGCAGCAGAGTGCTGCACCATGTTTAAAGCATTTCGCACGTAAATAACACGTTTCGCACGAGTTCGCACCAGATCGCGGAATATGTAGAAACTTTAAATCTGCATGTCGGAGCGTGCGCTGACTGTCAGCAGAGTGCTGCACCATGTTTAAAGCATTTCGCACGTAAATAACACGTTTCGCACGAGTTCGCAGCAGATCGCGGAATATGTAGAAACTTTAAATCTGCATGTCGGAGCGTGTGCTGGCTGGCAGCAGAGTGCTGCACCATGTTTAAAGCATTTCGCACGTAAATAACACGTTTCGCACGAGTTCGGAGCAGATCGCAGAATATGTAGAAACTTCAAATCTGCATTTCGGAGCGTGTGGCTGACTGGCAGCAGAGTGCTGCACCATGTTTAAAGCATTTCGCACACGTAAATAACACGTATCGCACGAGTTCGCAGCAGATCGCGGAATATGTAGAAACTTCAAATCTGCATTTCGGAGCGTGCGCTGACTGGCAGCAGAGTGCTGCACCATGTTTAAAGCATTTCGCACGTAAATAACACGTTTCGCACAAGTTCGCATCAGATCGCGGAATATGTAGAAACTTCAAATCTGCATTTCGGAGCGTGCGCTGACTGGCAGCAGAGTGCTGCACCATGTTTAAAGCATTTCGCACGTAAATAACACGTTTCGCACAAGTTCGCATCAGATCGCGGAATATGTAAAAACGTATATTCTGCATCGGAGCGTGCGCTGACTGGCAGCAGAGTGCTGCACCATGTTTAAAGCATTTCGCACGTAAATAACACGTTTCGCACAAGTTCGCAGCAGATCGCGGAATATGTAGAAACTTTAAATCTGCATGTCGGAGCGTGTGCTGACGGGCAGCAGAGTGCAGCACCATGTTTTAGCCTTTCGCACGGAAAAAACACGTTTCGCCCGAGTTCGCAGCAGATCGCGGAATATGTAGAAACTTCAAATCTGCATTTCGGAGCGTGCGCTGACTGGCAGCAGAGTGCTGCACCTTGTTTAAAGCATTTCGCACGTAAATAACACGTTTCGCACGAGTTCGCAGCAGATCGCGGAATATGTAAAAACTTCAAATCTGCATGTCGGAGCGTGCGCTGACTGGCAGCAGAGTGCTGCACCATGTGTTAAAAGCATTTCGCACGTAAATAACACGTTTCGCACAAGTTCGCATCAGATCGCGGAATATGTAGAAACTTCAAATCTGCATTTCGGAGCGTGCGCTGACTGGCAGCAGAGTGCTGCACCATGTTTAAAGCATTTCGCACGTAAATAACACGTTTCGCACAAGTTCGCATCAGATCGCGGAATATGTAGAAACTTTAAATCTGCATTTCGGAGCGTGCGCTGACTGGCAGCAGAGTGCTGCACCATGTTTAAAGCATTTCGCACGTAAATAACACGTTTCGCACAAGTTCGCATCAGATCGCGGAATATGTAAAAAAACTTTAAATCTGCATTTCGGAGCGTGCGCTGACTGGCAGCAGAGTGCTGCACCATGTTTAAAGCATTTCGCACGTAAATAACACGTTTCGCACGAGTTCGCATCAGATCGCGGAATATGTAGAAACTTCAAATCTGCATTTCGGAGCGTGCGCTGACTGGCAGCAGAGAGCTGCACCATGTTTAAAGCATTTCGCACGTAAATAACACGTTTCGCAGAAGTTCGCATCAGATCGCGGAATATGTAGAAACTTTAAATCTGCATGTCGGAGCGTGCCCTGACTGCAGCAGAGTGCTGCACCATGTTTAAAGCATTTCGCACGTTAAATAACACGTTTCGCACGAGTTCGCAGCAGATCGCGGAATATGTAGAAACTTTAAATCTGCATGTCGGAGCGTGCGCTGGCTGGCAGCAGAGTGCTGCATCATGTTTAAAGCATTTCGCACGTAAATAACACGTTTCGCACGAGTTCGCAGCAGATCGCGGAATATGTAGAAACTTCAAATCTGCATTTCGGAGCGTGTGCTGACTGGCAGCAGAGTGCTGCACCATGTTTAAAGCATTTCGCACGTAAATAACACGTTTCGCACGAGTTCGCATCAGATCGCGGAATATGTAGAAACTTCAAATCTGCATTTCGGAGCGTGCGCTGACTGGCAGCAGAGTGCTGCACCATGTTTAAAGCATTTCGCACGTAAATAACACGTTTCGCACAAGTTCGCATCAGATCGCGGAATATGTAGAAACGTATATTCTGCATTTCGGAGCGTGCGCTGACTGGCAGCAGAGTGCTGCACCATGTTTAAAGCATTTCGCACGTAAATAACACGTTTCGCACGAGTTCGCATCAGATCGCGGAATATGTAGAAACTATAAATCTGCATTTCGGAGCGTGAGCTGACTTGCAGCAGAGGGCTGCACCATGTTTTAATGCATTTCGCACGTAAATAACACGTTTCGCACGAGTTCGCAGCAGATCGCGGAATATGTAGAAACTTTAAATCTGCATGTCGGAGCGTGCGCTGACTGGCAGCAGAGTGCTGCACCATGTTTAAAGCATTTCGCACGTAAATAACACGTTTCGCACGAGTTCGCAGCAGATCGCGGAATATGTAGAAACTTCAAATCTGCATTTCGGAGCGTGCGCTGACTGGCAGCAGAGTGCTGCACCATGTTTAAAGCATTTCGCACGTAAATAACACGTTTCGCACGAGTTCGCAGCAGATCGCGGAATATGTAGAAACTTCAAATCTGCATTTCGGAGCGTGCGCTGACTGGCAGCAGAGTGCTGCACCATGTTTAAAGCATTTCGCACGTAAATAACACGTTTCGCACAAGTTCGCATCAGATCGCGGAATATGTAGAAACTTAAATCTGCATTTCGGAGCGTGCGCTGACTGGCAGCAGAGTGCTGCACCATGTTTAAAGCATTTCGCACGTAAATAACACGTTTCGCACAAGTTCGCATCAGATCGCGGAATATGTAGAAAACTTCAAATCTGC
>WPIO01000585.1:0-22172 GCA_009760855.2 Cristatella mucedo
GTAACTCATTCTGGTTATATGGGTCTATTAGATGTCGTCTTTGAGATCTTTTGCTTTCATCCACTTAATCTTCGTGGCAGAAATTCTGCTCGGGGTGTCGTATGCTAAATCGCCTACAGTATTTTCCACTGAAATCGCATCTCCTATTGCCACATCTGATTCATGCTGCCTAGCTGACTAAGCTAGTATTTGTACATTACTCACTTCCACGATCACCTTCCTGAATTTTCCATTTATTTCATATTACTGTACGTCAAGAGAGGCAATCTATGCACACCGCAAGTTACCGAAAATTTCCCGGCTGAATCAAAAGCATCTCATCCTGATTTCTATAATCTATTCAAAACGTGGAAAAGCAAGAGGGCACAAATACGATCTCTGAAACACAATCACAGTATCTTTGCATGTATACTGGAAAATATATAACGTGGCAAGATTTTACGTTTCGACGACTAAACCACATTTTCGTCGGGCGACGTTGTAGTCAACTGTTGATATACCTTTCTCATACCTCCAAAAACTGGTGTTGATCCTCAGCTTCCTACCTACGAGCCACGGTAAGCTTCACCAATAAGCAGCCAATTTTTGAGAACGCACTAGTTCGCTTGAACAGCTGAGCATTTCGTACAGAGTGGCCCATTAGTGGTAATTGAAGGAAAAGCTGCCAGGGAGAGACTCGAAGGGCAAAGGTCTGATCCACTGACCACATCTTGGAGGTCGTCAACAGAGGGACTGAAGCAGCATTGATGCAATGCATTTGCATTTTGCTTGGCGACATATTGGCAGCACATGATCTCCAGCTTTAGAAATCACAGTCTCGACCTCGGTCAGGAAGAGCCAACGCCTTAACTCCTGGGTTATTACGGCCCCGGACCATGACCCTGCCGCAACCAAGCCAAGCCAAAGTGCATGAGGTTAGTGCAGCAAGCTCTGACCATAGATGCAGTGGATCTACAAGCCAATCCTGGCAGAGAATCTCTTGCAGACCTTCCTCTTTCTCCAGAACATAGGCAAAGTACTGAGAAAGAGATCAAGTTATCTGAGGGCGTTATACAAATTTATTATCTTCTGATTTGACAGGCTGCTCTGTATAGCGGCAGAAAATTATTTAAGACTATTCCTAAATATTTATGAAGCAATGAATGATCGCCACACATGGTATACAGGATTCGAACCCTCGACCTCGGGACTAATGTCACGAACACCAAAAAATCGTGGGCTATTTGCATCATATAAACTTGTTCAGACAGCGACAGGAAATGAGACGACGAGCCGCTCATTAATAATAATTATTCGGAAATGATTGCGAAACATTTTCTGTGATATGGACGGCATACCCAATTATTGCATAACTTCCGGGATCTGATTAGGCCTCGGTCATTGGTCTGCCGAGCTGCCATGCTGCTGCTGAAACTCGGGCAGTTGTGATCGTCAGCACCTGCAAGATGATCTTTAAGTCTGCCCACTTTCAGCTCAGTAGAGTTAAAATAATGGGACCAGCTTGTAAAGGATTACGGCAGCATCGACGTTGAGCCGGGCTTTTGGAAAATTGCGTCTCGACGTCAGCTGCGTCCTACCTGCCAGAGCTTTGGCGTTTCTAATATGGCGCCAGCTGCTAGCAAAATTGCAGCTAGGAATGCTTGTCGCGAACGTGGTGAGATGAAATCTGTTTGCTAGGAAATGCTTACCGAAGGCAGCTGAGGATGTGAGTGCGCTACAAATAACTCTCCGATGTAAAATCCATATGGTCCACGTGGCTTCGTCAGAAGTTGCAGATAGAGATACATCTCATTAAGTGAATGCTGCTTTCTACCACTTTTTACCAACCAGGACTGGCTCTACAGCAGTGCATAAATTTCAACGTTCGGTAGCCAGTTTTTTGTTTTTCCCACTCCCTCTCTCTTTCTCGATGTAATATAATGCATCTTTATATGTAGCTCCACAAAGCCGTGTAGATTTTGTGTGTGCTCCACAGGAGAGTTTGTGTAAAGCACTGTCACCCTTTGTGGCTTTTGGTACGCATTTGGTAGCCAACAGATTACATCTCACTCAACAAACAGAATCTGGAAAGCATAGCAGAGTCAGGAGAGCAGTTGAGGTAGTGAGTCAAATGGAAGTAGCAGCTCAGGACCACTGAAAACGATAAGCCCTAGTCGGCAGCATGAGAGTAGTGGTTGTAGGGTAAGAACTGTGAAAGTGAGTTCCACAGTCTGCGACTTGCAGAGCTAAAGCTTTTTTCGCCAACGGTCTTTATGCAGATCAATAGAACAGCTTGTCCATTGTCCGTTCAGAACCTAAGGGTACGAAGAGGCTGAAACTGGTGCAGCAGTTCGACTACGTATGATGGAGCCAAGCAGAGGCTGGCCTTTTGGGTAAGCTCCCTCTCTCTTTCTCTTTTCCTCTTTCTCTCGCACTCTTTTCTCTATTTCTCTCTTTCTCTCATCCTCTCTCCCTCTCCTCTCTCTTTTTGTCCAGCCTAGCTGTTCCAACTTTTTGCCAATCACGGTAGAGATCGCAAAACCCACTCTACTGATTCATCAGTTTACCGTGCCTCGAACCAACCTAAAACGCTTTGGTTTGCAGCAGATGGAAAGCGTCTTGAAAGAGAATGAGTTCTCTAAGGGCACTTAAGCGAGTGTATTATTACTACTATTATTATTGTGAGACTATTCCTATAGTTCCTAATCTCACCGTGATTAAATTTATGTCACTACAGTGACTAAATGTATGTCTTTGTGGGAAATATACGGTGTACGTGTCACTTTGGCGACTGTCACCCAAAAGAGCTATTGTAAACTATGGGTTACCTCATTCATCATTCCCGGAGTCACTAATTTTCATCATGTTCGCCTTAAATCTTGCCCAAGTAACAGCTAAGCACAATTACCATATTAAAAATGCCTTTGATAATATAGCACTTTCCCATAGAGTAGTTATGTTTTGAACGTTATGGAGCCTAGGGCTCAGCCTCGACCCTCAATCTCGCACAGCTCGATCGAGGGTCTTCGTCTGAGACCACTAGTCTCCATAACTTTCAAAACCAAACTACTCACTCAACACTAGACTCGCTGTCGCTCAACATAGTGGTTTCGCCTACTTTGTTGTTTATCCTTTACTCTAACATATTAAAATTCGATTGAAAGAAAAAAGATTATATAGTATAAGATATGTCTAACAATGATTATGTTGTGCGACGTGAGGGTGAACATTTTAGCGATCACGCTAAACGTGTTAGAGAAGAAGTACGAAAAAGAACAGGGCTTTGGCCTAAGTATCCATTTTCAAAGGCTAGTTTAGATAAAATGATATCTAGCTTGCAAGTAATTCCAAATAAAAACATAGAAATTCCTCTCAAAAGTAAAGAAGTAAAGAATATGCAATGGTCAATGAGAGAGAATCAAGAAGATTAATGAGAATTGAGGAGAATGGTTGGTTTTTAGGTAAAACCTCATCAGACGGTAAGTTTATGGACTATGAGTATGTTGGTTTAGATAGAGGTGAAATAGACTTTGATAAAATTTGTGACAGAACTGCCGACGGACTTATCAGAGTGATAAGGGACATACTCAAGAACAAGAAAGATTTAAAAATGACAATGATTGTATCTCCAATTCTAGAATCGGAAAACGGATCTTTCTGCAATCAGCCGTTTTCTGGCATACCTAATGTAATGATAAATAGGACTAGTAACATTGAGTCTATTATTAAAATGCAATTCGTTTCTTTTAAGGAAAGGATTGAAGAATGGCTAGACAAATTATCTAGTTGGAGTCTGTCTGCAATTAATGCTTTATATGCAAAGTTTACTCATTTTAGACGTCGTTTTGGAGGGAGTTATTTACCTATGCCTAAAGGATAAGAGAAAAAGTGGTCAACCTTGAATATAAAGAATGAATCACATAACTGTTGTGCATTGTGGTGTGTACTAAGATTTCTTCATCCTAGAGACAATCATCCAGAGTTAATTGCAGATCTTACTAAGATACTTTTTGAAAAATATAATCATCTTATTCCTACTTTGACAAACTTGTTTAATGTAAGACCTGGATATTCTCAAGCGTAAAGTATTTCAGACATACCTATTTTAGCAAAACTGTTTGACATTACAATAAATGTTTGTCAGTATTGCAGCAAAGATTTAAGCCCACTTCTTATAGTTGATGAGGAAAATGGGAAGCACTTAGATCTTCTTTTATACAGCAATGAAGATAAGACAGTCTCTCATCATGTAATCATTAAGAATTTTAATGGACTTTGCAGAAGCTCAAAGGGATTTGGCACTCAACTAACTTGTAAGAGATGTATCTGCAGATTTTATTCTCAAGATAAACTTGCACAACATATTGATGCATGTAAGAAAGGAAATGATGGCAGGTCTAGAATAAAAATGCCTGAGGAAGGAGAAAAGTGTTACTTTAAGGAATACTCAAAAACGTTATGGTGTCCATTTGTTGCTTATGCAGACTCTGACTGTTTGCTTAGTGATGTAAGAAAGACTGATAAGGGAGATAATAGTATTCCTAAAGGTTCTTTTCAAAAACACATTCCACATTCAAGCGCATATACAACTATAGATTACAAAGGAGAAAGATAAAGTTTCAAATTACTTAAGGGTCCAAATAATGTAAGAGAGTTAGTACATAATCTACTAGAGGAAGTAGATTCAATCAAAAAAGAATTGAGAGAGATTCTTCCTAAGTATAAGAAATACGATTATAAAACTATGACTAGTGAAGAGAGTAAGGCATACAACTCGGCAACTGTTTGTTATATTTGCAACCTAGATGTAAAAGATGATAAGGTTTTTGATCACTGTCATCTTACTGGCAAGTTTCGAGGTGCTGCACACAACGAGTGTAATCTTAATGTTAGTATTAATCCAGAAAAGTATAAGCTTCCTGTATTTACGCGTAATCTAAAAGGATATGATTCACATTTTTTAGTTCAGGAGTTTCATGGTCAAAAACTTAAAAAAGCGTAATTGCAAATAATATGGAAAATATATAAACATTGAAATCGGAGCTCTTAGTTTTAGAGATTCACTTCAGCTGATGAATAAAGGATTCCCAGACTTAGTTAAAAATGTTGTTAAGTCAGAGAAACCACTAAAATATACTAGAGATAAGTTCTTTATGCTTAGCGATAAAGAATTTGAGTTGTTATCAGCAAAGGGAGTTTTTTCCCTATGAATATGTCGATTCTTTCTCAAAGCTAGAAGATAAAAGTTTGCCTCCAATAAAATGTTTTTATAGTACATTAAACGATAGCAACATTGGAGAAAAGGATTATAATACAGCGCAAGAAGTGTGGAGATTAATGAAGAAAATTGACTCACTTACTGAAGATACTTTAGAAAAATATAGTGATATTTATCTCACAATGGATGTTTTCAACTAGCTGATGTTTTTAAACATTTTAGACATCTCTCAAAAAGAATTGATGGTCTGGATCCTGCCAACTTCTTTACTGCTCCTGGTTTAACTTGGTGTGCAGGTTTAAGATTTTCAAAAGTTTGATTAGATTTATTATCAAACTTTGAAGATTTCAATTTCTTTGAGAGTGCAATCAGGGGAGGTATAACGCAAGCATCTTGCAGGCATGTGAAGGCTAACAACCAAATGGCATCTAATTATGATAGCACAAAGAAAAAGAGTTGGCTACTCTATGTTGATGCAAATTCTCTTTATGCGACTGCGATGACTCAATTCTTGCGGACAATTAATTTTAAGTTTGTAGATGATAAGCAGATTAAATCATTTACAAACAAAAAAATATTAGGAGTAAGAGAAAATTCAAAGACTAGCTATGCTTTTGAGGTTGACATGCACTGTCCAGAGGATTTAAATAATGTTTATTCTGATTATCCTCATTTACCAATTAGGAGAGAAGTTGCAACAGATGAGTATTCATCTTATTAAAATAAAACTTTAGCTAAAGATGATCATGAAAGTAAAGTTAAGAAATTGATTCTTGATCCTTAACCAAGAGAGAAGTACATTATTCATTATAGAAATTTGCAGTTTGCTTTAGAAAGGGGCTATGTCTTGACAAAAATACATAGAGTAATGAGTTTTTCGCAAAGCTATTGGTTGAGTGGTTACATTAAAAATAACATTGAGAGAAGAAAAGATGCTAAAGATGAGTTTGAAAAAGAATACTATAAGTTAAAAAATAATGCCTTCTATGGGAAGATAATGGAAAATGTAAGAGAGAGAGAGAGAGAGAGAGAGAGAGTAAACATCGAGTTATTTGATTTAAAGTTCGACAAGGATGTTGAAACATCAAATAAAAGAGTTATGAGTGCAAGATTTAAAGATAGAAGACTTTTCAACATGGATCTTGTTGGAATAGAAACGACAAAACCTGAAATCTATCTTAACAAACCTATTCACTTAGGTTTTGTTATTCTTGAGATATCAAAATTAGTAATGCAAGACTTTTATTATAACACAATGAAAGATAATTATGGAGATGCGCTGACACTTGCATATACTGATACTGATTCTTTAGTCATGAAGATAAATACAGAGGATGTTCATAAGGACTTTGAGAATTATATAGATTATCTAGACTTCTCTGGCTATCCAAAAAATCAAGAAGTGTGCAAATTAGAAGGATTTTAGAAAATGATGGTAAAAAATAAAGGAAGCTTAGGAAAATTTAAAGATGAGATAGCAGATAAATATACAATTGACACAGAAACCAAAGATTTCATTGAAGATAAAAATGGAATTACGATAGAGAACTCTGTTGTACTAGATGAGGGAGTTTTCTTAAGACCGAAATTGTACTCTATGCAAATAGCAGTTTCAACAAATAATGGTATAGAAGTGAAGTCTTCAGCAAAGAAAGCTAAAGGTACAAAAAAGGATGTTGTAAAGAAATATTAATCACATTCAGATTAGTTAGGATGTCTTGAGACTGGCAAAAATGTTTATCGCAATCAATCAAGATTTCAAACAAGAAATCATCATATTTATACTATAGCACGACAACAAAAAAAGCATTATCTGCCTTTGATTCAAAACGATACTGGTTGGACTGTGGAATCTGCAGCTACGCTTATGGGCACTATAGAATTGCTTCTGATACAAGTGCCCACTTTGTACGAACGGTAGTGCACTGCGGCATCGAAGTGTCTACACATGACGAATTTACGGATTTCTACATCATATGCGACTTGTATCCAACGTGCTGATTCTTGGTAGATCGAGATGCATGTGTGAAGCTTGTTAAAGTGCTTACGATTTTTAAAAAGCTTCATTTTCAGTGACATGTACCTTTTAAATTCCATAGCTTGGTCAAAACTTCGCAAGTGCTCGTTAATGGTTCTCATGTATACAGTTGCTTCGTAAGAGAATGCATTTAAGGCCTCTCTTGGAGTAGTGCACCGTGATGAGTGTGCAATCCAGGAATCGACCACTCGTTTGCGGATGTGACTGGTCTTTTGCCACACCGTCGCCTCGCCAGTTCTTGTCTATGAGCGTGCGACATGAACTGTTGATGGAGCTCCTTGTGCACTGCCACTGCCACTGCCATCGCTGTAGCAGCCGCCACGGCAAACCATGTAGGGGTTAGTGTAGCGCTCACTGTTAGTTGTCTAAAGCAACTCTCGAGTTCAACAACTCGGTTGTTGTACGTGTTCAGGTGCCGCTGCGCTGAAGAATGGGTCGCACGACTGCCTGCACAGCACGGCTGCCACCTCGTCGGGGCGTCACTAACCTTCTCTCCTTTCTTGCAACCCATTAGTCCTATGGAACTAAAGTTGTATATATAGTAGTTCAGCAAGTTGGTGTAAATTATTAGTGTCAAAATAACCCCAGGTAACTTTCCTAGTGTCCTCTGTAGAATGTAATGTGTTGCCTGTTAACTGTGAGCTGCCTATCGTCGCCTCTAGCTGTCCAGCAGTACTTATGTTTTCCTAAATCGAGACTATGCTCTTTATCGGTGCCTTTTAGTGCGACGTACTAAAGGCAGGGAAAAGAAGTCTTTGGAGTTATCTCCCCTTAGTGTTTCTCCTATCCTCCCGTCTGCTGGAGGGCAGTGTCGACATGCTTTTCTCTTACTGTTTGACTAGCCGATACCGATGTAAATTCTCGGAAAACTCCTAATTTATTTTCTCCGGTGACCTAGCTGGCTGGTGAGGCCGCCGTACTGACCGAGCGACCGTTAATCTTGCAGCTCTTTCTTTTGTGTTGGAAAATCTTCATCGGAGAAAGTGAGGAATAATTCAAAATAGTTTTGATAGTTTTTATTATCAAACGAACTTTTTATTCTCAAACAAAAGTGCACTGTCACTCAAAAAAAGTTCCAAAAATATTCTTACGCTTTTAGAGTAATTGTTTCGGCGCAGTAAATACTGGTTTGCAATAACGCTCGAGATGCAATTTCAATCATGTCCAGACTGTATTGGAGCTCATGTGAAGACTTAGGAGTTAGCCGGAAGTTAACTGCGAATACCAAAAAGTAGCTAGAGAATTGAATCAATTTAACAAAGTAGTAATTAATGATAACCAAAAAATTAAAAAAATCCTGCTTCCCTCACTGAAAGCTATGAATTAGCTGAACTGTATATGATTGAGTTGACTGCTCACTGCAAGATGGTAGACACATATTAACGGTAGTACAGGCATAAATGTTAGGAGATGGTTACTGACCTTCACGTTTAGAGAATTGGTCAGAAAATGGCTAAATGCATGTACCGTTTGATACTTTTTACCAGATACGCATCCAAAACGACTTAGTTTAACCGTTTGAGATATCGCCAGCTTTGAAGCACAGCTGTTTTTCAAAGAGGCTGAAATGCCTGTGGCCTCGATTAGCCTGTCGAAGAGTGGTTCGACGGGCACCCTGCATTTGAGTTCGATAGGCGTGCCGGATGTTTGCCTCATGGCGCCGATTAAATTGTTGCAACTCATTCTGGTTATATGGGTTTATTGGATGTCAGTCTTTGAGATCTTTTGCTTTCATCCACTTAATCTTCGTGCCTGGAATTCTGCTCGGGGTGTCGTGGACTAAATAGTCTACAGTATTTTCCACTGAATTCACATCTCCTATTGCCACATCTGATTAATGCCGCGTAGCTGACTAAGCTAGTATTTGTACATTACTCACTTCCACGATCACCTTCCTGACTTTTCCATTTATTTCATCTATGCACACCGCAAGTCACCGAAAATTTCCCGGCTGAATCAAAAGCGTGATAAAAAAATAGTGACTTCTATAATCTATTTAAAACGTGGAAAATGCAAGAGGGCACAAATACGATCCCTGAAACACAATCACATTATCTTTGCATGTATACTGGAAAATATATGACGTGGCAAGATTTTACGTTTCGACGACAAAACATCATTTTCGTCGGGTGACGTTGTTGTCAAGTGTTGATATACCTTCCTTATACCTCCAAAAACTGGGGTTCATCCTCAGCTTCCTACCTACGAGCCATGGTAAGTTTCACCACTAAGCAGCCATAATTTGAAAACGCACTAGGTCGCTTAAACGGCTGAGCATTTCGTACAGAGTGGCCCATCAGTGGCAAACAGAAGTAAAATCTGCCAGGGAGAGACTCGAAGGGCAAAGGTGTCAGAGACCTCACCTTGGAGATCACCTACAGAGGGACTGAAGCAGCATTGATGCAATGCATTTGCATTTTGCGTGGCGATACATTGGCAGCACATCATCTCCGGCTTTAGCAATCACAGTTTTGACCTCGGTCAGGAAGAGCTAACGCCTTACATCCTGGTTATTACAGCCCCGAACCTTGACCCTGCCGCAACCAGAGCCAAGCCAAAGTGCACGAGGTTAGTGCAGCAAGCTCTGACCATAGATGCAGTGAATCTACAAGCCAATCCTGGCAGAGAATCTCTTGCAGACCTTCCTCTTTCTCCAAAACATAGGCAAAGTACTGAGAAAGAGATCAAGTTATCTGAGGGCGTTATACAAATTTATTATCTTCTGATTTGACAGGCTGCTTTGTATAGCGGCAGAAAATTATTTAAGACTATTCCCAAATATTTCTGAAGCAATTAATGATCGCCACACACGGTATACCGGATTCAAACCCTCGACCTCGGGACTAAGGTCACGAACAACAATAAATCTTGGGATTTCAGCATCATATCAACTTGTTCAGACAGCGACAGGAAATGAGACGACAAGCCGCTCATTAATAATAAGTATTCAGAAATGATTGCGAAACATTTTCTGTGATATTGACGGTATACCCAATTATTGCATAACGTCCGGGATCTGATTAGGCCTCGGTCATTGGGCTTCCGAGCTGCCATGCTGCTGCTGAAACTCAAGCAGTTGTGATCGTCAGCTCTCTGCATGATGATCGTCAAGTCTGCCCACTTTCTGCTCAGCAGAGTTAAGATAAGTGGGAGCAGCCTGTAAAGGATTACGGCAGCATCCACGTTGAACCGGGCGTTTGTAACATTCTGTCTGTCTCATTGTCTGCAGCTTCCTACTTGCAAGACTTCGGGCGTTTCTAATATGGTGCCAGCTGCAAGCGAAAGTCTGCAGCTAGGAAGGTCAGTCGCAAACGTCGTGAGATGAAATCTGTTGGCTAGGAAATGCTTACCGAAGGCAGCTGAGGATGTGAGTGTGCTACAAATAACTCTCCCACGTAACATCCATATGGTCCACGTGGCTTTGTCAGAAGTTGCAGATAGAGGTACATCGCACTAGGTAAATGCTGCTTTCTACCACTTTTCACCAACCACGACTGGCTCTACAGCAGTGCATCAATTTCAACGTTCGGTAGCCCGTTTTTTCTTTTCCCCACTCTCTCTCTCTCTCTCTCTCTCATGATCTAAAATAATGCATATTTATGTGTAGCTCCACAAAGCCGTATAGATTTTGTGAGTGTTCCACAGGAGAGTTTGTGTAAAGCACTGTGGGCCTAAGTGGCTTTTGGTAGGCATTCGGTAGCCAACAGATTGCATCTCACTCAACAAACAAAATCTTGAAAGCATAGCAGAGTCAGGAGAGCAGTTGAGGTAGTGAGTCACATGGACGTAGCAGCACATGACCACTGAAAACGATAAGCCGTAGTCGGCAGCATGAGAGTAGTGGTCGTAGGGTAAGAACTGTGAAAGTGAGTTCCACAGTCTACGACTTGTAGAGCTAAAGGTTCTTTCGCTAACGGTCTTTTTGCAGATCAATAGAACAGCTTGTTCATTGTCCGTACAGAACCAAAGGGTACGAGGAGGCTTAAACTGGTGCAGCAGTTCAGCTAGGTATGGTGGGGCCATGCAGAGGCAGGCCTTTTGGGTAAGCTTCCTCTCTCTTTCTCTTACCCCCTTTCTCTCTCTCTCTCTCTCTCTCTCTCTCTCTCTCTCTCTCTCTATTTCTCTCTTTCTCTCATCCTCTGGCCCTCTCCCCTCTCTTTTTGTCCAGCCTAGCTGTTCCAACTTTTTGCCAATCACGGTAGAGATCGCAAAACCCACTCTACTGACTCATCAGTTAACCAGGCCTCGAACCAACCTAAAACGCTTTGGTTTGCAGCAAATGGACAGCGCCTTGAAAGAGAGTGAGTTCTCTGAGCGCAATTAAGCGAGTGTATTATTACTACTATTATTATTGGGAGACTATTCCTATAGTTCCTTATCTCACCGTAGCCTAGACTTCAATCCCGGCTTAGGTCAA
The DNA here is from genome assembly GCA_009760855.2 of Cristatella mucedo. Lineage (NCBI taxonomy): Eukaryota > Metazoa > Bryozoa > Phylactolaemata > Cristatellidae > Cristatella > Cristatella mucedo. The sequence continues at coordinate 11,653 of WPIO01000585.1, forward strand.
GACGTTCCCACCTGACTGACTTAACTACATCCCCTGCCTTGACGGAATTTCAAAACAAGCAGCGAAAACCTACCCGTTTTGCTCGGCATTCGTCGGTTCCGTTCGGAATTTCCTTTCTATTCCGTGCATATCTTCACTGACCTTGTTGAAGTATTTCCTATGTCAAGTTTGTAGCAAGAGTTAAACTTGCCTTAGGGCGCTAAAATTCAGTACTATTATTACTATTATTCGTTGCTATTATAATTATTATGGTTAATAGTACGACTAACTCTATCTCGTCAGTCGAAACGCTTGCTAAGCGTTTCTTTTCGAAGTTGGCTACAAGCCGGGCCGGACTAGTAGTGCTGGGGTTGATGAGTTACATACGCAGGCAGCAAATAAGGGCCCTGCAGCCAGAAAGCTGTCTTGATTCTGGATCCAGCTGAATTAGTACCTAGTGTGCCTATACGCCTAATGAGAATAAGCCCTGTGCGAGGCTTCGGACCGGTAGGCGTCGTCGGCACGTGACCGGAATTTAGACATACTAGCCCTGAAAATTTGCAAAACATCAGCTTTGTAAGAGTAGCCAAAGGTATAGTTATTGTTACGCTCTGCGATTTGCTTATGGGACTAGCTCTCCAGAAAGCACGGAAATAAAAGAAAAGAAGTACATTTCGTAAGCAGTTATAATCATTTTTTTTACCTGGGCTAAATACTCTACATGCTAATAAATTTATATAATCTACATGGTTTTGCTGATGTGTAGCTATTCGCAGCAAGCAGGGAATCAGGTAGAAAGCCGCCAGACCGTGTTACAGAACGAAATAGTGATGAAAAAAGGGTGTAGTGCATAGCCAGCTGAAGTGCTTCTGCACACACAGGCAAGCACACACACACACACACACCCAAACACCAACACCCACACTCACACACTCAAAGTCGTGTACACAAATTCACACACGCACACACACACACACACACACACACGCCCACACAACACACACACACGCCCACACAACACAAGCACACACACACACACACACACACACACAAACACACACAGACACACACATGCATATATATATATATATATATATATATATGTATTAAAATATAATTCATTTGTATAGCGCCCTAAGAGAACTTAATCTCTTTGCAGGCGCTTAACATGAGCCTCAGGGCTCGAGGTCGCGACCTCAGCATGAATTTAGATGGCCGCCATGTAAATAAGTGAAACCATCAGTAAAGACTCGTAGAACCCATACAGGTCGAAGCCCAGGGGATTTGCAATCTTACGTCACAACCCAGGTCGAATAACTGCCACGACCCTGTGCATGAGGTCGCACCGTGCAGACGGCAATGTTTAGTTGCCCACTGCAAGCAGAGTGAAAACAGTAAAGTCTTATCGGCCACTAAATTAGTCGGGCTTTTTAAATTTGCCATGCCTTTTTATTGCTTAACATCATGTTAGCTGAGTGCAGCGTGGCAAAATGTTAAGATATTTGATCCTCAAATGTGGAAACTTTTCTGCAACTAAATGACGGTAAAATGGAGCTCATACTTCTAGGACACCCAAAGGACGATGCTGGACTAGAGGCGTTTGTTCGTGTAATAAGTGGTGCTGTTCTCGAAATTCAGGAGTCGTTTTCGAGAGCAGCCTACATTTGAATGCTTTCTCAAGCGGATTCCTTCCACAATTTGCCATCACGTTCGATCCGTTCTAGGATTAGGAACATTCTTTCCGCGATTGCTTGCAAACTGGTAAGCTAGCTCCCCAGTCCTGTCTCAGGATAGTTTTGGCTTGGTTACCGAAAAAACTAATAGGCTACAGCAGCTGGCGAAGAGTTCAGCCACTAGACTAGTTTAGAAATCTCAAAGGTTCTATCGTATATTTGCTGAAAGAGCTTGATAGGGTGCCGTTTGATAAACGAATACACAGCAGCTTTCTTTCGGTGATCCACACGGATTGGCTCCCACATACCTATCTTAACTGGTGCACAGATTCGGTACCCTCGTGGCCTCGGGTCATGTAAGGAAACATAATTCAGCTTTTCCGTTTCATCAGCATAAAGATCGTTGGCGACAGAAGCTTTTGCTATGCAGGCCATAGACTGCTGAAATCTCTTCTATAATTCTTTAGCAATAACAATTACGATCCTACTACCGGCCACGACGTATATTTTCTAGCCATCAAGACCTGCTACTTCCAAGCTCTTTGCTACCTCTACTTCTTTCCTGTTTCATCTATGCTGCACACTTTTCTTCGTTTCGCTAGATGGAGTTTGTTGGCTTTCAAATTCGTTTCAAAAGCCGTTAAGGATCTGAGTGTGCAATAATAAACTGTCTTTCATAACACTGGCATAGTGTTGGCAAAGTTACAGGCAGATGTGTGTGTACCTGCTATGGGCACTGTACTACTATGAGTTACATTATGGCTCCCGCAGTTTATTAATCAAGGATTCGCTACGACTGGCAACCTTTAAGGTCACAGTAGGCTGGCTCCAAGGTTAGTGCTCAGTATGACAGGTTATGCCCTGGCTCGAAACATGAGTTTTATCATGTGTGTACGCCAAGCCCCCGGAAGCACAGCTTATTAGGTATAGACTTTGAATCCTGTTCGTCAATATGGCAATAATGGTAGCGATGTACACAGAATTTCTCCTAATTGTCAAGTTCTAGGTCCACAATGCTTTTTTATTTCTTCGGCTTGCGACCCACGGTAAACAGTCTCGTGACTTTTGAGGGTCCATCCTCGACCAACTTCTCAGAAGCAATCATGTATTAGTCACAGCTGTCTTTCGAGATTGGCCTCTGTGATAAAGCAATCACGTGAGAAGGTTTGGCCATCACCATTTGGTCCATCTCCACTAGCATGTGGAGCACGGAGCAGAATCAACGATCCGGACAAACTGGTTGCTGCTACCGAAGACGTGATGGATGAAAATTACCAATGATGCTAACTTGGTCCGACGTCATGTGATACCAGCCGTCCCCTGCAGCTCGGGCAACTGTAAGACCGACTAGCAAGCCATGCTTTTAAATCAAAACATTGCAGGGAGTAGGAAAAGTTCACGGAGCTCAAAAACGCTCGATAATAAACGATACAAGCTGAAATGCAAGTGCATTGAATCGATGACGGCCGAGTGCAGAACCAGGCATGTAAAAGCCACAACCACAGTGATAATGTCCAATGCTTCAACTTCAAAGGCAACTGGGTCAATTAAGTAAAGCTACTGACTTAAGCCAAAGAGAGCACAGTTTTGATTGCATGATAGCTGATTCTGTTCCTGAGTGATCCACAGCTTTTTCAGTTATTGTCGCCTACTGAAGCAATTACTTCTGGTCTTCTGGGCAGTCGGACTGAGGGGCATGGGCAGTAACGAACGACAGATGTTTCGTTCATGCAGCTGCAACTTTCCTGACGATGGGGTACTTAAAAACGTCAACTTTATATCTGAGCAAGAGTGGTCAATCAGATAACATAATAGATAACAGGTGGACGGCATGCAAACGTCATATTCATTCTGAGCAGAATGAGGGAGCATACATCGATGTAATATTATCAAAGCTGCTCCAGCAGCACACTACACCCTCAAACCTAGGAGTACCTTTGCATGACAACTACCTCTGGGTGGGTAGTGTTCCAAACACAAGTACGACTCGATACGACATAACCCCCTTTTTTTTAGAATGACGATGCTGTTTTAAGGGATCTCATGTTCGATTAGCCAGGCTGACTGTTCAGCTAGATATTTATAAGCTAAATACAAACAAGCACATATTTTAGAACTTATTTTTGCAATACTATGTAGCTGAAAGTAGGCAGACTTGACTGTGGAACTGAAGTGGTAGCCTAATGACAGGTCGCTTCGGTACAGGAAACCTAGATCGCATGCAGATTCAACAAGAGCAGTATTTAACAGCTGGTATTGGCGATTTTGAGATTCATGCTTTTCAATTTCTAAATCGCACTTACTTTACCTAAGAAATAGATTAACGCTTGCCAGTGTCTGTGCTATTTGGTCACAAGTCGGCATGTAGAACACATGCTGTGACAGACGTTAGATGCTGACACATTGCATATTTTTTTTTTCTCACGTACTACACGGTCCAGATATCGAGCCCCTGCACAAAGCTTGCACATAAATATATGTGTGCTATGCAAGGCACTGCTGCAAGCTATTCCATTCTATTTGCTTGCTTCTGCTTGACTGGAGCTGGCTCAGTGATATCACAGCACACGTGGCCAACCTCAGATATACTAAGTACTGACCGCGAAAGAAGGGAAACACAATACCGGAGAACCAACTTTTGAACGAGAAAAACGGCCTGGCATGACATGTAATTTCTAGGCATCGATCCCTAGGAATTGAATAGCTCTTTTAGGTGCCTTTACACCTTCGACCTCCTTACAGCTCATTCTCGACTAAAATCAACTGACACCTCGAACGACCCCAAACATAAGGAAGAGTCAATGCCAAAGTGTGAGACATGGGAGGCGACACACGCGATTTATCAAGTGTATTATTCTTATTATGTGCCCACGTCTTGGGTAGCTCGGAACTGCTGTACTGGTTACCACTGGAAGAGGAATACAAGACTGCTTGGTGTGTAAGATGTCACTGCTGGCCGCATATATCTGCAGTGTCTTGCACAAGTCTCTGACTGTTATCTGGTCATAAAAGAAGTATTTGCCCGCTGTGAAGGTCAGAGACTGTGCCAGAGCTGAAAACACCAACGGACACATGCGAAACAATCAATCAGCTGTTTTTATAACCAAAATATACCAACCAATGCCTATTACAAGACGCCTGGAGTAGTAAAGCATTTAATACAACAATTTAGCATGTATGGATTGAGCGAAAAGTAAAAATCCAATCATTATTTACGTGCTAGCAAAGAACGACTAACAGGGTTGGCAATGAATTGAGTACACACCAAATACTTTACATCTGGCCGTCTATAGCGATACAGCTGAATGATAGTCAATGAAGCTGGTTCCTAGCCTGTAGCCTGGGAATGTCTTCTGAGAGCCTTTGCCGCAGACTTAGCTGGGCGCATAAGCAGAGTTTCATGGTATCTGGACAAGAAATGCAGGTACAGACACCGACAAAGATGCAGTAGGAACTATACGTTGTCTTGGCTAGTCACGTTTCCTGGACGTCGCACAGTCTGCATCATATCGTGCTTTCATCACCTGAAGCTGGCCAACCTGAACCAGGGCAAAGGCTTCCATTAGGTAATAAGAAAACATTATTCTCAACTAAGCACCTGACATCGGTTTGTCATGTGAATGCTCATTGTCACTTTGATAATTAGAACTATCACCAATTCGATTGCTACCATTAAATATGCATGGTATATTTGCATGTCTAACCGTGTTATGCTAGTCGTCATTGAGCATGCTAGAACTAACCATTTGAGCATGCTTACTTTGCAGCAAATGTCAGATGCTTGGAAAGAGATTGAGTTGTCTGAGAGCCCTAAAGTAAATTATTCTTATAGTTGTTGTATTGTGTTGTCATGAAGTTGTCCATTGATAGCTAGCCAGGACAACAATAGTGCATTTGTACTAGGCCTTAAAGAGCTTCACTTCTTTCCGAGCAGTTTCTTTACAGAAGAAGCGAGTGATTAGGATCGTGTAGTTGATGCAGTATTTGATTGGAAGCAAGCCCGGCTATACGAGATAAGGATGTAATGTGGCAACTGAACGTTGCCAACTGAAACGTCAAGCAGACAATTTTTGCACTATATGTAAGCTTCTCAGTACACGTATAGAAAAGACAAGGAAGGAGAGTTTTCTATAGCAATCTAGATTCGATAAAACAGGCTAATTTTTCAAGGACACCGTTAGCTATGTTATATAACTGGAACTATGAGACACTATTCGAAGTGCTTATGAGGATGTTTACTTACCACGTGACGTCAGCCCAAAATCCAAGCTTGCTGTTCCAGACGGACTTGTCGTTGAATGAGCACATTTCTTCGATGGCCAAGTCGGCGTGTTTTCAGCTGATGAGCACTGCAAAAGACACGAGTAAGTCAGCAAGAGTTGTTCAGGCGTCTGTGACATTGCATCTGGATTGCTGCAATTTCTTTCTTTATTTTGAACTGTAAGCCTATACCCCTATCGCCCACATCTAAATAAGTGTATGTATGTAATTTATTCGTATAGCACTATAAGAGAAGTTAATCTCTATTCAGAAGCTTTACATATGCCTCGGGTAATGAACCCACAAGCTCAGCCCAACATTGGTCGGGGCGAGCACCTTTGCAGCTGAACCAAACCAGCCCGGCACATCTGGTGCAAAATTCAGCAGCTGGGCCGTCCACAACATCATGCAAAATCAACGACAGGACATCATGTCTGGCAATCCTATGCTGCTACTTCCATGCTACTCACCACCTTCGGTGCTCACCATGTTCTTCTAGGCTTCTTACTGACTTTTTCCTGCATGTGATGAAGTCTGTTTACTTCATATTGCCTACCGAAAGCCTGTTATTCTGTAAGTCCACTGTACATCGACTTCTGTTCAACATCCACATAGCCTCTGTGAAGTTACAGACGAAGATACATTACATTATGGTATCCTCGTCACTGGCTACCAATTAAGAATCAAATCGACTTCTGAATCCTCTTTCGAGTTTACAGGTAAATGCATTACCTAGAAGGAGCCTACACGCATGTCCTCAATACTCTTCCACAATGTATTGTGGCATCCCATCGGTAATGCATGCCTGAAACTGTGAATTATGCTTGTGGCGTTTTTCACCACTTAAATTGACTTTACACTATGTGAGTCTCACCAAAAAAAATTGACCCCAGCATGACTTAATCTCTATACTGACGTTTCCCATTTGGGTAGGGGTTCGAGACAAAGGCTTCAGTCATCGAATACCTTCACCGCGACCTCGGTCGAAGCTAGTACCTTATCTTTTCACTTTGAGAGTACGATGGAAGCAGAGGTCATCTGATTAAATAGCCACATTAAAGTACCAGACACAGAAGAACAGCCTTAGCAACTACCACTGCCCGATACATGACTCGAACCCGCGAATTGGATAGTCAAGTGTGACTACTGGTCAAATACCACGGGCTTCGGAGATATATATGCTATGGCTGCTGGGGTAGCCAATTCGTGAGGCTCATGCGCCCTGAAATACATTTCTACTTTTACGACAAACTAATAATTAAAATGCTATTAGACTATTGCATTGTGCTTTACATCTGGCATCGAGAGAATCAGTAGCTGCATAGGGTCAGTGGAATGTGGGGAAGGGGAAGGCAGACCGGAACAAATAAATCTGTAGCATTGACTTAAAAGATGCAAGGTCATTTACAATATTATTACAAAAAAATAAAAATGCTTTCGCATAGCGCCCTCAGAGAACTCACTCTCTTTTCAGTCACGTTGCACGTGTTGCAATAGAAGTGTGCACAATCATGTGGTTATAGGTAACTGCAGTTACTTAAAGCAGATAAAGGCGTGTTTCAAACTTTTGCTGCATACGAGCTTTAGGTTTATCGTCAAAAGATTGCGATATGGTGCGAGAGTCGGCGAAAGGACATGAAGATGAAGAGAAAGAGAGGGTGGTGTGAGTGCACAACGGAGGAGCACGGAATCTGATAGGTAGGCGGTGTGACCAAGCAAAGAGACATGTAAGCCAGACTGAAAATCTCAAAATTGATTGCATTAATGACATGGAGCCCAGTGAAACACAGACGAAAGTGAGGGATTTACAAATAATATTAAATACTAGCTGATTTAACAGCCTCTTTATGTATAGCGACAGAAGACCTATCCACACTGCTTGAGGTGGCGATAAAGAATCACCCATCACAGGATTGGAGCCCACAACCTCTGGACCAAGGTCGTGAAAAGCAACCTCCTTACCTAGTGTGCCATGAAGGGGTTTGGCAGGTTGACAACCGTTGTTCACCAGATGGAGACGATAAGGGTAGTTAGTGGCAAGGAATTCTGGGACTGTACTGAATAAAATAATCTAGGCTCGTCCCAAATACATGGACTAGTTAGGGTGTCATACCAAGTGCGAAGACAGTGTCTGTGCTCATACCGGTATCTCTCACTCATTTCCAATCATCAAAGATTCCTAACGTCCAATCTACTTTAGTCCTGACTACTGTATTGGCTCTGCTATTCCTCCAGCTCAATATTCGTTGTCCTAGTCGTTTAAATCCACTGTCTGCTTCCTAAAGGATAAACAGCAAACGCTGCTTATGCTTTTGAGCGAGCTGCAGAAAGCTCTCATGCATCACACCTAAGTCTTCATGGTGGTGTTGAGTCACATATAGTGAGACCTACGTACATACCAAACATGCAGCTGAGGATAAAGCATACTTTTATGGAGATTGGTTTTCATGCGTTGGCAGATCATAGCACCCCCCCCCCGGTGGCCGTGCAGGTGGATCCTGTAAAACTATGTTTGTGTTCAGCCCTAGAAGCCTGAAGATTGTAGTGAATTGTGGAGGATTGATGGCCGTCTTTTCTTGATAGAGGCAACGACATTGACTGAGAAACTTAAACGCTTCGTTATAATGCCGTTCGGGCAGACATGCCTCCTCTTTTCATGCAGCATAAAAAAGATCTTTGGCAGACTCCCTATCCATGGCCGAAGTTGATACCAAATGCATCTTAGTAAGGTGGAAATGTCCCAAAAATCCTAGTGAACATGATTGGCCTCATAGCTGGGCACACTACTTGTACGTGTAATCAGTGGTGCTGCAGGGACGACAAGCATATATAAATATCTGATATAGACTGTGCGATGGCATGTGAGGGGCAGCAGTCGCTTGTGGTAGCTGCCCCTCTTACAGATTGTTGTTTCTTTTAGTGTCGTCTTCTAAAATAGCTTGGAAGGAGTGAGCTTGGATAGAAATCTACTAACTAAAGCCATCGGAAAAAATGCATTCATTCTGCTGCTGCTGCTGATGTACCTGGCAAGGTTGTGAAATGTTCTTGCAGATAGAATTAGCCCAGCTGGACCATAAACAGTTTATAGGAACCTAAATGTCCCACGCTCGTCTGTATCTCCCACAGTGTTTTGAGGAATTTAGTAACCGGTAGGCCGATAGCTAGACACGATCTCACTTGCATTTAAAGTGCTATCGACAACTGATATGCAGGATATGAAAAGTGATATGAAAGGACTGCAATCGAAATTTCTTATTATCTAGAAATCCATTATGGTTCATTCATGCTCCTAAGTTAAAAATACCTGCTTTTGTCGAGGGATTGCCTGTTTGCATTCCCAAACCAGGTGGTGGGTTGTAGTTCCACAGCAGCCAAATCAATATTACCTACTGCCAGCTGGATTGATGCAATTACGGTTGCTACTCTGCTGTATAAATCAGGCTTTTAAATCGGCTAATTTTTCTAAAATAAAATAGCCAAAATAACAACTAAAAATAAAAGAAAAAATGCTAAAATTTGGGCTTGTTTGGATAAGGATACCATGTCTTAGTTTGTCCGTTCATTTGTGACATCCCAACTTCATTTCGGTAACTCGCTGCTTACTGGCCTACTGGCATGTGCAATGAGACAATTAAAGCTTGTTCAAATCTCTGCAGCCAGGCTTGTCTGTCGTGAGCATCGCAGTTGCCACATCACACCACTTTTCGTTGATTAGCAGTGGCTACTAGTCAAGCAATAGATCGACTTCAAGGTTTTCGTCGCTCACTTTTAGGTCACATCATTCTTTGTCTCCAGCCTACCTCACGTATCTACTCCCCAGCAGATAAGGCATCGTACCACTCGCTTTTCAGAATTCGATAGCTTAGAAATACCTCATACAAACCTGAAATACTTTGGAGACTGAGCATTTAGTGTGTACGCTCGCAAAGCATGGACCTCCCTCCCGACCTGCGACAGAAAATCCCCTGACTTGACCATGTTTAAGAATAACTTTAAACCTCACCTTTTTTGGACCGCATAGATTGGGTACCCGTGATTCGTCCTTCATGTGCTTATGTGGGCTGGCTCTGTCAATGCCGCAACTAATCACACTTGCATGCTGACCCAGTACATGTCACCCCTAACCATGCTGCTTTCGGGATGGAGGAAGCAGCTCGAAGCAAGAAGGCAGCAGAATTCAATCGCTAGGAGGCAGCTCAATATAGTTTGAGGCAGCAAGCAAGAGGTCGTGGCAGCTGTAGGAAGCTCGAGGACAACTACTCTCCTATTGCCTACTATGGCACATTATTTTCAGTGGTCATGAGCTGCAAGCTTCCTGCTACTCACTACCTCAACCACCGCAGCTTGTGGTAACTCCCGGCTACTTGTAGCAGCTCGACGCCGCTTGCTGAAGCTCGACGAACCAAAAAGCAGCTGGCTTCAGATCATGGCAGCTCATGCCTGCTTGCGGTAGAGATTTGACATCTTGCTAGGAAGAGCTGCAGCTCGCAGCAGGGAAGCAGCAGCTCACAGTGAAGAGGTGGAAGATCACTGAATGTAAGACGGCAGCCATTGGTTGCTCACGGCAGCTCACGTTAGCTTTCGGCAGCTCGTGGCCGCTTGAGACAG
>WPIO01000586.1:0-22031 GCA_009760855.2 Cristatella mucedo
GATAAGAATAAGGTGTTTGTATAGCGCCCTCTGAGAACTTGATCTGTTTCTAAGCACTCTAAGCTGGTTGCAAAGGAAATACGGATCTAATTGTCAATGTTAGCATGCTTAATCTATACCACGGCAAGAGGTAGCTTGCGAATATTGATCAGCCAGCCGCGAACCTCGGGAGCTGTCTCAGCACACAAGAAAACTATGAATAGAATGTGAGTTCAAGTCGGGAATAGATCTTCAAGTGACTCATCAAAAAATTGTGACGCCAAGGTAATAAATGTTAGTTTCTATTATTCAGGATTCGTTAAAATTGATTGCTAGAAATATGTAAGCATAATAAGCAATGAACTAGAGTTCAGTGAACACACAATGTATCACGCAATTGTCATTTCGATGACTATTCTGCTTAACTGAGCTATTGGTGAATTCAAGTGTGGAAAGTAAGCCATCGCTATATCATGTGCAACCGTGGGTGACGTCTTGCAGAGCTACAAATATTGCAAAAAATCGAGTCGTCACATACGTTTTCCTTTGCACTCTTGATGAGCCCTGAGGTAACACCTCTTTTCCTGAGCCAGGCTTTTCGGGTTGGAAAATCAAGAACTTGGTATCTAAGAAAGAGACGTGAATTCAAAATCGCGAAGAAACAACATACACGCCAGATCGACCATATTACTTTTGTTCTTGGCCAATGCATGCAATTGTCCATGTCGCCAATCGCTTTCGTAACCAACCAAGCCGAGACGGCTTCTCTTTACCGAAACAACTAACGAGTGAATGACAGGTCCAACCGGCCAGTGCAATCCGAGCGCTTTACAGTGGTGTGCAAAAACTTGGCGGCCTTGTCGGAAGGTGATCTGTGGGAAGTCGCCATTTCAATCCACTCTCGGGCCACACTTTGTACTGGCTCCAGCCCTGCAAGAGCATCCACTTTATGGTTCTGTCAATCACTGTCAGGTCCCCTTTATTCTTTGGCTCTAGCCTACCTTTCAAATCTAGTCCCCCACTGGGCTAGGCAAGGTACTACCCGCTTTTGTGAATGCAGTCATTTATCCAAACTCCTGCGAACCGCAGGACATTCGACAGCAATAGCCTGGCTTTGATCGCAATATTGGTATTAAATTAGGTATTACATTGCACTTTCAGAAGTGCCGTCGTATTCCTGATGTGTACTTTAGGCTTTTACATTACCTACGGGCAGTCCATTCCGTTTATGACGGATTGTAGAAGATTGCTGGTAGCGTGCCGAAGGGCCATTGCCCTTGATTTTCAATGCAGTGGACCAAGAGCTGACATTAACGATGGCATATACTATGTGCGAGCCGAGACGCAGAGTATCCACAGGAACTAGGAATCTCAACGGGAGCGTCACACAGCAGTGTCCAGTTTATTTATAATCAACCGTTATAGAATCCGTATTTTTGGAGATCATTGCCGTCGATTGCCATGCAGTGTTGTGGAAAGTTAGCGTTCGCCGTTGGTTGGAAGGATTCGGCTGCCACTTCTAATGCAGTGCACTTATAATGCCCCAAGAAAATTTGGATCTTATCCCACCAATGTATATTTAAAACAGGACCGTCGATAATGATTGTCGTCCTTCTTTAGGAATTTACGTTGATCGCCTCAGCATTGTTCAAAATTGAAAACTCAGAGTGACAGCTTATTTGTGCAAACAGTAAAATTTTAAGATGCGTTACGTTACATATTCAAACAGCCGATTTCGAGACAATTCGGAAACGGACTGCGGTTGATGATTGACCATGATGGCCTTTATGGGCCATCTTTGTCCTTGTGGTGTGCTTAGCATTTGCTTAACGAACATGGTGGCACTTTGCCCATACTCAAAGAAGTTTGAGCTTCTGTCAGCAGTGTCGGTCCTTGTTGTTAAGGCCCGTTGGAATTGGGAATTTTTCCCGTCCCTTTGCGGTCAATCACCATACTTGAACGTCCGTTGATCTGGCATTAATGGTGCTAATTGACTATGGCCCACATTCAAGTGTTCGGTGAATGAGTGTGTAGTTTTGCGAAGCCAATCCTACAAGTTGCCACGGATTGAGGTTTGGGCCCGACGTTTGCCGTCGCTTCCTGTACATAGTTGGCAATGGACGGGCAAAGGCAGCTTGACTACTCCGCGGTCTCTATTTGAACGCAGTTGCACGATGCATTCAATGTTAATTGAAGCTTCGCCCAGCTAATTTGTGGTCGCTTTTTCCGCAAGTCGAGCTATCGCCATAGATTGCCATGCGTTGCCCGAGATTTAAGGAGCGCCGTTCGTAAGAAAACAGTGTGGTTGCACTTAAAATAGAGTGCTCTGTAATATGCATTAAAATTTGAGCATTGGGTAGCTGATTGTAGTGCATTTTATGGTAGAATTGCACGGATTTAGGTATTTGTCCTGACGACTGCTTTTGATTGCCGTGCATCGCCGAATGTTACCGAGCAAAGAAGCTTGAAAATGCTATAAGCAAAGAAACGGGAGCTCGTCTTTGATAATTTGTCGTCTGTTTGCCGAGGGTCGGAGTAATGGGCCCGGTTATTGCTATCAATTGCCATTCATTGCTCACAACTGCATGCATGCTATTGGTTAAAAGAAATGTGGCTGTAGTTTAAAAAGAGCACTGTGATGCATAAGAACAATCTAAGCTCGGCGCTGTCACTGCTCGATGATTTGTGATTGATTCTAAATGATTACCGTATTTGACCAGTATATAGCCGTCGACTGCTATGCAATGACAAATATTGAACGCACGAAATGGCTTAAAGATTATCTAGGTGCGATTGTAGCTGTTACGCTGAATGATACTTTGGTTAGCCGATTTCTCGCCAATTTTCCACGGATTGCGGAATTGGCCCCTGCCGTTGCTGTCATTTGTTGTGCATTGTTGACAATTAACGTGCAAAGTAACTTGACAGTTGTACGATTTCACTTTTAGCATGTAGAAATGCCAAGCGTGAAGAAAACTGGCACTTTGTGCCTATAACGTGGTAGATTTATCTCCACGGATTGCAGTAGATCGCTGCTTCGAGCTGAGCCGTTAATAAGAATAATCATAACAAACTTGATAAAGCGCCCTCAGTGAATTCAATTTTTTCAAGGGGCTTTTAATTTGCCATATATTGCTATAAGTGGCCGAAGATTTTAGGGGTAAAACTGCCTTAAATACTGTAGTTGACTTTAACCAGTGTCCTTTGTAATATGCGATCAAAATTGAAGCATTGGGATTCTGATTTCGTGGCATTTTGCCTCAGATTGCGATATATTTTCTCGGGCCATTGCAGTAAATTGCAATGCATTGCTGAAGAATGGTATAGGCAATTACCATGAAACTCTGCGAGTACACAATAATAAAAGATTAGAGCATCGTGCAACTATAATTAGAACTTAAACTCTGGGCTTTCTGGTACGTTAGAAGCAGATTTCAGCGAATTGTGGTGGATTGGGGTGAACTGCTTTATGGGACCAGGCCGTCAGTCGATTGCAGTGCATTGCGCAAGAACGCGTGTATACAACGGAGCAAAGCTTTGTGTGTTCACTTTGAAAAGAATCTAATATTATATGAAATGTAAACTAGAGCTCGGCGATGGCGATTTAAGGACGATATGCAGACTAATAGAAAAAATCGATTATATCGAACAATCGAATAATCGAACTAATCGATTGAGATATTTTCCCATGCTATTTCGGGCGATTGCCCCGCTTTGCCACCAAAGTGTTCGGATGTACATTTTGTTTTATTTTAAGTGGCAGTACACATAAAACCGTAGACTTAGTATGCAATAAAAAGTAGAGCTCTTCCAAAGCGATTTCTAGTCGTTTTTTTGGGTGTGTGCTGTAAATTTGAGTGAATTATGGTATTCGCCCGGGATACTGCTGTCAATTGCAGCCCATTGTAGGAGAAAGACCGTGCCAATGCAAGTAAAATTCTGGAATGCATTCATAGTAGAGTGTGCTTTTGCATGCAATCTAAAAGAACCGGATGTTTATCGTTGCTCGGTGTAATGCAGTATGTTTGTTTCGATTTTGGTATAGCCCCCGGGTCGCTTGAATCTTATTTCAATGGACCTTGTGAAAACGCTCAAGCTGAATATTTTGCAAAATTTTCTGGGCGCATCTCAGATATTGCGAAGTTCGATATTCGTAGCTTTTTGGGGCTCTTTGCAGCTGATTTGCAGTGGATCTGCACGGGACTTAAGGGGATTGTGGTAGATATTGGAGGGTTGTGGTACAAGCATCAAGCTTTGGGCGTCATCTGCATAAGTGAGCGTCAACCAATTGACATGAAATTTGGTGAATGGCGCTGAAAGATACAGCGGTAATAACTGCCTTGCGGCCTGTACACAGGTAGTCCTGTCAGGTGGTTGAAGGTGCGATGTGTTAAGAGTCCATTGTTAAGTCTCAGATGAAATAATTTATGCATAGGCATGAATAAGTTAAATTGCAGTTCTTATCCTGGCATCCCATGCTGCCGCTTCCACAATTTGTTAGGACCTATTTTTCAAAATCTTATCCCACGATCCTGGGTGAAGCGAGCAGTTAGGTGAATCGACTCTCCAGCAGCTCGCATTTAAAAAGACGCATTTCAGAGTCGCTCGCTTAATTTAAAATGGTTTTTGGAAGAATTATTCTTTGCGTGCTTTATAATTTTCTCACAGTTCTAAATGATCTCATGTGAAAATAAGTGTGCTTAATCAAATGATCATCTATTGGCACGAGCTGCGGCCACAGATAGCTTCAAATAGGCGAGCACAATTACGATGCGTCCTGTTCAACTCTTGCTGACTGAGGATAGAACAAAAGCACTATACCTAAATATAGTTCCTCATCAAATACAATAATAAAAATTTCAAAAGTACATAGTGTAAAAGGTCCTGCAGAAATGAAGCTCTCAGCCACTGCTCAAGTCATCAAATGAGAAGACAAATTGGTCATTGGAAAAAAATGCCCGGTTTCAAGATCAAGAGGACAATCCAAGAGGATGGAGCTACTGCCGTAAGGATTAGCACAGCTAGAAGGTGTTTTGACCGAAATAAAGTCAGGCAGTGTAAAAATGTAAGTAAGCGGTGGTTGATAGGCTTCAGCGGCGGTGGTTTATTTGGTTTCTAGCTTCAGAATAGGTTGTTTTTGCGAAGTGCCAGTAAAGACTCACGAGGCAAGAGCCAGAATTCTTGTAGACGGGACAACTTAACTGCTAGCTGTAAGCTACTGGACTGTTCTCTTTTTCAACGTCGTTGTTCGACACTGACTCAAAAGTATTGTCGAAAGTCATTAAATTCCACCATAGCTTCTTACCAGACGCAGTGTGGGTGAATGTAAATCATTACGCTGCATAGTAATTTATTCGCATGCGAATGCTTCACGATAGCAAACGTAACCTCATAAACTGGAAAAAATATTTGAAAAGAAACTTGTACGGCCCGAAATGCTATGTGAAACATGGTCGTGCGGACGCCATTTTCCGATTAAAACTCCCAGAAACACAATTAGTACCAGCGGTTTGGAGTCATTCACATTAACGAGCAAGAGATCACGAGCGTCGCACTCAGCAAGCGTGCTAAGACAAGCAGGCAGTCAGTCAAAGTCGTTACCTTGTCGTACCACTGCCTCAACGAATGCACCAAATGATTGAAAGGTTTGTGGAGCTTAAAAAGAAAAGTCTAATGAGAAAAAAGGGGAAACTGTCTGGTGCCAAGGGTCTCTAGCTGACACTTGCAATATGCAGGGTCGCTGAAGGTTGTAACTGTGCCGGCTAAATTGTTATATGCTTCTAGTTCATTCGATCTGTAGACTTGATCAGCAACAAGTTATATTACAGTGCGTGCGAGACTTCGTGGGAGGGACGGCAAGACGAAGACTAGAAGCTGAGAAGCAGGTTGTTCGTTTGCACTAAACCCAAAGGAGCCAGTATTAATGGGTAGACAGGTGCTAGCAGCCAGTGCTGCAACCTGCCAATCGGATAGAGGATATTGTGACTTGAGATCCATTAGAGTGATTTTAGACCTCTGAATACTATCAATTTAAAATACTCAGCCTGTGAAGGAAACATAGAGAACTGAATCTAAACAACAGAGTTTACATTGCCTGTACTCATCCTGGGCATTGTTCGGCCTCAGACTGCAGTATTTATAAGTTCCGCTGAAATTTCAGATGGCAGTTGACATTTGCTTGCTCACTACGACGCCTTGCAAAAAATGACGAAGCTTTATTTGAGTAAGCTAGAACGTAATGATTCGGATCAAATATCTAATTTTTCTACAATAAGTAAAATGATTTACAAGTATTGGTAAATATACGAACGCGGATTATTTAGGCTTAATAGAAATTACAGCGAAAAAACGCTGAAAATGAAATTCTAGTCACGATTATTTTCACTGCTCAAAGTTTGCTGCGTGGTTTTTCATATCCAGAGTTTGCATTATTTTTCTAAGTTTTATTGAGTCTTACCGGGCCGAATGTATTTTTAAAACGCTTCAGTCTGTTCAGGGTAAGTTAGCATTTGAACCCAGAAAGAGCGCTTTGCTTCCAAATTATAGTTTGCCCTTATGGGATGGATACACACACATTGGGCCTTAGCCAAAGTTTGAAGGTCTATGTCTCGCCTTAGCGTCGAACCGCATATTTTTGAAAGCCACGGAGGTGGCGAAAACTCCAACACATTCCTCTAGCGGGAACCTGTCATTTGACGGTTATGTGGATTGGCTTTCGTCAGCCACACACATGCATACTAAATTGGCAGATCTCAAAGCCTTGATGGTTTCGGACGAATCCATACTTGCAAAACATGCGGCATGGTGGTGGGCAACCTAAAATGGAAAAGCAGTATGGGGATGATGGCCGAAATTCATTGAATGTCGTTTTATCTGCACCTAACAAAGGATAGTGTGACGCATCGTCAGGCAGGTGTAATTTTTAGTCATGATAGAATTTTTGGGCTGAGAAAAACATCGGTCCTTGAGTATTGAGAAGGAATGCTTATACTTAGACCGCTTGCTTCCGGTAGTTGAGTGCCAAGAGCCAACCGCATCGTTGCTGCTTCGTCGCTTGAGCCGGCAAGTATTGTGAAGCGGCATTATTTCCAGCGGCTGACGGGTTTGTTGTAGCTAGAGCTTTGAAAGATCACGGAGACCAGACCAAAAATTAGGAATTGTGGGACTCCGAATAAATGTGACTTAAATACCGTATTATAATCGACTAGTGGCTCCAACTACCGCACGCCAAAGAGCATGCGGCCTTCAACTTTAATAGCGCCCAAGAGACGCTATTCTGGCAGCATTTTATTTATGCACTCGCACAAAAAAACACCAGTCGCGGCGTTTAAGGGAAATTGTCTGGTCATGGCTTAAGAGCTTGAGAAGGAAACGCCTTGATCATAGTCACCTGTATGTCAACAAAGCTGTGCTTGTATTCGAAGAAGGCACTCGTGCTTCGTCCGAATATAGCCATAAATCAGAGACGACAATTACAAAAGCACTCATTTAAGAGACGGAACGAAGCTGGAGAAGTTACTTTAGCCAGCAACAGTGTTCAGCCTGCCCTTGATCATAAAATACACTAGCCGTCTTGAGTAATCGTAATCCATCGTATACTGTCACACCTACCACGATAAGCCAAACACGTTCGATAAATAAAAGGTATCATATTGTTGAAGTCTAATTGTATTACATAAAGAAGTGTATTAAATTGTAGCTGAAAGTCATCAAGTTATCGTTAGATAGTCACTACGGACGAAATCGTGTAGACTCCAAGATTGTCGTGGCCTCTTACCTAACTCTTAAGTGATACCTTCGGTCGTTCCTCTGCTATGTTCACTGTGGCTGCTTATGAACCGTCGTCGGATATGCTTCTCAAAACTAGACCTGATTAGCATAGGGTGCGATTTTGCCATTAGACGATACCTACTGGCCGGCCTTCTTCGGCAGGTCCATCGGGACCTTCATTCACCCTGAGTTTACGCGACCAAATTCTCGTCTATTAAACATGCGACTTGTGAATTTAATTCAAAAACTAGCACTCGTTGCCGTAGTTGCTTATCTGCCGCACCTCAGCATGTTATGACACGTCTACCGGCTACAGTTACTATGTTTAAATTCGAATTCGAAGGGGCAGCGACTGCTGGGCCGCCTTCACTCTGACTTGACTTCAAGCCGATAATCGGCTTCCTAGAGTTGTTGGACGGACTCAATAATTTCGCCTTCTAGATGTCTGCTCGCATGAAACCAAAGGCTTACTAATAAACGACCAGGCTGTCCAGGAGAAGCTAATAATAATAATAATAATCAGAGTTAAGCAATACATAAATCTCCTCAGAGAACTCAAGCTCCTTCTATGCACTTTACATTTGCCACAACGGGAAATGCGTTTGAATGGTGAGTGGTACCATGCCTGATAAGCGACAAGAGAAAACGGTTACCTGTGACATGCACAGAGTCAGCATGCAAGTGCAGCTAGTGGCAGCATGCACAGTGTCAGCACACATAAGCACATAAAGGACTAATCACGGGAAGCCACAAAATGCTGACCTAAGTAGGTGCTTTTAAGTTCTTTTTAAATGTGTTCAAGTCAACGATATTGTGATTCAAGTTGGGAGTGAGTTCCGATTTTAAAGGCATACGAACTAGATGCACGGTCTCGAGAGGATTTGAGGTTTGTACGAGGTATTGATAAACGGTTAGCCAGGTGGAACTCTGCTTACCGAAACGTAAATGAGGCGTTGATCATGCAGCTGTATATCAAAAAAGACGGAAAAGGCAAAGCACGATGACAGTACGATTATGCACAGTGAACGTTGTGTGATACGACAAGTACATATTTAAAAAGCTAATTTTCAGCCAAGTTGAAAAGGCTTGCGGCCAATGACGGACTTGATCACCTTGCACTGATGGTCGTCCATTGCCGTGCATAATCTTCAAATGTACGTTCAAGGTAGGTTAAATTGACTTGGTTTCAGTTTTACCTGGTTTTCAGTTGTAATTTTAACACAGTATGCTGCAATTGGCAAGAAAAGTTTGAGGTTCTCTCCGAAGCTGTCAGTCAATTTTTCATGGACTGTTATAAATTAGCGTACTTTCCTGGTCCTGTGCCGTAAATTGCCTCACATGGAACTGAGGTGAACGAGCACAATAGATGCTAATTAAGCCAGCAAGCATTACAATGTCACGTGGTCTAGGAGTTGTAGTTTCGCGAATCCAATGTTACCGATTTTCCCTGGATTGAAGGATCGGCCCTAACTGCTGCTGTCGATTCCCGTACATCTTTGACAGTAAACGGGCAAATAAAGCTTGACTAGTCCATGGTCTCACATTGAAAGCTGTGACATGACGCATTCAACGGCAATTAAAGCTCGTGGATTGTTGCTGATTGTATCTTTAAGTCGGGCTATAACAGCAGATGGCCATGCATTGCCCGAGATTGTACGAGCCCCAATCGGCACTAAACCATGCCATTGCTCTTTCATCTGAGTGCTTTGTAATATGCATTCAAAATTGGAGCATTAGGTAGCAGGTTTCGGTCCATCTTGCTGCTAAATGTTAGTATTGTTGATTCGCCCTCAAAAACATTGCTTTAGTTGGCCGTGCATTGCTGCCAGTTAACGAGCAAAGAAGTTTGAAAAGGCTATATGCAAGGGGATGGGACCATAGCACATATAATTGCTCGTCAATTTGCCGAGGGTTGTAGTTATGAGACTGGCCGTCACTGTCGATACCCGTTGATTGCTCGCAATTGTACGTGTTCTACTGGCTGAAAGAATGGTGTTGTAATTAAAACGAAATGCGCTTTAATGCAGTAGAACAGTTGAAGCTTGTCTTAGGGACTGTTGGATGAGTTTGGATGGATTTTTATGCATTTCCATATTTCCCGGTTTGTTGCCGTCGGTTGCTTTGCATTGCCAAAGATTGAAGGCAAAAATGGGTTAAATTTTTTGGGCGTAATGCTAAATAGTACTTGGAATGAGATTTTGGAACTTTGTACAGCCGGTTTCTCGTCGATTTTCCACGTGTAGTGGAATTCATCCCTGCCATAGCTGTCAATTGAGGTGCATCACGTGCAGTTGGTGGGCAGAATAGCTAAAAACTCTAAGATTTAACTTTGAACATGAAGAAATGTCAAAGGCGACGACAACTTGCAATATGCCCTGCCAATATTTGGTAAATTTGCCACCAGGGATTGCAGTGGATTACTGCTTAGAGCTGATACATCAACAATAATAACAATAATAGCACACTGGATAAAGCATCCATCGTAAAATCAATACCTTTCTTGGGCTTTTCATGTGCAGAAGATTTCCATAAGTCTCCCAAGATTTTAGGAGTGCAATCGCTTTAAATAATGTAATCGATTCTAACCAGCGTCGTTTGTAATATGCTATCGAATTTGAAGCACTGCAAAACCAATTTCGTGGCAGTTAGCATACGGCTGTGTTACATCTTGGCAAGGGTGAGGGCCGTTGCAGGCGATTGCAATGCACTGCTGCAGAATGATACATGCAAATATAATGCAATTGTGCGAGTATATAATAACCAAAGAGTCGAGCGGCGTGCAATTATAATTAGAGCTTCAAGTATGAGGTTTCAAATAGCTTTGCAGCAGATTGAAGGATATTGTGGTTGATTATGGTGGACTGCTGTATGCGACCAGGCCTTGCAGTCGATTTCAGTGCAGTGCACGACAGACTGTGTGTGGAAAATGGAGCAAGGTTTTGTGTGTGCATTTTGGAAAAAAATCTATTCTTATATGCAAACAAAGTTAGAGCTTTGCGATGACGATTTCAGAACGAATTGCAGAGTGAAATAATCGACCGAGATATTTCCTGATTTCATTTCGGGCGATAGCCTGGCTTTGGTAGAGTTTTCGGATGCACATTTGTTTATCTTGCAAGTGATTGTACACAACACGGTGATTTTATCATCCTATACAAAGTAGAGCTCTGCCAAAAATTCATCTGTAGTCGTTTCGTCGTGTATGCTGTCGATTGGAATGGATTTTATGTACTGGACCATGCTAGTGCAGTCGAGTGCAGCCCATTGCACGTGAGCGGCAGAGTGAATGCAAGTGAAATTTTGTGAGTGCATTCATAGCGGAGTATGCTGTTTAATGCGATCCAAAAGGAGCTTATTGAACCGGATTTCATTGCTGCTCTTAATTACAACTACAGCCCGTCAAAGAGCACGCATCCTTCGACTTAGTAGTGCCATAGAGACTGTATTCTGGCCGCATTGCATTTGTGCACTCTCACAAAAAACGACCAATCGCGGCGTTTAAGGGAAAGTATCTGGTTATGGCTCAAGGGCTTGAGAAGGAAAAGCCCATCGCTTAAAGTTAGCAGTACGGGCGTTCATTGAAAGTCGGGTGTAATATTGACCATAGGGCAATAAGAGACAATTTCCTATTCTTATCAGCTCCGGAGGTGTTTTACGATGCTTTCATTTACTTTATATGCGGATTATATAGCATAAGCTGACCAATCATTATTATAAAGAGTCTATATCTACGGTAACAGTATTGAGTTTCTAGCCCTACGATTTGAGGATATTTTAAAGCGATCTACTGTCCTGTCGGTTTAGGTTTGGAAGACCATTTGGCTTTCTGGAAAATCCGAACTCTCATGCTGGTTACACATGTTGCAATGTCTATTTTTACCGTTCCGAAATATCTAATTATAGTAAAAAAAACTAAAAGATGTAAAGTTGTGTAAACTTGAGTGGGAGGAGGCTTAGTATCGCAAGAGGAGCAATACTACCAGGTTTACTACATAATGAGAGAAACTTTCTAGCCGGGTATCTAATATCAAAGACCTCGAATTTGATGGAAGTGAATTGCAGCACCAGCGTCAGACGTCATATGGACATTATACGATTTAAGGCCTAAATTTATAAGGTCAATTAATCAGAGGTTGCAGCTAGCGAATGCCTTCCAACTCAATTTCATGATTTCTCACGTTTCTTGTCAGCACTCGCTGTGTCGTGGGAATCCTGGCTCTCCTGAAAGTGAAACAAAGAATATAATGAAGAGAAATAATTGAAAGTACTCAGCAGAACGAATCTATGCCCACCTCATCTCTATAGCGTTATGAAGTAAAAGAAAATGGTAGGAAGGCAAAAGGTGGGTCGACTCACCTCGGAGGCAGATACACAGATCAAGCCGATCAGGACAGCAGCGATCACGATGTTCATCTTAATACAACAAATGATCTAAAATGCATACGCCTGTAAGATCACCTTAAAGCGTGTTAAAATATATCGTTATAATCCCGACTCACCCTGCACACTGTCCCTAGAGAAAGGCCTTCATCGTCGCAAGACCCGGGCGCCGCGAAGCTTGCATGAAAATCAAGTATACAATGTACCTATTAAAGTCGCAAATGTCTTGTAAGGTTCGTTGCTGTCTTCGTCTATTCCCCAGCCCCTCATATTTGAAAAACACGAGAGCGTTTCACAAAAAATCTATTTTCAGTGAGTAGCTGGCACGGTCTGTCAGCAGGATTTTGCACCAGGGATTCTTGGTATGGGGACTGCTGGTAACCGAGAGCTTGCTCGATTTTTGTCACCCGTATGTTAACAAAGCGGTTTGGTATTCAAAGAAGGCACTCGTGCTTCGTCCGAATATAGCTATAAATCAGAGACAGCAATTACAAAAGCACTCATTCGAGAGACGAAAGGAATCAGGAGAAGTTCCTTTAGCCAGCTACAGTGTTCAGCCTGCTCTGGATCATAAAATACACTAGCCGCCTTGAGTAATCGTAATCCATCTTATACTGTCACGCCTACCATAATAAGCCGAACAGGTTCGATAAAGAAAGGGAATTATATTGTTGAAGTCTAATATTTTTACATGAAGAGGTCTATTAAATTGCAGCTGAAAGCCATCAAGTGATAATAATTAATTTCGCCTTCTAAGTGTCTGCTCGCATGAAACTGATCGGTTACTAATCAAGGATCAGGCTGTACGGCAGAAGCTAATACTATCAATAATAGTCAGACAAATACACTAGATAACGCCCTCTGAGAGAACTCAAGCTATTTCTATGCACTTCAGTTTTGCTGCAAGGGGAAATGCGATTGAATCGTGAGTGGTATCATGCTTGATAAACAACAAGACAAAATGGTTAACTGAGACATGCACAGAGTCAGCTTGCAAGTGCAGCTAGTGGCAGCAGGCACAGTGTCAGCCCACATAAGCACATAAAGGATGAATCACAGAGATCCACTCAATGCTGACCTACATAGGCGTTCTTCAAGTTTTCTTAAATATGGTCAAGTCAAGGACGTTGTGATTCAAGTTGAAAGTGAGTTCCGGATTTAGGGGCATACGTACTAAATGCACGGTCTACAGTGGATTTGAGTTTTGTACGAGGTATCGGTAAACGGTTAGCTAGGTGGAACTCTGCTTACCGAAACTTAGATGAGGCGTTGAGCATGCAGCTGTATATAAAAAAAAACGGAAATGGCAAAGCAAAATGACAGTACGTTTATGCACATTGAACGTTGTGTGATACGATAAGTGCATATATAAACAGCTAATTTTCAGCCCAGTTGAAACGGATTGCTGCCGAAGACGGGCTTGATCGCCTTGCAATAATGGTCGTCCATTGCCGTGCATAATTTTCAAATGTACGTTCGAGGTAGGTTAAATGGACTTTGTTGCTCTTTTACCACGGTATGCTGCAATTGGCAAGAAAAGTTTGACGTTCTCTCAGCAGCTGTCAGTCAATTTTTCCAGGACCTTTACGAATTGGCGTACTGACCTGGTCCTCTGCCGTAAATTGCCATGCATTGAACTGAGGTGAACGAGCACAATAGATGCTTATTAAGCGAGGAAGCATTAAAAATTCACGTGGACTAAGAGTTGTCGCTTCGCAAATCTAATTCTCCCAAATTCATCTGCTCTTACCGTATTCCTATTCCCTAATCCTAACGTAATCGCTGTCAGTGGCTTACAGTCTCTCACGGTTCCAAGCCTTAAATAAAATATTAGTTACCCATAACCTGACAGCCGTTCGCTGCTACCAGTGGCCGCATCTAGTTTTCGGCTGGCATTTTCGAACTAACTCACGGACTTTTCTTCAAATACGTCTCAGTGAAGGCTAATAATTGTGGTCAACCGAGGTGTTTCCGATCCGTGCTTGCAGAAGTTAGGGTGGTAGATTGTGGGTTAGAGACTAGATTTACATCAGATATAATTATCGAGTTAGATAATGCTGAAATTTAGTCGTTCGTCTTTTAGTGAAGTTAGCAAAACAGAACGTTATTTACAGACGCTGTCGTTTCTATCCTGCTGTAACTGCAGCTATTTGATTATTGATATTAAAAACGAACAATATGATTTCACGTTTGAAGGTTTTACAGATACGACTCTATGAACTGCCATGCTGGGTGAACACCTGAAGTCTTGTAAGCTAGTTAAAGGTGGGATTAGAAAAGGGTTCGATGTTGATACCCAAGTGAAAGGATTTATGCTCACTAATATCAATATTAATAATAATAATAATAATAATAATAATAATAACAATGTACTTGATAAAGCTCCCTCACAGATCTCTATATCTTTCTAGGCGATTTACATTTGCTGGAAAGTTAAATGCGATTGAATGGTGAGTAATATCATGGTTGATAAACAACACCAATAAATTTTTTTGGGCTGGCATGCCCAGGGTCAGCATGTAAATGTGGTTAGTGGGAGCATACACAGTGTCAGCAGGCATAAGCACATCAAGTACGAATCACAGGGAAACAGGAAGTTCTGTCCTAAATAGGTGTGTTTTTAAGTACTTTTTAAATGTGGTCAAGTCAGAGGGAAGTACTGATGCATCTCGGGAGGGGGTTCCAGTCTTTGGGAGCCTTCGAACTAAATGCAAGGAGTCCACAGGATTCGAAGTTGGTATGAAGTATTGGTAAACTGCTGGATTCCGAAAAGCGGGTGATACGAAGCTTAATCTGGCTAGGGAGTAGATCTGAGAGATAGGCTGGAGCCAAATACTGAAATTACCTAAGAATTTGTGACAAAACGTAGGTATGAATAGGTTAAATAGTAGTCCTTTTTTCATTGTCCCATGGTGCGGCTTTGACAGTTTGTTAGCACCTACTTTCAAAATCTCATCCCACAAGTCTGGGTGAGGCGGCAGTTACATAAATCGCTACTCTATTAGCTCGCATTTAAAAAGACGCATTTTACAGTCACAGTTACAGTAAAGTAGTGCACAGTACAGTTGACGTGCATCATTTAAAATGTTTTCCGGAGGAATTATTCTCGGTATCGTGTATGTTTTCTTCACGGTTCTCCTAGGACCTGTAAAAGTTAGTTTGCTTTATCTAGCGATTAAGTGTTAGCGAGTATTGCTTCCTCAGATAATTTCAAATCGAAGATCACTGGACGCCAGCTTGGCACAGACCGTTTACGATGCGTTCCATTTTAAACTCTGCTGGCAGATGATAGAAAGAAAGCACAATCCCTAAAACAGTTCCCACTCCCATGATCGTTAGATAGTCACTACGAACGAAATCGCCCGGACCTCAAGATTGGTGTGGCCTCGTGCCTAACTCTTCAGTCATACCTTCGATCGTTCCTCTGCTATCTTCACTGCGGCTGCTTATGACCGTCATCGGATATATCTCCCGGTATATTGCCGTCGGTTGCTTGCATTGCCAAAGATTGAACGCAAACATGGGTTACACTTCTAGGGCGTAATGCGAAACGGTACTCGGAATGATATTTTGGAACTTTGTACAGCCTATTTCTCTCTGATTTGCCATGGGTAGAGGAATTCACCCCTGCCATAGCTGTCAATTGAGGTGTGTTAAGCAGAGTTGGTGTGCATAATAGCTAAACACCTCAAAGATTTAGCTATGAAAATGCAGAAATGTCACACGCGATGACAAATTTCACTTCGCCCTGCCAATGTTTGGTGGATTTGCCACCAGTGATCGAAGTGGATTGCTGCTTCGAGCTAATCCATCAACACGAATAACAATAATAGCACACTTGATAAAGCACCCATCGTAAACTCAATATCTTACTTGGGCTTTTCACGTGCTACAGATTTCCATAGTTCTTCCAAGATTGTAAGAGTGAAATTGCTCTAAATAATGTAGTCGATTCTAAACAGCTTCGTTTGTAACATGCTATCGAAATTAAAGCACTGCAAAACCAAATTCGTGGCAGTTTGCCTAAGGTTGTGTTACATCTTGGCATGGGTGCGGGCCAGTGCAGTCGATTGCAATGCATTGCTGCAGAATAATATAGGTAAATATAATGAAATTGTGCGAGTATACAATAACCAAAGCGTCTAGCGGCGTGAAATCATATTAGGAGCATAAAGTCTGAGGTTTCTGGTAGCTTTGCAGCAGATGGCAGGATATTGTGGTTGATTATGGCGGACTGCTGTATGCGACCAAACTTGCAGTCGATTGCTGTGCACTGCACGAGATACTGTGTCTGAAAAAAAGGAGCAAGCTTTTGTGCGTGCACTTTAGAGAGAATGTATTCTTATATGCAATTAAAGTTAGAGCTTCGCGGTGATGATTTCAGGACGAATCGCAGAGTGAAATAATCGACCGAGATATTTTCTGATTTAATTTTGGGCGATCGCCTGGCATTGGTAGAGTTTTCGGATGCACATTTGCTTTTCTTGCAAGTGATTGTACCAAAAACGGTGAATTTCTTATCCAATACAAAGTAGAGCTCAGCCAAAGATTCATCAGCAGTCGTTTCGTGGTGTATGCTGTGGATTGGAACGGATTTTATGGTACTGGACCGGGCTAGTGCAGGCGATTGCAGCCCATTGCACGAGAACGGCAGAGTAAATTTAAGTGAAGTTTTGTGAGTGCATTCCTAGCGGAGTATGCTGTTTTATCCGATATAAAAGGAGCTTATTGAACCGGATTTCATTGCTGCTCTTCAGAAGGCAGTGGATTTTATTCGATCGTGATATCGGCCCGGATTTTTCAAATCTTTTTTTTTGAAAGTACTTCTTGAAAACGCATTAGTGGACTCTCACGAAACGGCCATGGTACATTTAAGATATTGCGAAGTTTGATATTCCAAGCTTGTAGGAGGTTTTTGCAGCCGATCAGTGGTGGACATGAAAGGGTAAGCAGTGGATTGTGGCATTCTCTAGCATTACTGCTCATTGACATTAGTGAGTGTAAAAAAATTGAGATCAAATTTGATGATTGGATACAATCAAACTTGTGATGCAATATCAATCAAACCGTTCAGCTCGGCAGTGTTATTGTATGGTTGATCTTAGCCTAACTAGTGTGGATTGTTTGTCTTCACTTTGTCGAATCAATGACCTCCGCATGTCAAGCACTCGACGCTTATAAGATTCCCCTAATTCAGCTACTCTTGCCCTAATCCTAATCCCAAATCCTAACGTAATCGCTGTCAGTGGCTTACAGTATCTCACGGTTCCTAGCCTTAAATAGTAGTTACCCATCACCTGACAGCCGTTCGCAGCTACCAGCGGTTGCATGTAGTTTTCGGCTGGCATTTTCGGACTTACTCACGGACTTTACTTCACATAAGTCTCAGTGAATGCTAACAAATGTGGTCAACCAAGATGTTTCCGATTCGTACTTGATTAGGTTAGTGGTAATAGATTGTGGGTTAGAGGCTAAATTTACATTAGACATAATTATCGAGTTAGATAATGCTAAAATTCAGCTGTTCTTCTATTAGTAAAGTTAGCAAAACAGAACGTCACTTACAGATGCGGTCGCTTCTATCTTGCTGTAACTGCAGCTATTTTATGATTGCTTTTTAAAACAAACGATATGATTTCACGTTTGAAGGTTTCAAAGATACAACTATGTGAACTGCCATCCTGGGTGTACACCTGTATTCTTGTAAGCTAGTTAAAGGTGGGATTTGAAAAGGGCTCGATGTTGAGTCCCAAGTGATAAAAATAATGCACACTAATATCAATAATAATAATAATAACAACAACGTACTTGATAAAGCTCCCTCACAGAACTCTACATCTTTCTAGGTGCTTTACATTTGCTGCAAAGGGAAATGTGATTGAATGGTGAGTAATATCATGGTTGATAAACAACACCAATAAATTTTTTTGGGCTGGCATGCCCAGGGTCAGCATGTAAATGTGGTTAGTGGGAGCATACACAGTGTCTGCAGGTATTAGCATATCAAGTACGAATGACATGGAAACAGTAAGTTCTGTCCTAAATAGGTGTGTTTTTAAGTACTTTTTAAATGTGGTCAAGTCAGGGGAGGTTCTGATGCATCTTGGGAGGGGGTTCCAGTCTTTGGGAGCCTTCGAACTAAACGCAAGGAGTCCACAGGATGCGAAGTGGGTATGAGGTATTGGTAAACTGCAGGATTACAAAAAGCAGGTGATACGAAGCTTAATCTGGCGGGGGAGTAGATCTGAGAGATAGGCTGGAGCCAAATACTGAAGTTACATAAGGCTTTGCGACAAAACGTAGATATGAATAGGTTAAATAGTAGTCCTTTTTTAATGGTCCCATGGTGCGGCTTTGACAGTTTGTTAGCACCTACTTTCAAAATCTCATCCCACGAGCCTGGGTGAGGCGGCAGTTATGTAAATCGCCAATACATTACCTCGCATTTAAAAAGACGCAATTTACAGTCACATCTACAGTAGATTAGTGTACAGTACAGTTTACGTGCACCATTTAGAACGCTTTCCGGAAGAATTATTTTGGGTATTGTGTATAATTTCCTCACGGTTCTCCTAGGACCTGTAAAAGTTAGTTTACTTTATCTAGCGATTAACTGTTACCGAGTATAGCTTCCTTAGATAGTTTCAAATCGAAGAGCACTGGACGCCAGCTTGTCACAGACCGTTTACGATGCGTCCCATTTTAAACTCTGGCTGGCAGATGATAGAAAGAAAGCACTATCCCTAAAACAGTTCTATATCCCAAACAAAAACGGGAAATTTCAATAGTAGAAATTGTAAAGGGCCAGCAGAACTGAAGCTCTTAGACTTTATTGAAATCTTTATTAGAAAAAAATAAGAAGGTAAGTTGTTCGGTGGACACAAGCATAGTTTTAGGATGCATAGAATTCAGAGGGCAATCGAAGAGGACGGAGCTACTGCCGTAAGGATTGGCTGGGTTAGAGGGTTTTTAACCGAAATAAAATCAGGCAGTGCAGCAATGGTAGTATGCAGTGAATTGTAGGCTTTATTTGAGTAAGCTAGAACATAATGATACAGACTAAATATCTATATTTTTTCTACAATAAGTAAAATGATTGAAAAGTATTGGTAAGTATTGGAACGCGGATTATTTAGGCTTTATACGAAATTACAGCGAAAAAACGCTGAAGATGTAATTCTGCATGATTCACGAATATTTTCACTGTTTAAAGTTTGCTGCTTAGTTTTTATTCTCCAGATTTTGCATTATTTTTCTAAGTCTTACCGAGTCTTACCGGGTCGAATGTATTGCTAAAACGCTTCAATCTGTTCGCGGTAAGATAGCATTTGAGCCCCGAAAGAGAGCTATACCTTCCGGATCATATTTTAACCTCATGGCATGGATACACACACGTTGGGCCTTAGCCAAAGTTTTACGGCCTACGTCTCGCCTTAGCGTCGAACCGCATATTTTTCTGAGCCACTGAGGTCGCGAAAACTCCAACAAATACCTCTAGCTGGAACCTATCATTTGACGATTACGTCTAATGGCATTTGCCAGCCGCACACATACTTACTACATTGGCAGATCGCACAGCCTTGCTGGTTTCGGACGAATCAATACGTGCAAAACTTGCGGCATGTTGGTGGGCAACCTAAAATGGTAAAAGAGTATGGGGATTATGACCGAAATTCATTGAATGTCCCTTTATCTGCCCCTTACAAACGAAACTGTGACGTATCGTCAGGCTGGTGTAATTTTTGGTCATGATAGAATTTCTGGGCTAAAAACACCTCGGTCTTTAAGGATTGAGAAGGAGTGCTTATATTTAGACCGCTGTTTACAGTAGTTGAGTTCCAAGAGCCAACCGCATCGTTGCTGCTTTGTCACTTGAGCCGGTATGTATTGTGAAGCGGCATTATTTCCGGCGGCTGACGGGTTTTTTGTAGCTAGAGCTTTCAAAGATCACGGAGACAAGAACAAAAAAGAGGGATTGTGGGGCTCCGAATAAATGTCACCTAAATACCCTATTATAATCGATTAGTTGCTGCAACTACTGCACGCCAAAGAGCATGCGGCCTTCAACTTTAATAGCGCCCAAGAGACGCTATTCTGGCCGCATTGTATTTGTGCACTCGCACCAAAAACGACCAGTCGCGGGGTTTAAGGGAACTTGTCTGGTTATTCTTAAGGGCTTGAGAACGAAAAGCCCGTCGCTTAAAGTTTGCAGTACGGGCGTTCTTGAAATTTGGGTGTAATATTGACCATAGGGCAATGAGAGACAATTTCCTATTCTTATCAGCTCGGGAGTCAATTTACGATGCTTTCGTTTACTTGACATGCGGAATATGTAGCATAAGCGGACCAATCACTATTCTAAAGAGTCTATATCTTTGGAAACATTATTGAGTTCCTAGCCCTACGATTTGAGGATATTTTAAAGTGATCTACTGTCCTGTCGGTTTAGGTTTGGAAGACTAGTAGTTGTTGAATTAAGATGAACTTCATGGTCGCTGCTGTCCTGATCGGCTTGATCTGTGTGGCTCCCTCAGAGGTGAGTCGACCCATCTTTTGCCTTTGTACCATTTTCCTTTACTTCACAACGCACCAGAGATGACGTTGCGATAGAGTCGTTCTGCATACGCCAGTAGGATCATTTGAACGTCTGCTACAATATTTCGTTGTAATCCCCACTCACCCTGCACACTGTCCCTAGAGAAAGGCCTTCATCGTCGAAAGAATCGGGCGCAGCAAAGCTTGCAGGAAAACAAGTATACTCTGTACCTATAGAATTCGAAAACTTCTTGTAAGGCTCGTTGTTGTCTTTGTGTATTCCGCCGCCCCTTTTATTTGAAATATACAAGAGCGTTTCACAAGAAATCTATTTTCAGTGAGTAGCTTGCACGGTCTGTCAGCTGGATTTTGTACCAGGGATTCTTGGTATGGGGACCGCTGGTAACTGAGAGCTTACTAGATCCTTGTCACCTCTATGTCAATAAAGAGGTGTTTGTATTCAAAGAAAGCACTCGTCCTTCGTCCGAATATAGCCATAAATCAGAGTCGACAATCACAAATGCACTCGTTCGAGAGACGAAAGGAAACTGGAGAAGATCATTTAGCCTGCGACAGTGTTCAGCCTGCTCTGGATCATAAAATACACTAGCCGTCTCGATTAATCGTAATCCTTCTTATACTGTCACGCCTACCACGATAAGCCGAAAACGTTCGACAAAGAAAAGGTATCATATTGTTGAGGTCCAATTGTTTTCATGAAGACCTGCATGAAATAGCAGCTGAAAGGCATCAAGTCATCGTTAGATAGTCACTACGAACGAAATCGCCCGGACCTCAAGATTGGTGTGGCCTCGTGCCTAACTCTTCAGTCATACCTTCGATCGTTCCTCTGCTATCTTCACTGCGGCTGCTTATGACCGTCATCGGATATATCTCCCGGTATATTGCCGTCGGTTGCTTGCATTGCCAAAGATTGAACGCAAACATGGGTTACACTTCTAGGGCGTAATGCGAAACGGTACTCGGAATGATATTTTGGAACTTTGAACAGCCGATTTCTCGTTGATTTGCCACGGGTAGAGGAATTCACCCCTGCCATAGCTGTCAAATGAGGTGTGTTATGTAGAGTTGGTGTGCAGAATAGCTAAACACCTCAAAGATTTAGCTTTGAACAAGCAGACATGTCACAAGCGATGACAATTTTCACTTCGCTCTGCCAATGTTTGGTGGATTTGCCACCAGTGATCGAAGTGGATTGCTGCTACGAGCTAATCCGTCAACACAAATAACAATAATAGCACACTTGATATAGGAACCATCGTAAATTCAATATCTTACTTGGGCTTTTCATGTGCTATAGATTTCCATAGGTCTCCCAAGATTGTAAGAGTGAAATTGCTCTAAAT
>WPIO01000587.1:0-21991 GCA_009760855.2 Cristatella mucedo
GCTGCTCACACTTGAATAACCTATATTGCATGAGATCGCAGGAGATCGCACAATATCTAGATACTTTAAATTAACCCGTCAAGGCATGCAGTAGCTCGGACCAGAGTGATAGACTTGCTTCAGGCAATCTCGCTTGAATGACTCATTTTGCTTCAATTTGCAGCAGATCGCAAAATATAAAGACACCTCGATACTGCTCGTTATATAGAGTGTGATAGCTTGCTGCAGATTGCGGCGCCTTGCATAAGGCCATTCACAGTTGAATAACTTATTTTGCATGACTTCGCAGCAGATCGCACAATATCTAGATACTTTAAATCGACCCGTCACAGGTGCGGTAGCTTGCAGTGCAGAGTGCAGCTCCTTTCCTTTAGGCAATCGCAATTGAATATCTCATTTTTCCGGTTGCGTTTGCTGCAGATCACTGAATATAAAGACACCTCAATAGAGCTCGTTAGTCGGCCGTGATAATAGGTTTGCTGCTGTTGCTGGCTGTGCATTAAGCCATTCACACTTGAATAACCTTTATTGGATGAGTTCACAGCAGATCGCACAATATCTAGATACTTTAAAATCAATACGTCTCGAATCGTGAGGAACTTGCAGCAGAGTGCAGCTCCTTGGTTTTAAGCAATCACACTTGAATAACGAAGTTTGCTGTTGATTTGCAGCAGATCGCGGAACATTAAGACACCTCGATACTGCTCATTTATATCGTGTGATAACTTGCCTGAAGAGTGCGGCACCTTGCATTAGGCCATTCACACTTGAATAGCTTATTTTGCATGAGTTCACTGCAGATCACACAATATCTAGATACTTTAAATGAACCCGGTAAAGTTGTGCAGTAGCTCGGAGAGGAGTGCAGGCCTTGCTTTTAGGCAATCATTCACTGGAAAAACTCATTTCGCTTAGTTTAGCAGCAGATCGCAGAATAAAAAGGACACCTCGATACTGCTCGTTATATCCTGTGATTACTTGCTGAAAAGTGGAGGTACAAAGTATCTTGCAGCAGATGTGCAGCTCCTTGCTTTAGGCAATCGCACATCAATAACTCATTTCGCTTGAGTTTGCAGAATTTTGCGGAAAATAAAGACACCTCGATACCGCTCCTTATTCCGTGTGACAACTTGCTGCAGAGTGCGGGGCCTTGCATTAAGCCATTTCACACATGAATAGCTTATTTTTGCATGAGTTTACAGCAGATCGCATGATATGTAGATACTTTAAATCCACCCGTCAAAGCATGCAGGAGCTAGCAGTAGAGTGCTGCACCCTGCTTTAGGCAATCGCACTTGAATATCTCATTTCGCTTGTGTTTCCAGCAGAAGGCGGAATATAAAGACACCTCCATACTGCTCGTTATGGCGTGTGATGGCTTGCAGCAGTGTGCGGCGCCTAGCATTAGGCCATTCACACTTGAATAACCTATTTTGCATGAGATCACAGCTGATCGCACAATATCTTAGATATTTTAAATCAACCCGTCGAAGTGTGAAGTAGCTTGCAGTGCAGATTGCCCGCTCCTTGCTTTACGCAATCGCACTTGAATGAGACATTTCGGTTAAGTTTGCTGCAGATCGCTGAATATAAAGACACCTCGATACTGCTCATTATACCATGTGATACCTTGCTGCAGAGTGCTGTGCTTTGCATTAGGCCATTTACACTTGAATACCTTATTTTGCATAAGTTCACAGCAGATCGCACAATATCTAGATACTCTAAATCGACCCGTCAGAGCGTGCAAAAGCTTGCAGCAGAGGGCAGCTCCTTGCTTTAGGCGATCGCAATTTGATAATCCATTTCGCTTGAGTTTGCAGCAGATCGCTGAATATAAAGACACCTCGATACTGCTCGTTATATCGTGTGATAACTTGCTGCAGAGTGAGGCGCCATTCATTAAGCAGTTCACACTGGAATAGCTTACTTTGCATTAGTTCACAGCAGATCGCACAATCTCTTGATACTTTAAAATCAACCCGTCAAGGCATTAAGTAGCTCGGAGCATTAGTGCTGGCCTTGCTTTAGGCAATCGCACTTGAACAACTCATTTCGCTTGAGTTTGCAGCAGATCGCAGAATATTAAGACACCTCGATACTGCTCGTTATAGCGTGTGATAACTTGCTGCAGTGTGAGGCGCCTTGCATTAGGCCATTCACACTTGAATAGCTTATCTTGCATGAGTTCACAGCAGATCGCACAATATCTAGATACTTTAAATCAACCCACCAAAGCGTGCAGTACTTTGCAGCATAATGCAGCGCCTACTTTAGGCAATCGCACTTAAATAACTCATTTCGCATGAGTTTGCAGCTGATCGCGGAATATAAAGACATCTCGATACTGCTCGTTATAGCGTGCGATTGCTTGCTGCAGAGTGGGGTGACTAGCATTAGGCCATTCACACTTGAATAACCTACTTTGCATGAGATCGCGGCAGATCGGACAATATCTAGATACTTTAAATCAACCCTTCTAAGCGTGCTGTAGCTTGCAGCTGAGTCCAGCTACTTGGTTTAGGCAATCGCACCTGAATAACACATTTCGGTTAAGTTTGCTGCAAATCGCTGAATATAAAGACACCTCGATACTGCTTGTTATATCGTTTGATAACTTGCTGCAGATTGCTGCTCCTTGCATTAGGCCATTCACACTTGAATAGCTTATTTTGCATGACTTCACAGCAGATCGCACAATATCTAGATACTTAAAATCAACCCGTAAAGTCATGCAGTACCTCGGAGAGGAGTGCAGGCCTTGCTTTTAGCAACCGCACTTGAATAACTCATTTCGCTTAGGTTCGCTGCAGATCGCTGAATATTAAGACACCTCAATACTACTCGTTATATCGTGTGATGACTTGCTGGGGAGTGCGGCGAATTGCATTAGGCCATTCACACTTGAATAGCTTATTTGGCATGACTTTACAGCAGATCGCACAATATCTAGATGCTTTAAATCAACCCGACTAGTCATGCATTAGCTCGGAGAGGAGTGCTGGCCTTGCTTTAGGCGATCATACTTGAATAACTCATTTCGCTTGAGTTTGCAGCAGATCGCAAAATATCTAAATACTTTATATCAACCCACCAGAGCGTGCAGTAGTTTGCAGCATAATGCAGCTCCGTGCTTCAGGCAATCGCGTTTGAATAACTCATTTCGGTTGAGTTTGCAGCTGATCCCGGAATATAAAGACATCTCGATACTGCTCGTTAAAGCGTGCGATTGCTTGCTTCAGAGTGGGGTGACTAGCATTAGGCCATTCACACTTGAATTACCTACTTTGCATGAGATAGCAGCAGATCGCACAATATCTAGATACTTTAGATCAACCCTTCTAAGTGTGCTGTAGCTTGCAGCAGAGTCCAGCTACTTGGTTTAGGCAATCGCACCTGAATAACACATTTCAGTTTAATTTGCTGCAGATCGCTGAATATAAAGACACCTCGATACTGCTCGTTATATCGTAAGATAAATTGCTGCAGATTGTGGCGCTTAGCATTAGGCCATTCACACTTGAATAGCTTATCTTGCATGATATCCCAGCATATCGCACCATATCTAGATACTTTAAACCAATCCGTGGGGGCATGCTGTTGTTTGCACCAAAATGCATTTCATTGCTTTACACAATCGCAATTAAATAACTCATTTTGCTTGAGTTTGCAGCAAATCGGTAAATATAAAGACACCTCGATACAGCTCTTTATAGCCGTGATAGGTTGCTGCTGAGTGCGGCGCCAAGCATTAGGCCATTCACACTTGAATAACCTACTTTGGATGAGATCGCAGCAGATCGCACAATATCTAGATACTTTAAATCGACTCGTCTCAGCGTGTGTTAGCTTGCAGCAGAGTGCAGCTCCTTGGTTTAAGCAATCGCACATAAATAACACATTTCGATTAGGTTTGTAGCTGATCGCTGCACAGAAAGACACCTCGATACAGCTCGTTATATCGTGTGATAACTTGCTGCAGATTGTGGCGCATTGCATGAGGCCATTCACACGTGATTAGCTTATTTTGCATGTCTTCACCGCAAATCGCACAATATCTTGATACTTTAAATCGACCCGTCAGAGCGTGCAGTAGCTTGCATCAGAGTGCAGCTCCTTGCTTAAGGCAATCGCAATTTGAAAACTCATTCTGCTTGCGTTTGCAGCTGATCTCTGAATATGAAGACACCTCAATAGAGCTCGTAATAGCCTGTAATAAGTTGCTGCAGAGTTCTGCCCTTTGCATTAAGCCATTCACACTTTAATAGCTTATTTTGCATGACTTCACAGCAGATAGCACAATATCTAGCTACTTTAAATCCAACCGTCGAAGCATGCAGGAGCTAGCAGCAGAGTGCTGCACCTTGGTTTAGGCAATCACACTTGAAAAACGAACTTTGCTTGATTTTGCAGGATATCGCGGAACATAAAGATACCTCGATACTGCAACTCATTCCGTGGGATAACTTGCTGCAGAGTGCGGTGCCTTGCATTAAGCCATTCACACTTGAATAACTTATTTTGCATGAGTTTACAGCAGATCGCACAATATTTGGAGACTTTAAATCCACCCGTCGAAGCTTGCATGAGCTGGCAGCAGAGTGCTGCGCCTTGCTTAGGGCAATCGTACTTAAAAAAAAACATTTCGAATGAGTTTGCAGAAGATCGCGGAATGTAAAGACACCACAATACTGCTCGTTATGGCGTGTAATAACTTGCTGCTGAGTGTAGTGCCTTGCATTAAGCCATTCTCACTTGAATAACCTATTTTGCATGAGATAGCAGGAGATTGCCCAATATCTAGATACTTTAAATCCACCCTTCGAAGCGTGCAGGAGCTGGCAGCAGAGTGCTCGGCTTTGCTTTAGGCAATCGCACTTGAAAAACGAATTTTGCTTGATTTTTCAGCTGATCACGGAACATAAACGCACCTCGATACTCATCCTCATAGCTTGTGATAACTTGCGGCAGAGTGCTGTGCTTTGCATTAAGCCATTCACACTTGAATACCTTATTTTGCATGAGTTCACAGCAGATCGCACAATATCTAGATACTTCAAATCAACCCGTCAAGGCATGAAGTAGCTCGGAGCAGAGTGAAGGCCTTGCTTTAGGCAATCGCACTTGAATAACTCATTTCGGTTGAGTTTGCAGCTGATCGCGGAATATAAAGACATCTCCATACTGCTCGTTATAGCCTGCGATAACTTGCTGCAGAGTGGGGCGCCTAGCATTAGGCCATTCACACTTGAACAACCTACTTTGCATGAGATCGCAGCAGATCGCACAATATCAAGATACTTTAAATCGACCCGTCTCAGCGTGTGGTAGCTTGCAGCAGAGTGCAGATCATTGGTTTAAGCAATCGCACACGAATAACTCATTTCGGTTAAGTTTGCAGCTGATCGGGGAACAGAAAGACACCTCGATACAGCTCG
Source organism: Cristatella mucedo (assembly GCA_009760855.2). NCBI lineage: Eukaryota > Metazoa > Bryozoa > Phylactolaemata > Cristatellidae > Cristatella > Cristatella mucedo. The sequence goes on from WPIO01000587.1 coordinate 5,439, forward strand.
TTATATCGTGTGATAACTTGCTGCAGATTGCTGCGCCTTGCATAAGGCCATTCACATTTGAATAGCTTATCTTGCATGATATCCCAGCAGATCGCACCATATCTAGATACTTTAAACCAATCCGCCGGGGCATGCTGTTGTTTGCACCAAAATGCACCTCCTTGCTTTAGGCAATCGCAATTGAATGACTCATTTTGCTTGAGTTTGCAGCAAATCGGTAAATATAAAGACACCTCGATACTGCTCATTATAGCTGTGATGGCTTGCTGCAGATTGCGGCGCCTTGCATAAGGCCATTCACACTTGATTAGCTTATTTTGCATGACTTTACAGCAGATCGCACAATATCTAGATACTTTAAATCGACCCGTCACAGCGTGCAGTACCTTGCAGCAGAGTGCAGCTCCTTCATTTATGCAATCGCAATTTGATATCTCATTCCGCTTGCGTTCGCGGCAGATCGCTGAATATGAAGACACCTCAATAGAGCTCGTAGTCGCCTGTAATAGGTTGCTGCAGAGTTCTGAGCTTTGCATTAAGCCATTCACACTTGAATAGCTTTATGTGCATTAGTTCACAGCAGATCGCACAATATCTAGCTACTTTAAATTCAACCGTCGAAGCATGCAGGAACTAGCAGCAGAGTGCTGCACCTTGATTTAGGCAATCACACTTGAATAACGAACTTTGCTTGATTTTGCAGCATATCGCAGAACATTAAGATACCTCGATACTGCACCACATTCCGTGCGATAACTTGCTGAAGAGTGTGGTGCCTTGCATTAGGCCATTCACACTTGAATAACTTATTTTGCATGACTTCACAGCAGATCGCACAATATCTTGATACTTTAAATCAACCAGTAAAGTTGTGCAGTAGCTCGGAGAGGAGTGCAGGCCTTGCTTTTGGCAATCGCACTGGAATAACTCATTTCGCTTGGGTTAGCAGCAGATCGCTGAATATTAGGAAACCTCAATACTACTCGTTATATCGTGTGATGACTTGCTGGGGAGTGGGGATACTTGCATCAAACCATTCACACTTAAATAGCTTATCTTGCATGAGTTCACAGCAGATCGCACAATATCTAGATACTTTAAATCAACCCGCTAGAGCGTGGAGTAGTTTGCAGCATGTTGCAAATCCTTGCTTTAGGCAATCGCACTTGACTAACTCATTTTGCATGAGCTTGCAGCAGATTTCTGAATATAAAGACACCTCAATAGAGCTCGTAATAGCGGGTGATAACTTGCTGCAGAGTTCTGTGCTTTGCGTTAAGCCATTAACACTTGATTAGCTTATTTTGCATGAGTTCACAGCAGATCGCACAAAATCTAGATACTTTAAATCGACCCGTCAGAGCGTGCAGTAGCTTGCAGCAGTGTGCAGCTCCTTGCTTTAGGCAATCACACACGAATAACGAACTTTGCTTGATTTTGCAGCATATCGCGGAACATAGATATCTCGATACTGCACCTCATTCGGTGTGACAACTTGCTGAAGAGTGCGGTGCCTTGCATTAAGCCATTCACACTTGAATAACTTATTTTGCATGAGTTCACAGCAGATCGCACAATATCTAGAGGCTTTAAATCCACCCGTCGAAGCTTGCATGAGCTGCCAGCAGAGTGCTGCGCCTTGCTTAGGGCAATCGTACATTAAAAACACATTTCGAATGAGTTTGCTGAAGATCGCGGAATGTAAAGACACCTCAATACTGCTCGTTATGGCGTGTGATAACTTGCTGCGGAATGTGGTGCCTTGCATTAAGCCATTCTCACTTGACTAACCAATTTTGCATGAGATAGCAGGAGATTGCCCAATATCTAGATACTTTAAATCCACCCGTCGAAGCATGAAGGAGCTGGCAGCAGATTGCTCAGGTTAGCTTTAGGCAATCGCACTTAAAAAACGCATTTTGCTTGATTTTGCAGCAGATCGCGGAACATAAACACACCTCGATACTCATCCTCATAGCTTGTGATAGCTTGCGGCAGAGTGCCGTGCTTTGCATTAAGCCATTCACACTTGAATACCTTATTTTGCACGAGTTCACAGAAGATCGCACAATATCTAGATACTTCAAATCAACCCGTCAAGGCATGAAGTAGCTCGGAGCAGAGTGCAGGCCTTGCTTTAGGCAATTGCACTTGAATAATTCATTTCGGTTGAGTGTGCAGCAGATCGCTGAATATAAAGACACCTCGATACTGCTCGTTATATCGTGTGCTAACTTGCTGCAGTGTGAGGTGTTTTGCATTAAGCCATTCACACTTGTATAACTTATTTTGCATGAGTTCACAGCAGATTGCAGTATATCTAGATACTTTAAATCAACCCGTCGAGTCATGCAGTCGCCCGGAGATTAGTGCAGGCCTTGCTTTAGGCAATCGCACTTGAACAACTCATTTCGCTTGAGTTTGCAGCAGATCGCAGAATATTAAGACACCTCGATACTGCTCGTTATAGCGTGTGATAACTTGCTGCAGTGTGAGGCGCCTTGCATTAGGCCATTCACACTTGAATAGCTTATCTTGCATGAGTTCACAGCAGATCGCACAATATCTAGATACTTTAAATCAACCCACCAGAGCGTGCAGTACTTTGCAGCATAATGCAGCGCCTTGCTTCAGGCAATCGCCTTTGAATAATTCATTTCGCTTGAGTTTGCAGCAGATCGCTGAATATAAAGACACCTCGATTCTGCGCGTTATATCTTGTGATAACTTGCTGCAGATTGTGGAGCCTTGCATTAGGCCATTCACACTTGAATAGCTTATCTTGCAAGAGTTCACAGCAGATCGCACAATATCTAGATACTTAAAATCAACCCGCAAGAGCGTGCAGTAGCTAACAGCAGAGTGCAGCTCCTTGCTTTAGGCAATCGCACATGAATAACACATTTCGGTTAAGTTTGCTGCAGATCGCTGAATATAAAGACACCTCGATACTGCTCGTTATATCGTGTGATAACGTGCTACAGAGTGAGGGGCCTTGCATTAGGCCATTCACACTTGAATAGCTTATCTCGCATGAGTTCACAGCAGATCGCACTATATCTAGATACCTAAAATCAACCGGTCTAAGCGTGCTATAGTACGCAGCAGAGTGCAGGCCTTGCTTTAGGCAATCGCAAATAAATAACTGATTTTGCTTAAGTTAGCAGCAGATCGCGGAATATAAAGACACCTCGATACTGCTCGTTATAGCGTGTGACAACTTGCTGCAGAGTGCGGCGCCTTGCATTAGGCCATTCACACTTGAATAGCTTATCTTGCATGATATCCCAGCAGATCGCACAATATCTAGATACTTTAAATCAACCCACCAGAGCGTGCAGTAGCTTGCAGCAGAGTGCAGCTCCTTGGTTTAAGCAATCGCACATGAATAACTCATTTCGGTTAAGTTTGCAGCAGATCGCTGATCATAAAGACACCTCGATACTGCTCGTTATATCGTGTGATAACTTGCTGCAGACGCTTGAGTTTGCAGCAGATCGCTGAATATAAAGACACCTCAATACTGCTCGTTATAGCGTGTGATAACTTGCTGCAGAGTGTGGAGCCTTGCATTAAGCCATTCACACTTGAATAGCTTATTTTGCATGAGTTCACAGCAGATCGCACAATATCTAGATACTTTAAATCCAACCTTCGAAGCATGCAGGAGCTAGCAGCAGAGTGCTGCACCTTGCTTTAGGCAATCGCACTTGAATAACGCACTTTGCTTGAGTTTGCAGCAGATCGCAGAACATAAAGACACCTCGATACTGCACCTATTCCGTGTGATAACTTGCTGCAGAGTGAGGGTGCCTTGCATTAAGCCATTCACACTTGAATGCCTAATTTTGCATGAGATCGCAGCAGATCGCACAATATCTGATACTTTTAAATCAACCCGTCCAAGCTTGCAGTACTTGAAGCAGCATAATGCAGCTCCTTGCTTTAAGCAATCGTACTTGAATAAATCAATTCGGTTTGAGTTAGCAGCAGATCCCAGAATGCAAAGACACCTCGATACTGCTCGTTATATCGTTTGATGACTTGCTGCCGAGTGCAGGGCATTGCATTAAGCCATTCACACTTGAATAACTTATTTTGCATGAGATCGCAGCAGATCGCACAATATCTAGATACTTTAAATCGACCCGTCTAAGCGTGTAGTAGCTTGCAGCAGAGTGCTCGGCTTTGTGTTTAAGCAATCGCACATGAATAACACATTTCGATTAATTTTTGTAGCTGATCGCTGCACATAAAGACACCTCGATACAGCTCGTTATATCGTGTGATAATGTGCTGCAGAGTGCTGCTCCTTGCATGAGGCCATTCACACGTGATTAGCTTATTTTGCATGACTTCACCGCAAATCGCACAATATCTAGATACTTTAAATCGACCCGTCAGAGCGTGCAGTAGCTTGCATCAGAGTGCAGCTCCTTGCTTAAGGCAATCGCAATTTAAAGCTCATTCTGCTTGCATTTGCAGCTGATCTCTGAATATAAAGACACCTCAATAGAGCTCGTAATAGCCTGTAATAAGTTGCTGCAGAGTTCTGCCCTTTGCATTAAGCCATTCACACTTGAATAGATTATTTTGCATGAGTTCACAGCAGATCGCACAATATCTAGCTACTTTAAATCCAACCGTCGAAGCGTGCAGGAGCTAGCAGCAGCATGCTGCACCTTGGCTTAGGCAATCACACTTGAATGATGAACTTTGCTTGATTTTGCAGCTTATCGCTGAATATGAAGATACCTCGATACTGCTCCTCATTGCGTGTGATAACTTGCTGCAGAGTGCGGTGCTTTGNTTGAAGCAGAGTGCAGCTCCTTGCTTTAGGCAATCGCACTTGAATAATTCATTTCGCTTGAGTGTGCAGCAGATCACTGAATATAAAGACACCTCGATACTGCTCGTTATATCGTGTTATAACTTGCTGCAGATTGCGGAGCCTTGCATTAGGCCATTGACACTTGAATAGCTTATTTTGCATGACTTCACAGCAGATCGCACTATATCTAGATACTTTAAATCAACCCATCAAGTCATGCAGTCGTCCGGAGATTAGTGCAGGCCTTCCTTTAGGCAATCGCACTTGAACAACTCATTTCGTTTGATTTTGCAGCATATCGCGGAACATAAAGATACCTCGATACTGCACCTCATTCCGTGGGATAACTTGCTGCAGAGTGAGGTGTTTTGCATTAAGCCAGTCACACTTGAATACCTTATTTTGCATGAGTTTACAGCAGATCGCACAATATCTGGAGACTTTAAATCCACCCGTCGAAGCTTGCATGAGCTGGCAGCAGAGTGCTGCGCCTTGCTTAGGGCAATCGTACTTAAAAAAAAACATTTCGAATGAGTTTGCAGAAGATCGCGGAATGTAAAGACACCACAATACTGCTCGTTATGGCGTGTAATAACTTGCTGCTGAGTGTAGTGCCTTGCATTAAGCCATTCTCACTTGAATAACCTATTTTGCATGAGATAGCAGGAGATTGCCCAATATCTAGATACTTTAAATCCACCCGTCGAAGCGTGCAGGAGCTAGCAGCAGAGTGCTCGGCTTTGCTTTAGGCGATCGCACTTGAAAAACGAATTTTGCTTGATTTTTCAGCTGATCACGGAACATAAACGCACCTCGATACTCATCCTCATAGCTTGTGATAACTTGCGGCAGAGTGCTGTGCTTTGCATTAGGCCATTCACACTTGAATACCTTATTTTGCATGAGTTCACAGCAGATCGCACAATATCTAGATACTTCAAATCGACCCGTCAAGGCATGAAGTAGCTCGGAGCAGAGTGCAGGCCTTGCTTTAGGCAATCGCACTTGAATAACTCATTTCGGTTGAGTTTGCAGCTGATCGCGGAATATAAAGACACCTCGATACAGCTCTTTATAGCCGTGATAGGTTGCTGCTGAGTGCGGCGCCAAGCATTAGGCCATTCACACTTGAATAACCTACTTTGGATGAGATCGCAGCAGATCGCACAATATCTAGATACTTTAAATCGACCCGTCTCAGCGTGTGGTAGCTTGCAGCAGAGTGCAGCTCCTTGGTTTAAGCAATCGCACATGAATAACACATTTCGATTAAGTTTGTAGCTGATCGCTGCACAGAAAGACACCTCGATACAGCTCGTTATATCGTGTGATAACTTGCTGCAGATTGCTGCACATTGCATAAGGCCATTCACACGTGATTAGCTTATTTTGCATGTCTTCACCGCAAATCGCACAATATCTTGATACTTTAAATCGACCCGTCAGAGCGTGCAGTAGCTTGCATCAGAGTGCAGCTCCTTGCTTAAGGCAATCGCAATTTGAAAAGCTCCTTCATTCTGCTTGCATTTGCAGCTGATCTCTGAATATGAAGACACCTCAATAGAGCTCGTAATAGCCTGTAATAAGTTGCTGCAGAGTTCTGCCCTTTGCATTAAGCCATTCACACTTGAATAGATTATTTTGCATGAGTTCACAGCAGATCGCACAATATCTAGCTACTTTAAATCCAACCGTCGAAGCATGCAGGAGCTAGCAGCAGAGTGCTGCACCTTGGTTTAGGCAATCACACTTGAAAAACGAACTTTGCTTGATTTTGCAGCATATCGCGGAACATAAAGATACCTCGATACTGCACCTCATTCCGTGGGATAACTTGCTGCAGAGTGCGGTGCCTTGCATTAAGCCATTCACACTTGAATAACTTATTTTGCATGAGTTTACAGCAGATCGCACAATATCTGGAGACTTTAAATCCACCCGTCGAAGCTTGCATGAGCTGGCAGCAGAGTGCTGCGCCTTGCTTAGGGCAATCGTACTTAAAAAAAAAAACATTTCGAATGAGTTTGCAGAAGATCGCGGAATGTAAAGACACCACAATACTGCTCGTTATGGCGTGTAATAACTTGCTGCTGAGTGTAGTGCCTTGCATTAAGCCATTCTCACTTGAATAACCTATTTTGCATGAGATAGCAGGAGATTGCCCAATATCTAGATACTTTAAATCCACCCGTCGAAGCTTGCAGGAGCTAGCAGCAGAGTGCTCGGCTTTGCTTTAGGCGATCGCACTTGAAAAACGAATTTTGCTTGATTTTTCAGCTGATCACGGAACATAAACGCACCTCGATACTCATCCTCATAGCTTGTGATAACTTGCTGCAGAGTGCTGTGCTTTGCATTAGGCCATTCACACTTGAATACCTTATTTTGCATGAGTTCACAGCAGATCGCACAATATCTAGATACTTCAAATCAACCCGTCAAGGCATGAAGTAGCTCGGAGCAGAGTGAAGGCCTTGCTTTAGGCAATCGCACTTGAATAACTCATTTCGGTTGAGTTTGCAGCTGATCGCGGAATGTAAAGACATCTCCATACTGCTCGTTATAGCCTGCGATAGCTTGCTGCAGAGTGGGGCGCCTAGCATTAGGCCATTCACACTTGAATAACCTACTTTGGATGAGATCGCAGCAGATCGCACAATATCAAGATACTTTAAATCGACCCGTCTCAGCGTGTGGTAGCTTGCAGCAGAGTGCAGCTCCTTGGTTTAAGCAATCGCACACGAATAACTCATTTCGGTTAAGTTTGCAGCTGATCGGGGAACAGAAAGACACCTCGATACAGCTCGTTATATCGTGTGATAACTTGCTGCAGATTGCTGCGCCTTGCATAAGGCCATTCACACTTGAATAGCTTATCTTGCATGATATCCCGACAGATCGCACCCGGATCGCACCATATCTAGATACTTTAAACCAATCCGCCGGGGCATGCTGTTGTTTGCACCAAAATGCACCTCCTTGCTTTAGGCAATCGCAATTAAATGACTCATTTTGCTTGAGTTTGCAGCAAATCGGTAAATATAAAGACACCTCGATACTGCTCATTATAGCTGTGATGGCTTGCTGCAGATTGCGGCGCCTTGCATAAGGCCATTCACACTTGATTAGCTTATTTTGCATGACTTTACAGCAGATCGCACAATATCTAGATACTTTAAATCGACCCGTCACAGCGTGCAGTAGCTTGCAGCAGAGTGCAGCTCCTTCCTTTTGGCAATCGCAATTTGATATCTCATTCCGCTTGCGTTCGCGGCAGATCGCTGAATATGAAGACACCTCAATAGAGCTCGTAGTCGCCTGTAATAGGTTGCTGCAGAGTTCTAAGCTTTGCATTAAGCCATTCACACTTGAATAGCTTTACGTGCATGAGTTCACAGCAGATCGCACAATATCTAGCTACTTTAAATCCAACCGTCGAAGCATGCAGGAACTAGCAGCAGAGTGCTGCACCTTGATTTAGGCAATAACACTTGAATAACGAACTTTGCTTGATTTTGCAGCATATTGCGGAACATTAAGATACCTCGATACTGCACCTCATTCCGTGCGATAACTTGCTGAAGAGTGCGGTGCCTTGCATTAAGCCATTCACACTTGAATAACTTATTTTGCATGACTTCACAGCAGATCGCACAATATCTAGATACTTTAAATCAACCGGTAAAGTTGTGCAGTAGCTCGGAGAAGAGTGCATGCCTTGCTTTTGGCAATCGCACTGGAATAACTCATTTCGCTTAGGTTAGCAGCAGATCGCTGAATATTAGGAAACCTCAATGCTACTCGTTATATCGTGTGATGACTTGCTGGGGAGTGGGGATACTTGCATCAAACCATTCACACTTAAATAGCTTATCTTGCATGAGTTCACAGCAGATCGCACAATATCTAGATACTTTAAATCAACCCGCTAGAGCGTGGAGTAGTTTGCAGCGTGTTGCAAATCCTTGCTTTAGGCAATCGCACTTGACTAACTCATTTTGCATGAGCTTGCAGCAGATTTCTGAATATAAAGACACCTCAATAGAGCTCGTAATAGCGGGTGATAACTTGCTGCAGAGTTCTGTGCTTTGCATTAAGCCATTCACACTTGAATACCTTATTTTGCATGAGTTCACAGCAGATCGCACAATATCTAGATACTTCAAATCAACCCGTCAAGGCATGAAGTAGCTCGGAGCAGAGTGCAGGCCTTGCTTTAGGCAATCGCACTTGAATAATTCATTTCGGTTGAGTGTGCAGCAGATCGCTGAATATAAAGACACCTCGATACTGCTCGTTATATCGTGTGATAACTTGCTGCAGTGTGAGGCGCCTTGCATTAGGCCATTCACACTTAACTAACCTACTAGGCCTTTGTTTAGGCAATCGCAATTTAATTATTTATTTTGCTTGATTTTGCAGCAGATCGCGGAACATACAGACACCTTGAAACTGCTCGTCCTAGCGTGTGATAACTTGCTGCAGGGTGCGGCTCCTTGCATTAAGCCAATCACACTTGAATACTTTATTTAGCATGACTTCACAGCAGATTGCACAATATCTAGATACTTTAAATCAACCCGTCAAAGCATGCTGTAGTTCAAGCAGAGTACAAATCTTGCTTTAGGCAATCGCACTTGAATAGCTCATTTCGCTTGAGTTTGCATACGACCGCTGAATATAAAGAAACCTTGATACTGCTCGTGATATCGTGTGATGACTTGCTGCAGAGTGTGTCGCCTAGCATTAGGTATTCACACGTGAATAACCTATTTTGCAGGACTTCACGGCAGATCGCACTATATCTAGATACTTTAAATCAACCCGTCAAGTCATGCAGTCGCTCGGAGAGCAGTGCAGGCCTTGTTTTAGGCAATCGCACTGGAATAACTCATTTCGCTTGAGTTTGCGGGCAGATCGCCGAATATAAAGACACTTCGATACTGCTCGTTATAGCGTGTGATAACTTGCTGCAGAGTGGGGCGCCTTTCATTAAGGCATTCCCACTTGAATAGCTTATTTTGCATGAGTTAACAGCAGGTCGCACAATATCTGGATACTTAAAATCAAGCGGTCTAAGCATGCTGTAGCTCGGAGCAGAGTGCAGGCCTTGCTTTAGGCAATTGCACTTGAATAACTTATTTCGCTTGTGTTTGCAGCCGATCGCAGAATATGAAGACACCCCGATACTGCTCGTTATATCGTGTGATAACTTGCTGCAGACTGTGGCGCCTAGCATTAGGCCATTCACACTTGAATAGCTTATCTTGCATGAGTTCACAGCAGATCGCACAATATCTAGATACTTAAAATCAACCCGCCAGAGCGTGCAGTAGCTAACAGCAGAGTGCAGCTCCTTGCTTTAGGCAATCGCACATGAATACCACACTTCGGTTAAGTTTCCTGCAGATCGCTGGATATAAAGACACCTCGATACTGCTCGTTATAGTGTGTGACAACTTGCTACAGAGTGAGGCGCCTTGCATTAGGCCATTCACACTTGAATAGCTCATCTTGCATGAGTTCACAGCAGATCGCACTATATCTAGATACTTAAAATCAACCGGTCTAAGCGTGCTATAGCTCGGAGCAGAGTGCAGGCCTAGCTTCAGGCAATCGCACTTGAATAACTCATTTTGCTTAAGTATGCAGCAAATCGCTAAATATCAAGACACCTCGATACTGCTCTTTATAGCGTGTGACAACTTGCTGCAGAGTGCTGGGCCTTGCATTAGGCCATTCACACTTGAATAGCTTATTTTGCATGACTTCACAGCAGATCGCACAATATCTAGATACTTTAAATAAACCCGTCAAGTCATGCAGTAGCTCGGAGAGGAGTGCTCGCCTTGCTTTAGGCAATCATACTTGAATAACTCATTTCGCTTGAGTTTGCAGTAGATCGCAAAATATCTAAATACTTTATATCAACCCGCCAGAGCGTGCAGTAGTTTGCAGCATAATGCAGCTCCTTGTTTCAGGCAATCGCATTTGAATAAAGCATTTCGCTTGAGTTTTCAGCAGATCGCAGAATGTGAATACACCTCGACACTGCTCGTTATAGCGTGTGATAACTTGCTGCAGAGTGTGGTGCCTTACATTAAGCCACTTACACTTGAATAACCTATATTGCATGAGATCGCAGGAGATCGCACAATATCTAGATACTTTAAATCAACCCGTCAAGTCATGCAGTAGCTCGGAGCAGAGTGATGGCCTTGCTTCAGGCAACCGCACTTGAATGACTCATTTTGCTTCAGTTTGCAGCAGATCGCGGAATATAAAGACACCTCGATACTGCTCGTTATATCATGTGATAGCTTGCTGCAGAGTGCGTCACCTAGCATTAGGCCATTCACCTTTGAATAACCTACTAGGCATGAGATCGCAGCTGATCGCGCAATATTTAGATACTTTAAATCAACCTGTCTAATGTGTGGTAGCTTGCAGTGGAGTGCAGCTCCTTGCTTTAGGCAATCGCACATGAATGACACATTTCGGTTAAGTTTGCTGCAGACCGCTGAATATAAAGACACCTCGATACTGCTGATTATACCGTGTGATACCTTGCTGCAGATTGCGGCGCCTAGCATTAGGCCATTCACACTTGAATAGCTTATTTTGCTTGACTTCACAGCAGATAGCACAATATCTAGATACTTTAAATCAACCCTTCTAAGCGTGCTGTAGCTTGCAGCTGAGTCCAGCTACTTGGTTTAGGCAATCGCACCTGAATAACACATTTCGGTTAAGTTTGCTGCAAATCGCTGAATATAAAGACACCTTGATACTGCTCGTTATATAGTGAGATAACTTGCTGCAGATTGCAGCGCCTAGCATTAGGCCATTCACACTTGAATAGCTGATCTTGCATGATATCCCAGCAGATCGCACAATATTTAGATACTTTAAACCAATCCGCGGGGGCATGCTGTTGTTTGCACCAAAACGCATCTCCTTGCTTTAGGCAATCGCAATTGAGTTACTCTTTTTGCTTGAGTTTGCAGCAAATCGGTAAATGTAAAGAAACCTCGATACTGCTCTTTATAGCCGTGATGGCTTGCTGCTGAGTGCGGCGCCTAGCATAAGGCCATTCACACTTGAATAACCTACTTTGGATGAGATCTCAGCAGATCGCACAATATCTAGATACTTTAAATCGACCCGTCTCAGCGTGCAGTAGCTTGCAGCAGAGTGCAGCTCCTTGCTTTAGGCAATCGCAATTTGATAACTCATTCAGCTTGCGTTTGCAGCAGATCGCTGAATATGAAGACACCTCAATAGAGCTCGTAATAGCCTGTATTAAGTTGCTGTAGAGTTCTGCGCTTTGCATTAGGCTATTCACACTAGAATAGCTTATTTTGCATGAGTTCACAGCAGATCGCACAATATCTAGATACAGTAAATCGCCCCGTCAGAGCGTGCAGTAGCTCGCAGCAGAGTGCAGCTCCTTGCTTAGGGCAATCATACTTAAAAAACACATTTCGAATGAGTTTGCAGAAGATCGCGGAATGTAAAGACACCTCAATACTGCTCGTTATGGCGTGTGATAACTTGCTGCAGAGTGTGGTGCCTTGCATTAGGCCATTCTCACTTGAATAACCTATTTTGCATGAGATAGCAAGAGATTGCCCAATATCTAGATACTTTAAATCCACCCGTCGAACCGTGCAGGAGCTGGCAGCAGAGTGCTCAGCTTTGCTTTAGGCAATCGCACTTGAAAAATGCATTTTGCTTGATTTTGCAGCAGAGCGCGGAACATAAACACACCTCGATACTCATCCTCATAGCTTGTGATAACTTGCGGCAGAGTGCTGTGCTTTGCATTAAGCCATTCACACTTGAATACCTTATTTTGCATGAGTTTACTGCAGATCGCACAATATCTAGATGCTTCAAATCAACCCGTCAAGGCATAAAGTAACTCGAAGCCGAGTGCAGGCCTTGCTTTAGGCAATCGCACTTGAATAATTCATTTCGCTTGAGTTTGCAGCAGATCGCTGAATATAAAGACACCTCGATTCTGCTCGTTATATCTTGTGATAACTTGCTGCAGATTGTGGAGCCTTGCATTAGGCCATTCACACTTGAATAGCTTATCTTGCAAGAGTTCACAGCAGATCGCACAATATCTAGATACTTAAAATCAACCCGCCAAAGCGTGCAGTAGCTAACAGCAGAGTGCAGCTCCTTGCTTTAGGCAATCGCACATAAATACCACACTTCGGTTAAGTTTCCTGCAGATCGCTGGATATAAAGACACCTCGATACTGCTCGTTATAGTGTGTGACAACTTGCTACAGAGTGAGGCGCCTTGCATTAGGCCATTCACACTTGAATAGCTTATCTTGCATGAGTTCACAGCAGATCGCACTATATCAAGATACTTAAAATCAACCGGTCTAAGCATGCTATAGTACGGAGCAGAGTGCAGGCCTAGCTTCAGGCAATCGCACTTGAATAACTCATTTTGCTTAAGTATGCAGCAAATCGCTAAATATCAAGACACCTCGATACTGCTCTTTATAGCGTGTGACAACTTGCTGCAGAGTGCTGGGCCTTGCATTAGGCCATTCACACTTGAATAGCTTATTTTGCATGACTTCACAGCAGATCGCACAATATCTAAATACTTTAAATCAACCCGTCAGAGCGTGCAGTTGTTTGCTGCGTAATGCAGCTCCTTGCTTCAGGCAATAGCACTCGAATAACTTATTTCGCTTGAGTTTGCAGCAGATCGCGGAATTTAAAGACACCTCGATACTGCTCGTTTTATCGTGTGACAACTTGCTACAGAGTGAGGCGCCTTGCATTAGGCCATTCACACTTGAATAGCTTATCTTCCAAGAGTTCACAGCAGATCGCACTATATCTAGATACTTAAAATCAACCGGTCTTAGCGTGCTATAGCTCGGAGCAGAGTGCAGGCCTAGCTTCAGGCAATCGCACTTAAATAACTCATTTTGCTTACGTTTGCAGCAAATCGCTAAATATAAAGACACCTCGATACTGCTCTTTATAGCGTGTGATAACTTGCTGCAGAGTGCTGGGCCTTGCATTAGGCCATTCATATATGAATAGCTTATTTTGCATGAGTTCACAGCAGATCGCACAATATCTAGATACTTCAAATCAACCCGTCAAAGCATGCTGTAGTTCAAGCAGAGTGCAAATCTTGCTTTAGGCAATCGCACTTGAATAACTCATTTCGCATGAGTTTGCAGCAGATCGCGGAATATAAAGACACCTCGAAACTGCTCGTTATATCGTGTGATATCTTGCTGCAGATTGCGGAGCCTTGCATTAGGCCATTCACACTTAAATAGCTTATTTTGCATGACTCCAGAGCAGATCGCACTATATCTAGATTCTTTAAATCAACCCGTCAAGTCATGCAGTCGCCCGGAGATTAGTGCAGGCCTTGCTTTTGGCAATCGCACTTGAATAACTCATTTCGCTTGAGTTTGCAGCAGATCGCAGAATATTAAGACACCTCGATACTGCTTGTTATAGCGTGTGATAACTCTCTGCAGAGTGAGGCGCCTTGCATTAAGCTATTCACACTGGAATAGCTTATCTTGCATGATATCCCAGCAGATCGCACAATATTTAGATACTTTAAACCAACCCGTCTAAGCGTGCGGTAGCTTGCAGCAAAGTGCAGCTCCTTGGTTTAAGCAATCGCACATGAATATTTCATTTCGGTTAAGTTTGCAGCAGATCGCTGATCATAAAGACACCTCGATACTGCACGTTATATCGTGTGATAACTTGCTGCAGATATCTGGGCCTTGCATTCAGCCATTCACACTTGTATAGCTTATCTTGCATGACTTCACAGCAGATCGCACAAAATCTTGATTCTTTAAATCAACCAGTCAAGTCATGCAGTAGCTCCGACAAAAGTGCAGGCCTTGCTTTAGGCGATTATACTTGAATACCTCATTTTGCTTGAGATCGCAGCAAATCGCACAATATCTTGATACTTGATATCAACCCGCCATAGCGTGCAGTAGTTTGCAGCATAATGCAGCTCCTTGCTTTAGGCAATCGTACTTGAATAAATCATTTCGGTTTGAGTTTTCAGCAGATCGCAGAATGTGAATACACCTCGATACTGCTCGTTATATCGTTTGATGACTTGCTGCCGAGTGCAGGGCATTGCATTAACCCATTCAAACGTGAATAACCTACTTTGCATGAGATTGCAGCAGATCGCACAATATCTAGATACTTTAAATCGACTCGTCTCAGCGTGTGTTAGCTTGCAGCAGAGAGCAGCTCCTTGGTTTAAGCAATCGCACATGAATAACACATTTCGATTAAGTTTGTAGCTGATCGCTGCACAGAAAGACACCTCGATACAGCTCGTTATATCGTGTGATAACTTGCTGCAGATTGCGGCGCATTGCATAAGGCCATTCACACGTGATTAGCTTATTTTGCATGTCTTCACCGCAAATCGCACAATATCTTGATACTTTAAATCGACCCGTCAGAGCGTGCAGTAGCTTGCATCAGAGTGCAGCTCCTTGCTTAAGGCAATCGCAATTTGAAAGCTCATTCTGCTTGCATTTGCAGCTGATCTCTGAATATGAAGACACCTCAATAGAGCTCGTAATAGCCTGTAATAAGTTGCTGCAGAGTTCTGCCCTTTGCATTAAGCCATTCACACTTGAATAGATTATTTTGCATGAGTTCACAGCAAATCGCACAATATCTAGCTACTTTAAATCCAACCGTCGAAGCGTGCAGGAGCTAGCAGCAGCGTGCTGCACCTTGGCTTAGGCAATCACACTTGAATGATGAACTTTGCTTGATTTTGCAGCATATCGCGGAACATAAAGATACCTCGATACTGCACCTCATTCCGCGTGATAACTTGCTGCAGAGTGCGTTGCCTTGCATTAAGGCATTCACACTTGAATAGCCTACTGTGCATGAGATCGCAGCAGATTGCACAATATCTAGATACTTTTAAATCAACCCGTCTAACCGTGCGGTAGCTTGAAGCAGAGTGCAGCTCTTGGTTTAGGCAATCGCACTTGAATAATTCATTTCGCTTGAGTGTGCAGCAGATCACTGAATATAAAGACACCTCGATACTGCTCGTTATATCGTGTTATAACTTGCTGCAGATTGCGGAGCCTTGCATTAGGCCATTGACACTTGAATAGCTTATTTTGCATGACTTCACAGCAGATCGCACTATATCTAGATACTTTAAATCAACCCATCAAGTCATGCAGTCGTCCGGAGATTAGTGCAGGCCTTCCTTTAGGCAATCGCACTTGAACAACTCATTTCGTTTGATTTTGCAGCATATCGCGGAACATAAAGATACCTCGATACTGCACCTTATTCCGTGGGATAACTTGCTGCAGAGTGAGGTGTTTTGCATTAAGCCAGTCACACTTGAATACCTTATTTTGCATGAGTTTACAGCAGATCGCACAATATCTGGATACTTTAAATCCACCCGTCGGAGCGTGCAGTAGCTGGCAGCAGAGTGCAGCTCCTTGCTTAAGGCAATCGCACTTGAATAACTCATTTCGAATGAGTTTGCAGAAGATCGCGGAATAAAAAGTCACCTCAATACTGCTCGTTATGGCGTGTGATAACTTGCTGCTGAGTGTAGTGCCTTGCATTAAGCCATTCTCACTTGAATAACCTATTTTGCACGAGATAGCAGGAGAATGCACAATATCTAGATACTTTAAAT
>WPIO01000588.1:5000-21924 GCA_009760855.2 Cristatella mucedo
TTCTGTCTACTCATGGGATTTCGAGATGTCAGCCTGTAGTTATATAATTCGTTAGAAATATATAATTCGTTAAAAAGTTATAAATTAGTTAGTTTCAGACTTCAGGTGTTGAGGAACTGAAGGCACGCTCGACTTAGGATTAGATTTTGGTACACACATTTGAGCACAACTATATGACCCAATTCATAAGAAAGGATGAGACTGTGAGATGAGTGAGCATTGTGAGCCGGAGCTAAAGAAAGAAGGGACATTAAAGCGAGCATCAGGACCTTGAGAATCACTCGCGTATCTACCGCTATGCGTTTGACTAATTTAAGTTCTAGCCTTTTTGATTGCTTCAGACTGTAAATATAAGCAACCAACGGTCATCCCAAGAGCCTGAAGTATGTCTCACTCAAAGGTCGATTTCTCTTCACAATCTACACTCTCCCGCTCCCGGATTAATTACAAAGGCGATCTAAGCTTTCATTTGTATACAGATGACTGACAGCAATAGAACACGTTGACCCCCTTTGATCTTCGCTGTCTCCCACCCTATCCTAGATTCTGTGACCATCAGCGTCTGCCTCCTTCGAAGCTTGCAATGCCAAAATATCAATGCTGGGTGGCTTGATGACAACGCGTGGAATTTCTTTCAAAATCTGAAACTCCATATATAAAGCTCTTATTTATGCATACAATGGAATGCGAATTCAATGAGCGCTGTGGGTGCGGGGTGGGGGATTTGTCCTTCATGATAGTGCCGCTGGGTCCGAGATGCACCCACGTAGGTGATTTAGCTCACTCGATTACGATAAGTAGCAACTTGCCTCGAGGTAGCAGCAATAATGAAGTCCTAGCGCTCGTCCAAAAACCTAGCTGAAAAACACCTGGAACAATAGTACGCCAAACTGGTTAGGTGGCGGCCGCTTAGGCTTACGCTGTACCTTTACCTTCGAAAGTGTGTAACTGAATTCCCTTTCATTCACTTGCCACGTGTATTTAGCATTTGCATGGCCGAATAAGTCACGCAGTCTGTGCTGATTGATTCCCGGGGCTGCATTCGATCAGTCTGGTTAAAAAATTCAACTAGATTAGGCACTATTTGCAAGCTCCCTTTTGCGATCCGAAGAGGTCGGCATGCACTCAGTACATTCTATCTGTCAAGCAGCAGCTTCATACAATCGTTGACTAGGCTAGCACGCTCTCTGGATCTTGGCCCTGTGCGTATGGTGCTTGTGCTTAGTGACCCCTGGCTGTGGGCTCGATTCATGCTGCAGGCGCTTTTTCAGTGCTGCAGGCGCTTTTTCAGTGCAGCAGGCGCTTTTTCAGAGCTGCAGGCGCTTTTTCAGTGCTGCAGGCGCTTTTTCAGTGCTGCAGGCGCTTTTTCAGTGCTGCGGGCGCTTTTTCAGTGCTGCGGGCGCTTTTTCAGTGCTGCGGGCGCTTTTTCAGTGCTGCGGGCGCTTTTTCAGTGCAGCAGGCGCATTTTCAGTGCTGCAGGCGCTTTTTCAGTGCTGCAGGCGCTTCACGCGGCAGCTGTAGCCGCTACGGCTTTTACGCCGCTATATGAATAAAGCAGTTGAATCAGCTGATCATCAGTTGAAACTTTCAAATTTCCAGCAACCACACGTGCTGGGGTTTCACTGGTAAATGAAATAACTTAGGAACAAAGGCTCGGCAAGCTCTGTTGTTGCTTGCATAGACATAAATGCCATTGCTAGTGTACAGCTGCTACTCACAGCACGTCTATCTAGAGCCGCGAGTGTGGCGGTCAATGTTGCATAAATATGGGTAGGACGCTTACAGCTGTACGCAGATATGCGCACGTTTAATATAAAGTGTCATTTTTCAATTTACCAAAGTCGCGATATCTGTCCGACAGCTCGAAAATTCGAATGGTTCAAAGAGACACTAGTCAAATTTCAAATAACATTAGAGTATTTATAATAATAATAATAATGCACTTGATAAAGCGCCCTCAGAGAACTCAATCTCTCTCTAGGCGCTTACACTCATGCAGCGCATGAATGGTCGAAAAAATACTGCAGGTCTTACCTCGAAAGCATTGTAGCTTGCTGCTTCCAGCAGGGTTCCACGACCAAGACCCATCGCTCATGCAGACTCCATTGCCGCTTGTTCCATAGACAGACGTGTAGCCGGCTGAGCAGCTGAGGGTTACAGCTGTGCTCGTTGCGTAGCTACTGCTTGGAGTTGGTGATGCCTGTGAGCTGTAACTGTTTAGCTGGATGGCCACGCAATCTGAGAAATGGAAAGTCCACAACAGCCTGATTATCTTTCCGTCAAGCGAGAACTATTAGCTCGGCGCGGCGGCCGACTTTCTTCGCACGAGCTGGCACGGCTTAAATCGCTCGGTGAAACCGTGAGCGATCGATTCGCGCGTTAGCAGAGTGAAATTTAAAATGTGAGTTCAGTTCTGCTTGTTTAAAAATTAGTTCTAACTAGCCCACAATCAGTTCTAATTTTTGATCAGGTAGGCTTCGGTTTGCCTGTCACTTATTGCAGAATATAAAGCTTCAGGACGTTTAATGAAATGTTTAGCAAAACTTACTTGACCGAAATTGAAAGTAATTGGGGGCTATTTTAAATAAGCAGAACTGATAAGCAAATTAATGGCCGAGTTTTGGAATTTACAAGATGCAAAGCTACACTGAAAATGAAGCTTTTTAAAAGTCACAAGCATCCACCTCAACACGCTTCACGCTGGTACCTCGATCTACCAAGGTTCAACAAGTTGGGATGCAAGTCGTATGCGATGTTGCAATCGGTAAGTTTTGTATATGTGGATATTTCGCTTCCGGTTTACATCCCGGTTAGACACGGTTTGCGTGGTCATTTTTTCTTTACGTTGAAGTCTTTAGAACTTCCGATATTGTTTCTCGTGTGCTTGTGTCTGAAAAGTATCGTCATCAAATATTTGATGACCAATTTTATACAAGTATTATCTCGACTTTCCCCCATTGATAAAATCCCATACACCCACATAGACAAAGGAACCTTGAAAATAGTGAACGCTTCAGGGCGGAGCATCAGTTTCGTTGCATGTGTACCGCGTACGCCGACACCGGTGCACATCGCATCTGGAACTCCTGGCCTGGACGGCCAGCGGCTCTCTCGCCAAGATTAGCTATTCGAAGCGAATCCTTGGCTCGAGCGAACCTGGTCTCTTTTTTAAAGCGCAGGCGCTGCGCATTCTCAGCACTTGGATTAAAATGCGTTCCGTACGCTGCTCGCGCTTATAATTGGGCCGGCTCGCCACGCGTGTCGGCGTTCTGCGTCGAGGCCCCCAACGCTCGCGCGTCCGTTGGGCCTTGCCGTGCGGCAGCTGCAGCACGGCGGCGGCGAGGTCACTGCATGGCGTGCTCACACTAGTCGCGCCAGAGCCGCGAGCGGGACGAACTCGCTGGGCGCGGTCGAAGCGTCGGTCAGGACGAGCCCGTCTGCGGGAAAGCTTATCGCGTTCGTAGATGGCGGGCGCTCGCCTTGTCAGAGACCAGAGGGCTCTCCGTGTTGAGGACACAGACGGGTCGGCCGTGCAGATGCCTGTGTGGGGAGGAGCTCTATTCGCGTAGGACGCTGGCAGGCTAGGAATTGTCATTAGGCAAACGATTTTTGCCGTTCTGGTTCGGTCCAGTGGTTAAGGTGCTCGCCTCAACCAAGGTCAAGGTGAAAGTATTTGACGACTGAGATTGTGGGACTCGAGCCCCGCCCGAATAGAGATTAAGCCTCCCTCTTAGGGCGCTCTACAAATGAAATATATTTTGATGCAGCTCTGCTTCAATCAGTTGCAATGACGCTGCTGTGGCATTCGCTATTATTACCCGCCTTAAAGGTGTGCAAGGCAAAATATATAATTTTTATCAATTATTAATTTTAATTATTAATTAATGATTTAATAATTCATTTATAAGGATATCAGTTTTTCTAAATCTGACACTTACTTAAGCGTAAGCAGAGTTTAGAATAGCATGGCCAGAAATAATATCAGACTTTGACACGTCGGAAAGGTCAAGGACGGCAGAGCTAGTTGCTCTCCACCTTCATGACCTGGGCTGTCCCCAATTATAAATTCAATAATTTCCACTATGCATGACTACAATTCATTGGCGACTTAAGAACAGAAGGTATCTTCGCGTTGCTTAGACAGATGCTGAGTGCAGGCATTGAAATTTCATTGCATCAATTCAGCCGCCGATAACCGCCAAGCCCGGACCTCGAGCCGTTTTGAATTTACGGCAGTCTGCTGCGAGCGCTTAGGTGTGCTCGACGGAGCTTTTCCGTAGGTCTTACTGATGGACGTCTATTTTAAAGTAACAACGAGTCGCCGTCTCATTAGCTGGCCGGCTAGTTTAATTGTTCGCTTCGACTTTCACCTTTTACAGTGGCGCTCATCGGGCTCTCCCTAGACCGTACAAAAGCGGCCAGCGAGCATCGTTACGCCCACACACCAGCGCCGGAAGTTCAGCTGCGGTTACGTAGTGCAGCGCAGGCGACAGTGAGGACGACAGTCCTAGACGACGCGCCCTAATCTGTACGCTAGCTGGCGGCTGCGAGGAGCGGCAGTTGCATTTAGCGTTCGCAGTGCGGCACGCTTCGCTTGGGAGCTTTTTCATGTTACAGCTATCACTTGCCGACCGCTACAGCTACAGCGAGTCGCGCTTCCAGCACGACAGCGATGCGTGGGATCGACACCGACGTTGCAGTGAGCGAGTCATTCTTCGCGGCGGCGGTAGAGGGACCGAGCGCCTATTGAACCGTATAATATATTTTTCTGAAGACCCCTGTTGTATACAGTATACAACAGGATTTTGTATAATTCAACTGCATTTTTCTTAAACTTGAGAGCATCAATTGAGTAATCATTGAAATCAGTTGCATTCAATCATTGAGAATCACTTTATTGACTCAGCTTTCTCAAAGTCTCCGAAGCGTTTCCAGATAGGGCCCTTCTCTCTCGTCATCGCGATTGACTGCGGCGAGCCAACAAGTCCGACGATAGCCGCCGGCAGCGTCGGAACGGGGCGGTTAGGCAAGATGGGTTACGGGGTACGGGAAAGGGCCACGGGAGGGCGATGAGAGTCACGTGACTAGACAGACCTCAAACGGCGCGTTACAAGAAAGGGCCACAGGCCACAAAGCAATTAAGCAGTCCCCGACTACTCAGCAGTCGGTGCTAGAATATATAGAATCATATAGTATAATTCATTTTTGGGCTGTATTAAATAGCTGTTTTAAACACCTATGTATACAACACCATTGAAACATACAGATCGATACGAGCTCCTCGACTGGCAATCGAGCTACGGATATATAGTTACGAAAACTTCGCTCATTCTAAACTGGCTTTCAAGCAAAAAACTGGTGGAAATCAAATTGGACGACGGAAATGCATCGAAAAAAGCAATTTTTACTAAATATGAAAGCCATATGACAATTTAGTGTCGATTTATGCGCATATTATCACGCTCCTGCCTATCCTAAAATATTCACTTTGGGCGTAGGTCTTTCACAAATCTGCACTACTAGCAAACTTATATGATATAAAAAGTATAATTCATTTGTATAGCGCTCTAAGAGAACTTAACCTGTATTTAGGCGCTTCACATTTGCCACGGTGCTCGAGCCTACGACCTCGGCCAGACCTAGGTCGGGCGAGCACTTTAACCACTGGGTCAAACCGCCAGGTCCCAGCTATAGAGCACGTGTTTGCGGAAACTAAGCAAATTAAAAAGCCTGGCCCGTTGCAGCAAAAGAATTTTTAACTATCACTCCAACCATTTCATGCATATGCGCACTGATGCCTTATCATCGCTGTAAATGTTCTAATTGTGTGAGGCTGTATAGGGGTGGGCATCTGCAGACCTATGCGCCTTCCCTAGCTAATGAGACGCAGCGAGTGCTATTTCACTTGCTCACTCGTTTATTCGGCCGTGCATATATATAAATAATGCAGCCACGTCTTGCTACATCTTGCACCCACCTTATCCAGCAATTGGTGAGCCCTATTTGCATAAGCAGCATTAGTTTAGCATCCTATAGCATTTCCTTTGAAAATAGTTCATTACTTACGCAATTTTTACACCGTGTACCAGAACTCCGACATTCTGTCTCCCAAGCTCAGCTAAGTGCTCCGCGGATCTCAAATTATTGAACGCATTTCTTGAATTCCTATGAAATGGTACTACTTGCGTGAGGCTAAATATTCTGTCCAACTAAAAGTTGATGCTATTTCTACACAGTAGTTTATTTACAATAAGTGTTTGCTCTAACTTTCTGTCGTCGTCGATACTTTCCTCTCGCTTTATGGATCGGTCTACGACTGGGCCAGCTTGCGAGAAACCAGCATCGATACTGACCATTATTACAGGAGCTATCAGAGAGGAGAGTACAATAGTGATTCTTAAGACAGTCAGCCGTAGTCAAGCGCAGGGGCGCAAAAAGCTGCATGATCAAATGGTTGGTAGTAACGTCCGGGTGTCAACAAACACCACGTGATTGAGGTAACATGCATAGTGTCAATATGTAAAATGGTTTGCGGGAGCATGCATAGTGTCGTTGAGCATAAGCATGCACAGGACAGGTCACAAGGGCCTACTAAATTATGTGAGAAAATAATGTGATGTTTTTAGCTTCTTTTTTAAATGTTATCAAATCGGGGGATGTCGTAACGTCAGTCAGGAATGAGTTTCGGGCGTCAGGAGCATACGAAATATTGCACTGTCTCAAAAAGATTTGAAGTTTGCACTAGGTATAGCTATACGATTTGAGTCAGAAAAGTGGGTGGTACGATGCCTAGCCTGGTAGGGAAGTAGTTCTCATAAGAAGGCTGGAGTCAGAGAATGGAGGGACCTAAAAATCAGTGACAGATTCTTGAAGTCAATACGCTGCTTGAATGGGATCCAGTGCAGGTCGGCGAAAAGTCGTTTGATGTGGCAACTGCAACGCTCATGACAGTCAAGAATAGCAGCAGAGTTTTGTAAGAACTGTGAGCGCCTGACTGCATGGGGCGGTAGATGACCAGCTAGCAGTGAGTTACAGAAGCGGAGAAGGGATGTCACAAATGCATGGACCAATTTGAATATATTACCCCTGTATACGCAGGCCCAAATTTTAGCTGTTACGAAGCTTAAAGTTGGCAGACTTGACATTACCGGTTGGGTCGGCTAGTTAACGACCACTTTGAAACGGGACGAATAGACTTCGTGCAGTTGCTTCAGGAGATATGCTGGCAGAGCCGATTTTGATCGTTCAGTTTTTCCATTTCTATATTGCACTTAACTTGCCCATAACTAGTAAGTTGATTTTATTGTCATTCAATTTAAGAAAGTTTGCTTCCATCTATGTGCGGATGGATGTCAGCCGTACATGCAGCAAGAGAAGTGAGAGAATAAGACGTGCTTGAGGGCTCGGAGGAGTCAAAGCATAAGTACAGCTGTCGGCCATCTGCAAAAAAATGGAAGCCTAGATTGTGCTTAGCTATCACATCATTAAGAGAGAATGTTAATTGTGAAAATTAGCGGACCAAGTACAGAGCCCTGAGGTACCCCGTACTTAAGAAATTATTCGGATGGTCGTGCCCGTTTACATCAATACTCTGAAGTCTACCACTGTGATAGGAGCTTAATAAGTGCATCGCAGTGCTATTGATGCCCAATTGAGAAGAGAACTGCTCAAGAAGGATTTGGTAGTCAATCGTACTAAATGTTGTCGAAAGATAAAGGAAAACAAGCAGAGAAACTTGACTTAGGTCTGCATTCCTGAGACATTTTTTTATGTTCATTTTATTTGTTTATCAAGCATGATATGACTCAGCATTCAATTGCATTTCCCTTTGCAGCAAATGTAAAGCGCCTAGAGAGAGATTGAGTTCTCTGAGGGCGCTTTATCAAGTGCATTAGTATTATTATTATTGTTATATACCAGAAGCAATGCTGGCTCGGTGGAGATAGTGGCTCTTGAACCAGAATGAAACTTACTTGCTAGGTTTAAGTTTCAATTTATGGGTTCAGCTGGTCCGCTACATCATGTTCCAGTGTCTTTGATAGGAACAGCAGTGACTGGGCCATGATTGTTCAAGCTTGCTTGACCTAGTTCTAGTGCTTCTTTTTTAAGTAGAGGTCTGACTGCAGCCACTTTGAAAGCAGGAAGAAGAAAACCAGAGGCTAAAGACACATTTATTATCTTAGTTTTTGCATGGCAGCAGCAGATATATGCATCGCATATGTAGGACAGTGAGAATTGGGTCTAGCAGGCTAGTAGTCTTATTTGACTGAATGGTACATTTAAGGGCCAGGTCACTCTTGGTCGTCTTGAATACAGACATTGAGGAGCTGCGAGGAAAAGCCCTTGCATTCTCTCCTCCCTTGAAGTGCCACCTTGTTACATTGGTTCACTGGGAAAAGACATATCGGTTGCTGTCGTGAGAGAACATGCAGGAGACTGACAGTGTTGAGAGTGCTCGCTAAATATAGCTGCAATTTACGTTAATGGAATAAGGATGGCGGGCGGAAGAAGCTCAATCAACAGCACCCAGTAACTGTTACAGCAGAGCGGCTCCCACCCACTCCTCGTAGGAGTCGCTTGAAGACTTGCTTATTTAAACGCAATAGCTGCCGAAAGTTTTCTATTACAAATAAATTTCACACCGCAAATACTGGCTTGAATAACAGCAGTTGCTAATCCAAGTTACGATATTTCTCACTCGTTACAAATGAGCATGAATATTTCTCAGCTGCTGTGATAACATAGTTTACGGTGGGCCTGGGGAACAAAAATATTGCTAAGGTAATATCAAATTTCAAAGCTAACATTAAATAAAGTTCCATTGTATTAGAAAATAGTATAATATACTATTATTATAATGGCAAACAATTCAATACGTTGTCATTTTCATCGGAGTAAAAATTATAAAAGGGTGTGTATCTATCAAACACTCGCCACGGACTTGCACAGTCCGCGATCCACACAATTCGGTCAGACTATGTATTCCGGAAGTGCTCTTAAAACTTAAAACTTAACAACCAAACGGCCCCACAAGTACGGAAATCCTATAGATACTGTAAATCTGGGCAATATAATATATTGATGCCGTTACGGAACCCAATACAATATATATTTAATATTGCCATACTATATATTGACCCAAAAATGTATTTTTTGCGGAAACCTGGTTTACGGTCTCTGCTATTTCTTGAAGCATTCAGAATATCGCGGTCCTCCAGAAACGCCCCTCGGAAGATCTTAACGAGCTAAAGAATATGGATTTCACTTTCACTCAGTTAGCTTTCCACATACTGTATGCTGCAATGCTTAGTAGAACGGTATTGGAGTAGGGGACACATGGTTCGCCGGAGAACAATCAATGAGATGGCGCTTTCCACGGCCAACCGACAAGATGAAGAATCAAAGCGGAGCAGTGAAAAAGAATCGTTTTCGAAAAGAGTACTTGCTGGCCATTGGTCATTGGACGGCTAGCGGCGTATGTCACGCCGGTTTCGCCGCACTCAACGCAGTCGCAAACGAATTCCTCTGAGCGAGATTTTTGCGACAAAACTATCGGCTGGCCCCTTTCGCTCTAGGTGCATTTTACTTTGTGCAAAGGATTTATACGCATACGTCGCAGTCACATTAATTCCCAGTGAACCGTACTAATGGATTTCGCTGCATCGAGAACTATAAAGCGGCAGCCGCTGCTCAGCGCTGCCGTTTTGAGCCGATTATAGACAATTAAATGTAGTTGTCCTTTAATGGCGCTCTCTAGGGTGAGGAGCTGTCACGTGACACGAATGGCTGAACGAGCTGCCGTGCATATGCGGTGTGCAAGCTTCTTGGCTGTCGCAATGCAGAGAATGAACGATGACGGCAGCCGAGAGAAGCGACGCAGTTATGACCTAAATCGTTGAGAGCATGAGAGCAAGCCGACTTACTTGGCTGGCAGACCATCGCATTTGCCGGAAACTGCCACTGATTGTTGGAATCGCAGGTCGCCGAGCTGTTTCCGCCGTCTGAGGTGTACCCAGTGGTGCATGCCAAGCTCACAATGCTATTAGAGCGAGTTGAAGTTGAAGCCTGACCGCTCACTATAAGACCACCCGACAGAGTCGAAGCCGAGCAACCTTAAAATAGTGGACAGACATAGATATAATAATAATAATAATAATAATGCACTTGATAAAGCGCCCTCAGGGAACTCAATCTCTCTCTAGGCGCTTTACATTTGCTGCAAAAGGAAATGCAATTGAGTGGTGAGTAATAGCATGCTTGATTAGCAAACAAAATGAATAACATAGTTAGGGGTGACATGCACAGGGTCAGCATGCAAATGTGGTTAGTGGCAGCATGCACAGTGTCAGCACGCATAAGCACATCAAGGGCGAATCACAGGGACCCACTAAATGCTGTCCTAAATAGGCGTGTTTTTAAATCGGTTACCTTGTCTGGGGCAATAAGTAACTTCACATCCTTGCCGATAAACTCAAAACAATTCAACCTTGTGTACAGCAAGCTAAGTAAGGAAAGTAGGAACAGACGGGTTGCTGCACGCGAACGCATTAGTGAACAATATGGCAGCATTATAAGGCATTCTCATGATGGTCCAGCCACATTACAGGTTGTCAGACAAAAACACATCCGGTTCGCTCCCCAAAAGCCTTAAATTCCCCACAGTCATACATTTGAGCGATAGAGAAGAATCCAATTTACTACAAATTAAGATAATGCATTTCTAACCGAATGGTACTTTATAGAGTGCTGAGGTCTTTTGTGCCTACGGGTTTAGATGTAGCTGTGGAAAACAAGTCTTGGCTTTGAAAGTACTTGAGAGACTGCAACCCACAGGATGAAAGTTTTGTGAAGTAAACCTGGGGTATATATCGAGTACTAACAATCCACTAAGCAATTTGAAATTCATATACTCTCATTCATCTTCTATTTATTGTAAAAGTCAGAATGGCGGCTATCGTGGCTCGTTTTGCTATGAACTTGATGGCATAAGCGATTTGAACCACCCGTCATTGAGGCCGCACCAATGCATGCAAGTATGTCGACGATAGCGGAGCACGACAGCAACCAAGAACGCCAAAACCATAATAAGAAACCCATATTCTAAATGCATAGCTTCGTAGTACATAGCCACAGAGGGCAATATGCGTGCAAGACAAGCGATGCAGCATCAGCAATTGATAAACTTAATGCTTGCCTTACAGACACTCGATCCTGGATCTTGGTAAATTTCCTTAAACTAAGCAGCAATAAAACGGAATTGCTACTCATAGGACGCCCCAAGCAGGTGGCTGGACTAGAAGGCTTTACTCTTCTAATAGATGATGCTGTTGTGCGACCTTCACCACGTGCTCGGAATGAAGGCGTTGTCTCTGGCAGCTGACTAGATTTTGAAAGCTTCGTTAAGAAGACTGCTTCCACAGATAACCATCAAGTTAGATGCCTGTCTCGATTAGGAACTGTTTCCTACAATAGCTTGCAAACAATTTAAATCGATCCTTATTTCTGTCTCGGCAACACTATTTTAATTCCCTTTTGGCTAGTCTACCGAAAAAAGCCACTAGGCCACTGCAGCTGGCGATGAATATGGCTGAAAGGCTAGTTTACAAATCCCAGAGGTTTTGCAACATGTCTCTTATGCTGAAAGAGTTTTGATGGCTACCAATTAATCAATGGATACAGAGCAAAGTTCTTAAGCTGAACCACAAAGCCCGTCAAGACTAGGCTCCTTCATACCTAGCTGAACTGCTGCACTAGTTTCAGCCTTCTCGACTACTCACGTCTTGTATGGACAATAAACGTTGGCGGCAGAAGCTTTTGCTCTGCAGGCCTTAGGCTGTGGAACTCACTTCCACAATTCCTATGCAACGGAAACTACTCTCCTGCTGCCGACTATGCACATCCTTTCCAGCCATTCTGAGCTGCTACTTCCATGCTACTCACTTCCTCGATTACCCCTGCAAACTCAGCTATGCTTCTCACACTCTCTTTATTGCGTGAGGTGAATTCTGTTGGCTACTGAATGCGTACTGAAAGCCACTTGAGCTGTGAGTGCGCTATACAAAACTCTCCTGCGTAACACCCACATAGTCTTTGTGGCTTTTTGGAGTTAGAGACGGAGATATATTATATTACTTGCCACTGAAACGATCTTTTTGTATAAGATCTAAGCCGTGGGCTATGAACTATCAGGATGAAGAGGATATGCTCGCATAAAGGCCCGAGTCATAGTATGTACAACCTATGGTTTTAGACCCCATACGGAGGTAAAAATGAGGCACACTTGTTAGCATTTTTCTTGGGCGTTGTGTATGTTGCAAAGGACCAGAAAAATTTATTAGGAAAATACTCCTGTTTTAAGGCAATGGACAAAGTGGCTGCCGCTTGGTATGAGTTGACCAATGGGCACACTCCCTCAGCCAGACCTTGAGGCAGCGGGCTGCAGGTTTTCCAACAAAAATACTTCTTTTAGTGCCTCTGGCAAAGGCCGGTGGCCCCTCCCTTCCAAGGAATGAACTAGCAGGCATAAACAGGTGCTCAAATTGTTTGCTGGGGTAACCCTGCGGCGCGAAGCTTACACAATTATATCTGAATTGTTTTCTTATCATGTCCAATTGTCAAATCAGCTCTTCTGACTCGGCAGATGCCCCTAACTAACTGCAAATGTCTTAGAGGTCGAGCCTTCAGTTGCTATGCTCCCAAAGCTTGAAAATATCCGCTCACTGACATCGCGTCATATCGAAATTTGACGGCATTCAAAACTAAGCTAAGAGCGTATTTAGTTCTCACAGCCTTCCCTCCGTCTTAGCGAATTGTCTTTGATGCGTTTGTGCGTTACGAAACTTAGCACGTCGCGACTAAGGCCAATAGCAATGTGTTGAACACGGTGAACATGTTTTTTTCTCACTTTAACCCGAGTGGATGGTCTTTTGACTCCGTGCTTGCAGCGCTTGCCCATGCGTGGTTCAGTGACCTAGGCTAATAACTAGGGTTCCTACTCACTAGCGCCCCTGAGAGCATTCTTAGTGCTTTTGCATGCTTTTCGAGGCACGACCACTAAAGTGCGCTTGCATGTTTGCAAAAGCAGGTAACCTTGTTGTGATTAACTCTCGGCTATTCCTCCTCTTGCCGTGTGTTGTAAAGCACCTCAGTAGAGATTTGGTTCTCATGGGACGCTACACAAAAGGCTTATCTTATTACGATCAGAATTAGATTAATCTAGAAATAGTCAGAAGGTCATATTAGACACTCGGGATAGCGGTGACTTAAACTATTAATTTTTTCCGTAGTTAAGCCACGCGGCCAGGCCAATAGGCGGCCAGCCTGGAGCGAAACACGAGCTGCTTTAGTGCAAGGACAACTACTCTCCTACTGCCGATTATGGCACATCCTTTTCAGCGGTCCTGAGCTGCGACTTCAATGCTACTCACTACCTCGACTGCTCTCCTGACTCTGCTATGCTTCCCACTTTCTCTTTGTTGCGTGAGACGAAGTCTGTTGGCTACCGAATGCGTACCGAAAGCCGCTTAGGCTGTGGGTGCGCTATACAAGACTCTCCTGCGTATCACCCACATGGTCTTTATGACTTTGTGGAGTTACAGACGGAGATACATTACATAGCTACTTATTAGTAGTGACCTTGTGGGATTGGATTGCATTGAGTATTATTTGAGGGCGATACTAGCACCGCCGATTGATACATGTCTTCGGTAAACAGCTTTTAGAGCAACAGAAGCCACGTTTTAGCACATACCATCTTTAAAATCAGGGTGTCTTTGGATCACTTGCTTTATCAATACCTCTGTATAGCCCTAAACTAAAAACGTTACTCCTCTGTGCTCTGATCTAGTTTGTCATACGATTTGAATTGCCGCATTAAAAATCTTCACGAATCTAATCGTAGTGACATTTAAACAGTAACAATTTCAAAAGTATACAAGCATGCATTATTCAAAGTGTACAAGTGCTTAAGTTTGCAAACTATTGCACTTCGATTTCATATAAAGTCGTCCTTTGTTATATTCTTATTACCACCCAGTGGTCATATGTGGACAGCAATACAGCTTTCTGAGCTAAGCATGTGGCCAATTAAGCAATTGTCTAGCCCTTTAAAGAGTTTTTTATTTCAATATAATAATAATAATTCACTTGATAAAGCGCCCTCAGAGAACTTCATCTCTTCCTAGGCGATTTACATTTGCTGCAAAGAGAAACGCAATTGAATTGTGAGTGATATCAAGCTTGATAAAGCAACATGAGCAACGTGGTCAGTGGTGACATGCACAGGGTCAGCGTGTAAATGTGGTTAGTGGCAACATGCACAGTGTCAGCACGCATAAGCACACCAAGGAAGAATCGCAGTGACCCACTAAATGCTGTCCTAAATAGGTGTGTTTTAAGCTCTTTTTAAATCTGATCAATTCAGGGGATGTTCTGACGCAAGTCGAGAGGGGGTTCCAGGCTTTAGGAGCATACGAACTAAATGTACAGTCTCCAAAGGATTTGAGGTTTGTACGAGGCATTAGTAGACTGTTGGATTCCAAAAAGCGGGTGGTACGATGCTTGGCCTGGTGGGGGAGTAGATCTGAGAGATAGGCTGGAGCCAAAGAATGAAGTGACCTAAAAGTGAGCGACACAACTTTGAAGTCAATCACGTTGCTTGACTGGTAGCCAGTGCAGGTCGGCGAGAAGTGGTGTGATGTGGCTTCTGCGACGCTCAAGACAGACAAGCCTAGCTGCAGAGTTTTGCACCAGCTGTAATCGCCTGATTGCACATGCCGGTATGCCAGCAAGCATTGAGTTACAGAAGTAAAGTCGGGATGTCACAAATGCATGGACCAACTTAGACGTGGTATCCTTATCTAAACAAGCCCGAATTTTACCAATGTTATGTAGGTGAAAGTAGGCAGATTTGACTGTGGAGCTGATGTGGTCGTCTAACGAGAGGTCACTTTGGAACATGACACCTAGATTTCGAGCTGGTTCCACAAGAGATATGCTGGCAGAGCCAATTTTGGTGAGTCAGCCTTTCCAATTTCTGAATCACGCTGGGTTAACATATAACTAGTAAGTTAGTTTTATCCCATCGTTTAGTTTTATAAAATTTGCTGCCATCCATGTGTGAATTTCATCAATACATGCAGCAAGGGAGTTGAGAGAATTCGAGGTGCTTGAAGGCTGGGAGGGATCAAAGCAAAGGTACAACTGGGTGTCATCCGCATAGAAGTGAAAGCTTAGATTGTGCTTGGCAATCACATCAACAAGAGGGAGAGTATAAACCGTGAAAAGAACCGGACCTAGCACAGAGCCCTGAGGTACCCCATATTTCAGAGGTACCTCGGATGATCTTTGTCCATTCACGTCAATACTCTGGAGTCTTCTACTGAGAGGACCTGAACCATTGCAGAGCAGTGCCAGCGATGCCCAGGCGAGATGAGAGGCGCTCTAGAAGAACTTTGTAATCGACAGTATCAAAAGCTGCCGAAAGATCGAGCAAAACAAGCAGAGACACTCTACCTATGTATATGACTTTCACGCAATAAAAGTCCTCTTTTTGAGTAACTAATGAGAAGTTGTCGTATTAAAATCAATAGTTACAGCGTCAAGGAAAGACTTCCGATATCTGACGTACACTTCATGAAGTAGCTCGTCCTAGGATAAGCTGCTGAGAAACGAATTCGAAATAAAATACGATGGGTCCAGCAGAAAGACAGGGGACAGCCAGCGAAAGCGTGAGCGGATGAACTTACCACCTGCTACCTCGAGCGTCCAGCGCAGTAGTAGCCATGCCACTGCCAGCGATGGATGCAAAACTTTAGCCATTTGCTATGGCTTGTTTTGGCCTCCGAAGGACTCACGTTCCGATCCAATACTGACTGATGTCGAAGAGTCGCTGTCACTCCTCGGCAGCAATGCTTTTGTTTTGCGATTGCTAAATCGATGCCAAGAGCCCCGCCGATTGTCCGCACGCATTCCGCATCCATGGGCAGCACAAAAGGCATACATCGACGCACACCCCGCGTTTTCTTAAGCTAGCCGCAGCTCGGATTGTTCTCCCATTCGATCGGTGCAGGCCACGAGAATGAGCGCTGAGGCTCGGTCGATGCCTATGGCCGATTATGGTTGGCAAAGGAAAGCCCGTTGAGGTCATCGCTGTTTATTAAGAATAGCCTCAGAAGAAAGGATTAGGAGTGAGAGGAGAGAAATAATGAGAAAGGGAGCGAGAGAAAGAGAGTTCGTGACGTCGAATAACCCCAACCGGCAATGAAAAATGCTGGTTAGCCACATTTGGTATCAAATCGCACTGGCAGAAAGCGGTGAGCTTACTAAAAAGCATTTAATGGCAGCGTCCGTACAAGCATATTACCGCACATTTCTACCTGCCTGTTGTCTGACATACTGTTGTCTGCCTACCCGTTTACTTGCGGTGCTGTTACGTTAGACCAACAAATGTTCTTCGCTGTGCAGCGTCATCTTATCAACTTAGAAATTCCTCATGTACAAGCTGAAATTAGATGCATTTGCAGAATCCACTGCAGTAGAAAGAGTTCACCGGCTGACCACTAGCTGAACTTTGAATTCGCACCAATACGAGCTCGATGCTTTGGCTCCTTAGCTTAATCCTTTGCCGAAAACACAGCGCACGTTAAGGGTGCTAGTTTATGCTGCTCGGCAGCGAAACTATTATGGCGAGAAGGACTTAGGGAGTCTGAAAAAACCGCATTGACACACGAAGATTCGGCAATGTGGGCAAAGCACAAAAACAATCAAGACTGCAGCACCTGAATAGCAAACCAACGTCCTTAACGAAGACCCGTACATTCCATAGCTAGGAAGGGGCTACATGATAACTTTGCCAGCAATAATCTAAAAAGAAAACCTCATTAGCCACTACTCTAGGGTCGAGGGTCATTGGCCTTTGATGCGA
>WPIO01000589.1:0-21868 GCA_009760855.2 Cristatella mucedo
ACGGTGTGTGCTGGGGAGAACGGTGCACTCAGCACACGACTCGCAAACTTAGGAGACGTTTTTGGAGCCATCACTACGATGGCAGCTAGATTTCTCTCAGCAGCGAACGAGAGGAGAGTTTATCTAAACCGACGGGAGGCCAATCTGGCCCATTGAGTGAGCTAGCGTGCGGAGCGAGCGAGCATGCTCGGCCTGGAAGCTTCACCAGAGCCAGCTAGGCTCACAAGGGCCAGCTAGACTCAAAGAACCACAGTGAATGCATTCCAGAAGTCAGCACGACCCGGCAGAGCCCGTCCTCAAATGCCAGGCAGGCCAGTACGTTGCCGAGCCAGCTGGTGCTTTACCTAGATGAAGATAGTTCCTACTAGTGGAGCAAGCACAAACCAGATTGAGGTACGCTCTCACAGACCGTCAATGCAGTCCACAGCAGCAATTGGCACCGAGCACCTCGTGTGCAACACAGACCCGAGCAAAGAGAAACAGCGGAGCCAAGTTCGTCAGGACGTGGCGCAAGCTATGTGCTAGCTATAGTGACCTGATTCGCTCATCTGTAGGTGATGGTGGACCAAGGTGTGGAATAGTGCTGTGCTGGGTCCCTCGACGGATGGCAAACGACTTCGAAACTGACCTACCCATTTCTATCAGCTTCGCTCGGACGAAGAGATAGCCGGATGGAGAAGCCGACGGAGGCAGCTGGCGAGCCACAGCACTTGCCCTGTACGAGGCGACTGTTCTTCCGTGCGGAACGAGCTGAGTGCGCCAAATGCGAGGAAATGAGGAGTGCGATCTTATCGTCTGCTGGAGCCACCGTGAGCCCGGTCATCGACAGACTACTACTTTTCTGTGCCTTCTCTAGTGACGACTCTTCACATTTTCATTTTTTTTGGTCGTTCATGTCAATCGGCGGCGAGTAGTACGCAAGTTCGCGTAACGTCACTTGCTTCGCCTCTGCCTGCGCACCCGCTAGTTTTCCGAGGAGCTGGTGACTAGAAATAAGGGCATACGAAGAGAGAGAGAGAGAGAGAAATAGAGAGGAGAAAACCACCCAACTCCAGTGAAATCAAGTGTGCTTACTGTGTAATATTCTACTACTAATTTTCCGGATTTATAGTCAATATCGGTACAGTACATTTAAGCGTGAATAGGTCAGGGATAATGTTTTGAAACTAACCAATCTCTCGCGGGCACCACCTCAAGATTTGTGTACTTGATTCGCCACACACGCAACACGGCATGCAACGCAACACCAACAATGTATATCAAACGTTCCAAAGAGCAGAGATGAGCACGGGACTCACTCGACCCACTCATCTCATCTTCTAGTTCCTTTCCTCGCAACGGCTGTGCCTTGGCAGACCCTAGGATGGGGGAATACACCATTGTTCAGGGTTACAGGCCTGGTCCATGCCCATCATAGTGAGCACGAACTGTATTTGCACTGCCGTTGATGCTATGACAGCTGAGCTTAGAAAGAGCTGTACCCGAACTGCGATAATCACATACCGTAGCGGACCTGACCACCAATGGATCCAGTTAGCTTTTCGCCCTAGCCCGATAGCAAATAAATTCTAGAACTAGCGAAAGTAACGTGGAGAATACCAGCTGAAGCCAAGGATTATTTAAAACGGGAAACCGTTTGAACTCTTTATTTCACAAAAATTACCTATCCTCATTGACTCGTTAGTAGTACTTATAGAGTAAGAACAACCATGAACACCCCGGGCGACATATGAGGGTTTGTTTGCTCGACATATTGGAAGAGGTGTAGTGAGGACTGAGAGGATAGATCATTTTCTCAGGCGAATAGTATCTAAAGACCGAG
The DNA here is from genome assembly GCA_009760855.2 of Cristatella mucedo. Lineage (NCBI taxonomy): Eukaryota > Metazoa > Bryozoa > Phylactolaemata > Cristatellidae > Cristatella > Cristatella mucedo. The sequence goes on from WPIO01000589.1 coordinate 1,823, forward strand.
TACACGCTATCAAGAGAGTATTGAGATTCACTCCTCAGAAAAAGCCTGACGGCAAAACGCGGTTTGATAAGTTCTATGTACATTGGGAGGTATCTTGGCCTTTACTGATATTCTCTGATGTGTTACGCAAACATCACCAAATGGGCAATCTTGCAGCCTCTTCTATGCTGAGATACGTATTTTACGTTCCTACAGAGAAGTTTATCTTGATTTTAACTCACTGTTGTATTCAGAACTTAATAAGTCACGACGTCACTGACTCTATCTACCTAACTCTCTACTGAAACCCGCTACGTATTTGGACCCTGCAAGCTCGCTCCCTTTTTAAATCTTGTTCGTAAAAAAGTCACGTGCGCGAATATCCTTTAAACGTCCTCTACATCTCGGACGTGCAGTACACTGATCCGATCCGAGGATCTGTCATCTTTATGTCTATCATGTCAAGAGGTTCCAGGTCGACATCACGCCTACACCAGCTAACGTAGCACGAACTAAGAAAAACCCGTGTACGCCAAGAAGATCACGGATTACCACGGCTGTACGCTGAGCAGTCCAAGCAAGATCCAGCTTCTCACTCAATAATGCCTTGCAATTCCACACCACTCCTATATGATCCCAATGTCCAGTCGACTATGATAGCCCCTAGCCATACCATGGAGCCGCTTTGTAGCATGAATTGATCCACACTACATCGTCGATCAGTTACGTCGCGCCGGTTCCCTCAGCCTGTTCTGCCGGGCGTCTATATAGCCCGCACGCTCTCAATCACTCCACCCAATGCGCACACTAGAAATTATATCACTCATTCATGTACAATCTTTTCGCCACACAAACACAATATCAGGCCCAATGGACAACGGTGTACAAGTTTTGCTGACGCGCTTGGAACGAGCCGTCCACACTAAAATTTCCCTTTCGCCTATCCTTCCATTCCTTTGGCATCTTACCACCAAGACCCGTTTGTTCATAGACACAGCTATAGAAAGTTACAATAAGAATCCTCGTATGTCGAGGGTCACCTACGTCTTGTTCTCATATTAGCCGTGTAACGCGACCCACGCTCAAGGCCTCTGATCAGCGTAATCGCATAATAGCCGTTCGTTTAGATGATCCGCAACGCTGCACCCACCTGGCTCGTTCCCCAGAGATAGATCTTGCTAGACACTGCAACCAGCACACATGTATTCACACACTTGATGCACGCATCGGACTCATCTATCACTTTGATTTTGGCTTATCCCCCCACTCCTACTTATTTCAATACGGAAGCAAACAAGCTGCCCAGTTGTGCATATAGTCTTTCTTCGCAAACATTCGTTAACCTTACACCGTGATGTTCTAGACGTGCGTACGGTCCGCGTGGGCATAGAGTTTTAGCGCCGTTTGTGTAGCAAACATCACTCTATAATAGGGTCCAGAAGTAATCCTGCCATAGGATATGATGTTCGGGGGAGATAGGGGGTGGAGCCTATACCTCAACTCTAAGTTAGCTAACCGAATTCCTTTCGGCAACACGTTGCTTTGAAGCGTGTCGAATGCCAGACAACGGCGACGCTCAACGCAGCCGCTCACAAACGGCAAACAGCCAATCGTCGTTTTAACTATCAACCTGTTCATACGCGGCCTGACATCCGATACGAAACTGATCATCAGCTCTGCGTGGAGACCCCCCCCCCCTAGGCATCGCTCACCTAAAGATGTACGGACAAGAGTTGAGAATTAGGTTACATTGTTGGGCAACATTTTGATGTCTTAACACTTGTCTCGTCCACTATGCAAGACCTCTCAAAGCTTGTCACAAGTAGAGAACCTTCGAGTGCTGCGTTAGGGCCTTAGTACTAGATTTAAGGAACTCGTGCAAAACATGCAGCTGATATCCCTGCCCCCAGAAAATCGACAAAATCTACGCGTGTCTTGTGTGATTAGCCTACCCCTTTTCCCATCGCTAGCATGGAGGAGTAGCTCGCATTTGTTATATTGCAAACAGCTCTCGTCAGTGTATCCCCCCACCCCCCAACACAATGCATCCTCATGGTATTCTACCGTAAGTTATATGGCGTTTCCATCGCGATGCCTCCCACTCCTACACGTTTGTTCCCGTCTATTGATTCAAATTTCATTTACCACTCTAAAAAAACCCGACACTTCCGAGATTTCCCCCACGACTTGAGGCGTTTACTCCCGCATCACTCATAACTTCACTGAATTTCCAGTGATTCCGTGGCGAGTGTAGAGGGCGTGCATAAGAAGGCAAAGTGTTTAAAATGCATCAAATACTACCGACGGTAAGGAACATAGCCAACGTCGCGTTACCCATGGTCTGAATTTCAGGAAGCTCGATTGCCCTGTGTACCCCAAAAGACCACCCCACTTTCACACTATGCCTTTTAACTTCTCTGACTCTAAGGCTAGACAAGTAGGTTGGAGCTCGGTCTTAGTTATTAGAAGTTATGAAATGCCACCTACGCAGCAATTCAGAGATTGCTTTATGATTGCGTCGCTTATCAAGGGCATGATGCTAAATCTACCATCACAAGGAAAAATAGACGTTTAGTGAGCAGAGAAAACCATGGTTTCAGGGGCTAGAAACAACTATAATCTACCCCGTATGTGGGGCGGATTTAGGACACTGTTCACATGGAAGGCTTGGTATCAGAGTGCACTCAAATAAGAGCTGCCAAAGTTGCTGCATCGGGTGCGGATAAACGGTTTGAATTTTAAGGATAAAGGTAGACACGCTAAACAGCACCGTTTGATGGATATTAGTAACTAAGACGTGGGCAACTGTCGGCGTCTTGGTTCCCTTTCGGTCAGCCGGTTTCCTAATTTTTAGGACCCGGTCTTCGGTAAGCTACACGGTCGAGACACGTCAATAATTCAGTTCTTCTTAATTAGGCTTTCGTGCACATGAAAATACTTACAAAGATAAGTTACTTAAGGTAAGCCACTGAATTATAGGAGGAATAATGGAACATTACGTGTTTCGGAGAGTAACAGCCGTTCTTGAGAGGGAATTGGAACGGCGGTAGAGACGATGATTTAATTACAAGAACTGAGACTTGCTAGCGGCGATCGAGAACTTGAATGCATTGCGTCCTGCATCTTGAATGAATCCTGCAGTCGTTTTGCTTAGCACCTAGAAAGGAGATGCAACAACACTAAAGGATTAGCGATGACGCTATTCTAAATGAGTTATAGGATTCATTATATGCCAAAGTAATATTGCAAATCGCCATGCCGATTTAAACGAACACAGTTGGGTAAACTAAGGTCAACCTAGATTTCGCGTGACTCATAAATGGTCGAAAAAATTAAGGGCAAGTGGGATGCGTCTGTTTTGCGCGTCGTAGGTGTTAACCTCACGTACATAATGGGCACGCCCATTTACGAACAGCTGGCTGTCTAACTATTTTCTTTTCTTATGTATCTCCCATTTCCTTCTTTTCCCTTCTGCCCTCTCTAACTGTCCCCCATAGTCCGAATATTCTTCTAGCTCGTCCTTCCTCACTCATACCATGGCCGCAGATCTAGCCTGCTATATTCAATAATCGGAGCTTTTGTTATACACACGCGTTCTCGTTACTACCTACATCAATTCCTGCTTCTCGAGCAAGTTACAATCACGACGGTTTGGAGGACTGATTCTGCATTCTGGACGAGGATGCCTCGCTTTAGTGCTGGCTGTACGTCTGCATATTGAGCCAGTTAATCAGATCTAGTCCACTCCTCCATGTGTCAGCTGTACCGTCGTCACTTCGAAGTAGGCCAATTCGGCTCCTGACCTTCATGTTCGCTAGCCTTACGTTCACTGAAAGCTGCTTGGGCTGCTTGACCTTTATAAACCGCATGTTGGAGTTTGTACTCACGTTTACATTTTGGTGGCACATGCACTACCCAAGCGCCGGCAGAACTACAATTCTAAGGTCCCTCAACCCACATTATCGCTCCGTCTTAGTCCACTTACACTGCAAACATAAAATTCATCTTATCCTATGTCTACGTCTTTAGCCCAGCTCATGATCTACTAGTACTTGGTCTCACCGACTATACCCATAGTAATCATAACACCCATCTATAGTGGGCCTCCACCTAATCCCTCGTAGACGAGACTCTACAACGGCACACCCTTTTCTTTGTTCATTGCTGATATGTCGAATATAGCATTACTTCGTCCTTTGATGAGTAACCTTAGAAGACCACTCACCCCCAAGCTGAGGACTCACAGTAGCATTCGAAATTTCAGACCGTTAGCTCCAACATATGCCTCTAAGCGAGATATAAGTTCTTCGCTGAATATAACGGTGTCGCTAAGCTGAAAACAGGAATTTCAGTGGGTTGGGATGCGCGGCGCTTGGTAATATCACATTTTGGAGGAATTAGTAAGAATTCTCCTAAAGGATGAGCTTTTATTCTATTTGAACCACCACTATCGGGGAGCTTTTTCATTACACTGATAATAGTAATTAATATTTAACCTAGTCACCTAGAGTGGTGAATGGACGACGAGAATGTAGACCTAAAGGCCGCATACGTTTTTTACAACGGGTTGGTGTCGGCTTTCGCAAGGACGCTGCGTTCCCAACCCCCAGCTCCCGAGAAGTGCATCATCTCTGGCTGGCATATTTCCCAGATTTTCTCGATCAGTACCACGAAGTACATTCAAAGATTCAAGAAATCCCATTGATTTATTTGCCGCATAGGCAGTCCACCATTACACGTACAAGTCAATTCCGGGAGTCTGCACGGCCATGCCCTCGAATGCTGGCTTTCGGCCACAGGCTTCGTGTTCCTTACAACGAAAGAACTCACAAGCCTCTCGCTTGCATATCTTCCACACCATCACTCGAAAGCTGGTTTTGTAGCCCTGATTCCATCCATGTTTTTACGTCGTCACACAGTAGTCTTCATGAGCCTAACGTTCAGTGGTTTGAATTAGAGGCGTAACATCTGCCCGCTGTTGTGTGAACCACCCCAGCCCATACACTTCCTCAACGGATTCACAATGGACCCCCAGTAGACAGCGCGACCAAGATCGCTACGAAATCTTTGCCGCGTATCCTTGTTTCCCTCACACCCATGTTCCCGCCTATTGTTGCAGGTTCTACACCGTGAACATACCCAGCCATTACGATTTTTTTGTGGATCTGTTCGGGTATGTTGGTCTCCAGAGGAAAATAAATGTTTAGGTCTGAAGTGTGAACGGAATTTGTTTGTTTTAAAAATATTGCTCTCGCCCTGTCTTTTTTTTTCTTTTTTTTTCCTTTTATGGCTGCTTAGTTAAGTCCCGTGAACTGTGGGACGAAGAGCGGAGAAACTCCTGTCGTACGGTCGTTAGCACCACCATATAACTGGGCTGCTCTAGAATGTCTGCTACGGAGCGACTCGGCCATTGTGCATTCGCCGTATAGAATCTTGAACGCTTGAGTGTTCACCTATATTTTGTTGGTGGAGTAATTTATTGGACAAGCATTCTTAGCACACGCCCACACCCCCCGCATGCTGCAGTTGGTGCGGAGCCTTTGTTTGATGTTGTTAAGTAAAGTAGGTAATCAACAGGCTACATGTTATGCACCCCCCTCCCACGCCCAGTTTTTTCCCACCCGGCCCGTTGGTGTTAATTTAGCCATGGGAGTGATTTTAGCCTTTCATTCCCTCACCCTTTGTGCTCATGGCAGCATTTCTTTCGAAAGACGGCAGAGAAAGAAGAATTCACTAGATTACACGGATCCTTCTGAAAAATATTGACTGGGATGCCAGTAAAGATCTTGATCGTCGCACTAAGCAGTTTTTGCATCTAAATTTTCATGATAATAATTTTTTTAAGCCTGATTAAAGACTGATTCGCATTTAGTGCACTTAAATCAGCGATGCTCATACAACGATTGTTTTTCCACCATAAGTTTTAATTGACCCAGGCCGATAAAAGAGAAATGAGCTTCAAAGTCGAGCAAGCAGTCTATTTCAGCCAGATCGCATCGTGAAATATGAGTTTCTTGTGCGTAGGTAGCACATTTCATGCAAGCCTTTTCTAGAGTTGCCCAGTTTTCGCTACATGGCCAGTCTCATTCAGTTTGTGCTCAAGCGTGAGTGTGCCTGGTCACTTGAAGCAGATACAAGCGATATTAAAGGTGTGTATATTATCACTCTCTTGCTCCCACTTAGCGAGTTTGTGCATTGCACCCAATTGGCTGAGCTTCGTAGAAAGGGCCGCAGCAGCATGCAGCGTGCAGCTCTGGGAAATTAAGCCAAATAAAGCTGGTGCAATCCTGCCACAGGATCGGAGTCGCTGCTAGCCGCGTGGCTGTCAGAGGTAGACGCTTTCCTGTGGTCGTCCTTATGAAACCGTGTCGTTAGGTTAAGCATGCAAGTTAGCTCCGACTAAAGAATGAATCTGTAATCCTATCACTTCAACAGTGAGTGCCATTTTTTGTTCCAAGCCAAGGGTATTGGCTAGGCACAGTTACGTACACTCACGTGACAAAATTTTTGGCTCCAGGAAATAGCTTGCAATCTGCACCTGAATGTCGAGTAGAAAATACTCTTTTTGAAACCAAAAGTCACGGGTTTATAGGGTGCAGGAAGAGTATAAACTAATGTAAAAAGAGTTTCAATATGAAATACTCCGTAAGCCTTCAGGGTAAAAAGTGTGATTTATTCTTTCTTTAGCTGGGCTGACACTGATTTACTTGAAAGCTAGTCAGTCTAAATAAATGCTTAATATTTGCATCGTGGGTTTTTTGTGTCTGCATGTCTTTAGCATGTATTTGCACTCACAATGTTTTGATTTAATGTAGACATAATTTCTTTAAGAGGATACTTTGTTTCTGCGTTCAGAAAAAAGGGCCAGAAAGATTCTGGGCATTCAAGTGGTGCTACGAATAGCATGCATATTTGCTCTAAAACTAACACCCCGACCCTAAGTTTTGTAGCAAGCTTATTACAGCCTTAAGCATGCAATGAATAGGCAATCAAGCTTTTTGGTGGATTTGCGATGTCTCTACTAGTCGTCGAAATGGGTGTCACATAATGGAATAATGATAAAATAGTAATACATTGTAATAACTCACTCTGTGAAATTAATTACATTCTAGGCACTTTATGTTTGCTGCAAAGTAAGCACTATTGAATGATTAGTGGTAGCATGTTCTGTGGCAATAAGCTTAACATGGTTAAAGGTGACTTACATGAGGGTCAGCCTGCACATATTGGTGGTGGCAGCATGCATGGTATCGGCACACATAAGAACACGAAAGAATAATCACATTATTTGAAATTCACATTAGAGCTTGATGGTGATTTAAGGATGATTTTTATTAGAATAATATGGAGAGCGTGTTTTTCCCAGGTCATTTCGGGCAACTGCCACCAATGCCAGAGTGGGCAGATGCACAACTTTGTATTTGAGGTGGGTGTGCACAAAACACAGTGAACTTTGATTTGCAATAAATTTGGAGCTCGATGCAATCCATTTCTAGTCTTTTTGCAGTGAATGCATTATATTGGAATGGATTGTAGTATTGGCCTAGGCTATTGCAGTCAATCGCACGGCATTGCATGAGAATCGCCTGCCAATGCCAGAGAAATTATTGTCCATTTGTCTCAGAGTGTGTCGGCATATTTTCAAAACAAAATTTTTTGAACGGGATTTCCTTCGTTGTGCGGTGAAATGCAGTGTATTGTGGGGGATTGTGTCACATTGCCACACAGGCCTCTGGCATTGAATTTCATTTGCATAAATGCTTGTAGGCATGGTGACATACAAGTTGGCGGATAGATTAATTCCAACGTATATTACAATCAACGCCAATGTCTGGTTAATTTTAGCCTGATTAGAGTCTATTTTCCGTTGGATTGCTGTAATTCGTCCATCCAGCCACATACCTCAATCCCCCATCATCAAGCTAGAATTGATGGGACATTGATATTGGCGAGCTCAAATTTCGGGTAGATATTGTTGTAAACCTTCCATTTATCTACCCACCAAATTCATGTCATTGTTTTCACAAGCATTCCATCAAATGAGCTGCAAAACATGTCAATCAATAACGGCCATCTACAAATATACTGACTGCTGCTGCAAAAAACTCCACTTGTCTTGCTTATTACCTCACGATGTGTTAACATTCCCACCCAATATGTTTTAATTAATATTGAATGTACAATCGATGACACAGCATGAAAATCGACGGAAATTACCAGGGTTCTTTGACAATATCTTTTTGTTAGACTAGAAATGGGAGGTTTGAATCCTCCGACTATCAATCACGGTGATGTTTACTATCCCGTGACATATTTTCAATTTGTTGTGCCAATGCAATCTCGGGCAATAATCAGCAACTAAAGGCAGTTGCGCTAAACTCACATCAAACTCTGAGGTTCTGTTGCAATCTGAAAAAAGATGGCGGGCAAAGATCTAATGGTTCTTGATTGTTACAGGGTTGTGTATTGAAAGTTCAACAAAATCATTTCGGCCGATCTTGAAAACTATATCACGGGCGAGGCGTGGCAGTCAAAGGAAAAGGCCGTGGAAAAGTATGGCAATCCGCAGCTCACATTACAAATAGACGGATAGTTACTGCGGGATGCTTTTACTTAGATTATCCTCGCGTTATACTTAATTTCCGGTGCTCCCTTGAAGTGCCACGGTTTATGCAACTCTCGGTGAGTGCACTGCAATAAACGGTATTGGCCCTAGCAAATACATCGATCTCCTGCAATCCGTAAAAAGTAAGCATCGCATAGGCCGTGAAAAGCCAAGGTACACGTTGAGTATTACATTGCACCTTTTAAAGTTAGATTACGTCATTGATCCTAAAAGATCAGTTTAATTTCAAGCAATGCACAGCAATCAGCAATCACGCTAATTATTGAGCCTGTGCCGCAATAATTACGACCTTTAAACAATTGTCCAAATTATGTGCCGGTAGCTGTAATGCCAGTTGCATCGTGGCACGTCGAGTTTTACACGCTTAAAGTTTATTTGAATATGTCCAAGAAATGTATCGTATTTGTTGTCATCCATTAGTCAGCACTAGAAAGACTGAGCTCTTCCAATGTGGTTTTTTCAAGCTTAAGGGCCTTGTTACACTTCTTTGATCCTTCGTAGACCTTCTTAAGCTGACTCATATAGAATACTTTATGATTTAGAGCAATTGCTACAGTTTTGTAATGCCCTAGGGCACAGAGACGGAACTTCGCATTTGTAAGAATGCCTCAACCTGCATATGGAAATCAGTAACGTCTAGTAATGATATGCTTTTCTTTTACAATAAAAGGGAGCTAACTTGTGTTTTGCAACAATAAATTACAATTAATTGCATTTCATATTAGTTTTACCTCCACACGATAACTGCAGCTGATGAATTATCAGATTTCTGCATAAGTACCAGTTTTGGCGTGCTGCAAGCACCACTCACGTCCTCACATTTAAGGCTACCTTCGTAGCTGGATCTTCATTATATTGGCAGAACAAACTCATTCCTTTTTTCACATAGCCTTGGAAAGTATGTTTCCAGGCTCTATTTGATGACTAGATTTTCTGCTAGTGCAACTGAGACCAATGGGCATGCATGTTTCGTTTATAGTTTATTTTTCGGCTTTCTCCGACGGGCGTAATGAGAACAAGACAAACATCTGTGGAAACAACTAGTTATCATCTATGGTTCTGCCCTGGAACCTCCAAACGCTCGCAAAGTTTTACCACTGGCTTACCATGCCCTTGTTGTCATACATGTGGTAGCACATGCAAGTATGCTATACTAATATGCCATACCAATCGATACTTCAAGCAGCCTATTACTCGTCAAATTAAAACGAATTGCAATCAAAGCTGAGCCGCGCCCACGGTTACCCAATTTTTCGCAAGATTAAGCCGGCAAACAGCTCGGCTAGTATGTATGCATGCTCACAGTGATGTTTATATGGCATTGCAATTAGTGATTCAATCAGCTAACGTCTAATCAATTTGAAACGGATTGGAGTACAAGACGGGCCTTGCTGTCAATGGCCGTGCATTTCGCTCGATTTTACGTTCGCTATTATTTAAAAGCATATAGCTGTAATTTTAATACAGTGTATTGCAAAAACAGTTGGAGCTCCTCCCAGCAACTGTTGATCTAATTGTCTCCGTCCATAATGTAATGGCATATTTTCCCGGGCCATTGCCATTGTTATCCCTGCATTGCCGTTAATTAAACGTGCTAGGTGCTGCACAATTACTGTGCATTCAGTGAGAAGTAACATTGAAAGAGAGATGCAGTTTCGAACAGCCAATACTGTCAATTTTCTAGGAATTACTGTATCGGCCCCGACCATTGCTGTCGATTACCGTACATTGTAACAGTTAGTAAGCCAAGCAGCTTGAAAATGCCAAGTTTTTACTGTGGACCCAGCAAATTTTTTTATGTAACGACAATTTGAGCTTCCCTTTGCCAATTTCTCATCACTTGGTCGTAGGCTTGGGTATTGGCACGAGCCATTGCTGTCAATTACCATTTATTGCTCGCGATTGTACGTGAGCATTTGGTTGAAAGGATTTGATTGCTCATGAGCAGGGTCAATGTCCAGTGATTTGTGACGGATCATCGGAGCTAGCCTTATTTTTACGCTGCCGTTGCCGTCGATTGCAATGCATCTCCAAAGATTAAACCCATGAAAAGTATGTGCGAGCCAAGCAAGATGATGTTATTTGGAGCGAGAATTGAATCGTAATGCAGCGAATTTCTCGTCAATTTGTAGTAGTTTGCAGTACTTACCTCTGCCTTAGCTGTCAGTTATTATACATTTCTGAAAATAAACTTGTAAAATAGTATGAACATTGTAAGGTTTTACTTGGAGCACAGTTGAATGTATTAGGCAAAGACGATTGCTGTTTCGCAGAGATAATTAGTCTGTTTCCGACTGATTTTAGTGCATTCCTGCTTCAAGCCGAGCCATTTCAATCGATCACCATACAATGCCCAAGATGGTTTGAGCACAGCGTCACAAAATGATGTTACTGATTGCACTTTACTGGGTGTGTTTTGTGATATGCTTTCAAAATTGGAGTACTGATAAACCAATTTCGGGAAATTTTACACAGGATTATCGTTGATTGCAATATTAGCCTGGGCTATTGCAGTGCATTGCTGCTGTATGGTCGAGTCAATTGTAGTGAAATTGCATGAGCAGTAAAAACCACAGAGTAGTGCAGCAAGTTATCGCGTCAGAGCTGTATTTCTATGCATTCTGGCTTCTTTGCTGAGAATGGAGGTGGATTGCCTTGGATTGTAGTATCGGCGAAGGCCTCTCAAGTCGATTGCAGAGTCGATTGCCTTAAAGCACACACACATGCCCAATAAAGTAAAATAATATGGATGCACTTTGACGTAGGGCTAGTCTTGTACACCATGCTAATTAGAGCTTACGTTTTAATTTGAGGATGATTTGCAATGGATCAGAGCAGGTCGGAGCATTTCATCAGGTCATCTTGGGCGATTCCATAGGTTTCTTTATTTTAAGATGGTGTGCACGCATAGAAGTGTGGTTAAATATGCAATGATAACGGAGCTCGGTTGAATTAATTCACAATTTTTTTGCCAAGGATGCGGTAGATTGCAGTATTTTCTCTGTGTTTGAGTAGATTGCAGTGCGTTGGACTTGAACGGCTTGGCCCATCGGAGTGAAATCTTATGAGTACAACTGCCGCTTTGAGTTTACTGTCATATGAAATAAAAAAAGGGGCTTATAGACAGGATTTTTCTCGTTGGGCCGTGAATTGAGCTGTTGGCCCAAAGCCCTGAAATCTCTTTTAGTAAACCTTGTGAAAACGCAGTAGCGGAATCGCCCGAAGTTGTGTGGGTACATTTCACGGGTGGCAAAGTTTTTGTATTCCAAACTTTTTTGAGCTTTGCTCAGCTGTGTAGTGGTAGACTTGAGGTGGTCTAACGAAGATTGCGGGGGATTATGGTACATTGGCCAAACATATATTGCAAATAGATATCAGTCGTCGCAGCTCATTTGCATAAGTGTGTGCACACAATGGAACGAACTTTTATTGATAGACAGCTTTGAAGAGGTGATCAAATGTCCGCCCAAAATATGAGCTTGGATATGACAATGTCCAGTCAATTCTAGCCTAATTAGGGTAGATTTCTGTGGAATAAAACCGATTGCCGTGATAGGTCACTATGTAAGTCAGTTGCTTTTTTAACGACCTCGGTCACAAGGTCGTTGGTTCGAATCCAGAGGCGGGAGATCCTTTAATGCCACTGTAGGTGGTGGTGTTAGCCTTAAAGACACTTCTGTCACTATACAAAAGAAGCCAAGGAATCATTTTTTAACATTGTGGTAATTCATCTAACTTTTCACAGGTTATGTCAGAGAAGGCAATCTGAAATTCGGACACAGACCCAGTCACAAGTCGTAGACTAAGGAACTCACTTCTAAATTCTTACTCCACAACTGCAATCCAGCAGTAGACTATGGCACGTTCTTTTCGGCCACCCTGAACTGCTACATCCATGCCACTCACTACCTCAACCACTCTGCTGACTCAACTATGCATCTCACTTTCTCTTTGTTGCCAGAGAGGAAGGCTGTTGGCTACCGTATGCCTACCAAAAGCAAATAGGGAATGCATGTGCTATGTAAAGCTTACGTGCCTTATACCCAGAGATTATTTGTGGCATGTGGACTGGTAATGAAGATAAAATGAAAAAGCAATTATAGGCCAGGCTTTGCTCAGGCTTGCATCGATCGTCATTGATCGTTAATCGAAATTGTCCTCAGGCTACAACTGAGCCGTCAATGCATGAAGTCATGCATGTAACGTTATCGAAACGTTTAATGCCTAGTTCCGATTTCCCACGTGCCACAGTGTACTCCATCAGGCAGCCCTCAGCATTTGTTACGTCGACTCTTGCAAGTCTGCCTGTTAGGCATGGTCATGCCTGCCTATAATCGTGCCAAATTCCCGTTTACAGATATTCTTAGATGTCTTTGTTGCTGCTAGGGCACGAGAATAGATTATCTATATCGAAAGCCGACCAGAGGACGATAAGGCGGTCGACCATGTTCTGCAGGAATCAACACATTTTTGCTGTTCCCAGCATTGCATCCTGATGCACAATGCGATCTTTCTTAAGCACTGCAGATGATCTCTCAAACTTAGTGGCCATCGAGCGTAATATAACCCCAGAGGCTCATCTTGAATGTTTTTTGGAATTTTTTGGAATTTTTTTAAATCAGCATACAATGCTAAAATAATAGGACATCTTTAACCGGTTCGCCTTGACCGAGATGGTGCTGAAGCCGCTTAAGCACCCAAATTATGATTGCTGTAATACCGATTGCTTATAATTTTTTCCTGAGACAATTTTGAGCATTGACTGAATGTTTTTCTCGTGTAGCTTATGTAAATAACCCTACTCACATCGCGGGCCATGCGCTCGACTAAGAGCAGCGTAATTCTAAATAAAAAAAATAGAATTAATGGTAACAATGATAAATTTATTTTAGCTCACTAGGATAACTCTGTCTTTCGAGGTACTTTACATTGGCCACAAAGTAAGCATGATCAAATGCTAGGTAGTAGCTTAGTCAACGACAGCAAGCATAACATGGGTGGAGGTGAAATGCACAATTGCCACATGCACAAATAGTAGCAACATGCCCAGTGTCTGCATGCATGTGGTCACAAAGAACGAATCACATCAACCTACTAAATGCCGTGACAAATAGATTTGTAACTAGTTTCTTTAGGAATGCTTTACAATCAAGAAAAGGGGATACTGTGACGGTGCCATACCAACGTATTCATATTAATAATGTTGCTTTATATGTTGGTCAGGCTTTCCGAGCTTTGAGTAATCATATAACAGCTTTATATAATATATTTTGTTATTTAACTTTCTGACATGATTTCTAATTTTTCTGTAAATTTTATGTTTTCAAAGTGTAATTATCAAGAAGTATTTTAGATTATTCTCTTTGAATGTAAGATGTGCTCACAGTTGTACTTAAAAGTGGCATATAATGGTCAGCTATCTTCCGAATTAAACTAAGTGGAACCAAAAGTTTGAAGAGAATAGAAAAGCTGGACATAAGGCGCACGCGTCTTGTAAATTATTACGAGTTTTTAAAAAAAATGGAAGGGAGACGAACAAAACTAAAAAAACTAGGACAGATTGCAAAAAAACTAGGATAGATTTCGGTTGATCAACTAGTACAGAGCAAAGTTCTTACGCTGATCCACAAGGCCGGCCACGGCTCGGCTCGTCCATACCTAGCTAAACTGTTAAATCATCTTCAGCCTCCTCGTGCCCTCAGGTTCTGTACTGACAATGAATTAGCTGTTTCATTCCTCCCCTGAAAGACCGCTGGAGACAGAAGCTTTAGCTCTGCCGGTACTAGAATGTGGAGTTCGCTTTTACAAATCTTTAGCGACAACTACTCTCCTGCTGCCGACTATGGCTCATTTTTTCAGTGGTCCTGAGCCGCCATTTCCTTGTCACCCACTCCCTCGACAGCTCTCCTGATTGTGCTATGCTTCCCACTTTCTCTTTTTTGTTTGAGAAGAAGTCAGTTAGCTACCGAATAAGTACCGAAAGTCGCTTAGTCAGTAAGTAGACTATACACAACTCTTCTGCCTGGCACCCATATATGCTTCATGGCTTTGGGGAGTTACCGCCGGAGATACACTACTTTACAACAGTTAATGCCGCTGACAGTCAATGGCATGACATGAATATCGATTTCTAGAATCACTAACAGGTTTTGTGTTAAGTAATATATTGCGATGTGGCGGAAGCTGAGGCTCATCTTGCCATTTTTATAATGCTAATGATATTGATTGTAGATGATTTTGTCCACGTTCAAGGTAGCTATCTAGGAAAACGTACTTGTACAAGTTCACGATTGAGTACAAGCTAAAAATCATTGGCTGCTTTAGTTAAATAATGAATTAGTTTAGTTGATCAATCTTTGCATAGACAAAGTACGGTTGCAAGTTACCGAGTGAACTATACCAATCAAAACATTCAGAGATCGGTGCTCTTCTTTTTCAACGTTAAGCATTTCAAATTTAGTCCTACGAAAATATGTCAGTTTTTTACAAGTACTAAGTTAAGCTACCCTTGCAAGGATGCAATAAAAATGCCAGGTAATATTATTATAACACTAATGTAAAATCGCAAACATATATAGCAGTTGTGAGTTAATTTAATTGTAAACATAATTTTAAAGACGAAAAAGCCTTACTTAGCAGTTTCAAGCTAACAAATAATCAAGAAAAATCACACGTCTGTTTCTAAAATATCTGTCTAAAGCTTCCCTATTTCTGACGCATTTGAGCTTAGATAGTTTCCAAGCTTTAAATATTTTATAAGAATAATGCTAACAAAATTGAAAATTATAATTGATGAATTCTGAATCAAACTAGCGGATTAAAAAGCACGATTTAACTATCACATATATTCAATTTTTCAATGGAACAAATTCACCGTGCACTTGGCCTACATTCATCTCGATCCCAGTATATGTACAATTTGAGCGACTAATGTACAAGTTATAATATTTTATTAGATAGGTATTAGCGGATAAAACTTAGGTTGTGCGAAATCATTTAGCCAACGATGAGGCAGTCATGGTGCCAGATCGCTAATGTTGTTGATAAATGAACGTTTACCTGTGATCTGAAAGCCTAGTTTACACGTAGTCTCTTAGCCCAGTTCTCTCCACTTGTGTAGTGGACTGCATTAATCCCATCACAATTTTATAATCATATTGCACACTGTGTTAATTTCGTGTGAGCAGTAGCCGACAGTAAAAGATCAAATCGACACTAGAGCAGGCGGTTTAAAACCGTATGTAGCAAGCCACACGATAGCTCATGACTGCACTGGCGAATTCTCCTGAAAAAATAATATTAAACTTTATCACCGGGTTCGTATTTCGTTCTCATTCGACTTTCACAAGCGACTGATGCTCCGTGCAAGGTGCAGTGGACCCAAATCTTTTCTTCCAAGAAGAAGTCGACTAGTCAACTATTAACGATATATAGTCAACTAAGCTACTCCTGAAAGGACAGCCATGCTAGTGGGAACCACGATTCACATTGAATGCGCAATCAAGCAAGAGAAACCAAAAGGAAGCACTAAGTGACAAGCTGCATTTCAAGAAAACGTCCTCACAAGAAAACGTCATACGGGCATCGATTCTACCTAGCCCCTGCTCGGCGGAGGCAGGCTAAAGTTCGGCCCTTGGCTAGCAGCTCTACTGATAGCGATTAGAGCCCTTACGGACAGTGATCACTCACCACTGTGGTCTTCAAATGCATTGTTTGAGAATCTTTTCTCACTTCCATTGGGTAGTTTCTTGTTGCCAATTCAGAGGTAAGTGAAGTGGCAGTCTTGGCCCTATGAGTAGACGCTCAGCTGGCTGAAGTGTTAGTCAATAAACCCAGGCTACTAAATCCCAGAAGGTAACAAAAAATGCAATTGAAAACAAGCTTTGGAAATTCGAGAGCCCGTCAGGCTTATACAAAATGAACGCCCAATCGCTATCCTATGGAAATGTAGCTTTTCAAATTTAGATCCCGCTGGAGGCTTGTGACCAAGTGTTTTTAAATTCCGCTTCAATAACACAAAAGTCTGTAGGTCGGCATGTGAAAGTGACTGAAGAGACATGCAAACCCATATTCGCACCTTGGCAGTTCCAATTTTACTCGGCTGTAACTCTTTGGAGATGGTCACATTTCAGAGGACTATACAAAAGTCCATCTGATGAGTTTCGATCGAAATTTTAGACAATTAAGTGTTACCTAACTCGAGCTCTGCTTACTTTGGTATACTTTTACATACTCGAAAGGTTCAAGTAAAAAAAGTGACTCCTTACTTAATAGATAGCCAACTGAAAGGTGACGAGTAAAAATTTGCATAAAAATGAAAAAATATGTATATATATTATTACGAAACAGCCAAAGTAGGCAATTATTAAATTATAAAGACTAAGAGCTTGCTATTATTACCGACTCATAAAATTTCAAATTCAGAAAGAGAGTGTAATAATAACAATGATAACAGTAATAATGCACTTGATAAAGCACCCTCAGAGAACTCAGTCTCTTTCTAGGCGCTTTACATTTGCTGCAAAGGGAAATGCAATGGTAAGTAAAGTCATGCTTGAAAAAACAAACAAATGAATAGTATGGTTAGGGGTTACATGCACAGTGTCAGCATGCCAATGTTGTTAGTGGCAGCATGCACAGTGTCAGTACGCATATGCACATGAAGAACGAATCACAGGGACCCACTAAATGCTGTCCTAAATAGGTGTGTTTTTAAGTTCTAAAAATGCGTTTTAATATCATGCTATTTGATCACATAACAAGATATTGCTACGATATATTTAAATTTAAGTTATCTTCAGCCCGCATGATAGAACTCTAGCATTGACAGTTATAGAAGCACCTAAAATTTGACATTTACTAGTCGTCAAGCTCTCCCAAAAATAATGAAAGGATTGTTATAGATTTTTTCAAAGCCGTAATGTTGAATGTCGTATTGTAGTTCAACTTGGCCAATGCATTACCACTCATAAGTTCAAAGTTAATTGTTTCACAGAAACCTGTTGTTTCCTATTTGCAGATCATCAGTTTTTCACATAGCTGGATAAAGGCGAGCACTAATTAGCTGCACAAATGGATTGTATAGTAGCAATGTGCTTTCAAACTTAAAAATATATGTCAAAACTATGCATTTGTGCTTAAGAAAGGCAATAATTAATCAATATGGCTGCTGTTAAAATGGAATCAGCATTCTATTCGCGTCTCACTTTTTGCATTTGGACGAAAAATTGTGGGGAGTTTGGCAAACTTTAGAAGCATAAACCAGCTATCAGACCTTTTAAAGGACTTCAGAAGCGACCTTTCGGCGAACCAAAGTATGAAAATCCGATAATTTTTATGAGCTACACGATGATTAAAATACCGTTGCACGATCGTGGCTCCGAACAGTTTCTGGTCAAAATGCTTGTTTAGGAAAATGACCTTATCGTCATCACAGGACGGCAAAGTCTATGGCATCATGGTAGAAAAGTCAGGTCGACATTAGGCAAGGCTGTAGGAGGATCTTGCTGATATAGAAGTAAAGAAAGCAGAACTTAGTAAACTTAGTAAAAGAGAGATAGACAAGTAGACACATACCTCAACGTCAAGCTGTTCCAGGTGACATTTAAGCATCGTGACCATGTTGTAAATTCCTGACCCAAATTTGTAATCTGGAATAAGACAATGGTCTGATACAGCCAGAGAGAAAGGCACGAAGCTGAGCACTAAAAAAACTTCAAATTATGTCACTGCGGAAACTTCAAACCCAGAGAGACAAGCGATCATCATTGTTGGCATTGACCGCTGCATTCCTGGAATAGCCATTCCCGACTTGACAGCTCACTGCCGAAAAAATATTCATCATCAGGCTAGTATCACAAGTTTACAACACTCATAGTAGTTCAAGTAATTGCACCTTAAATAGCAGGTTCTGTGTGAAGTAAATCAAACCATCTAGCTTCAGAGCAGCTGTTTGTAATCTCAAACCCCTGAATAGAACCGGTCTCGAAGCATGTGAAAACACTTTTAAGCTCCACAGCAGCAACAACTAGCTCAGGGAGGATTTCTATGTCTTAGCTCATGTCAACAATCAATGCTTAGGTCCCAGAATACATACGTGGTCAAAAGCTATTTGCATTGTCACATTAAATATCCTAATCTCTGGCTTCTCTAGTTAAATTTCGGGATTCTTGATATTAATTGGAGGAGCTTCAACTTTGGCCTCAAAATATACTTTCTTCAACTTGGTGCTTTTTATGTAATGAGAAAAGGGCTCACGGTTAATCTCTGAAGATTGCTATTTAGCCATAACATTTGAAAAAGAAAAGTCTGAGTTTTGCTTAACACCTTTTGCAAACCAATTTTTTTAAAGAATCAATATTCTTAAATCCACTTCACAGTATTTTCCGTTTTGCTGCAAGTGTTGCTCCTGCTAATCTTTTGTCTCAATGATTACTCCTAACTGGAACGCTGTATGCACAATACATATTCGTAATAATTCCCATATTGTTCTCGTTTTTAACATAATTCGTAAAATATGATTAGTTGATCCGTCTTAGGGCTACTGTATTAAAATCAGTTGCAATTTAAAATTCGAATAGCTATCGTACAAGTTGGTTGATTCAACAGCCTTATTATTTCGGCAGAAGAGCCTGGCTGAAGAAACCAAAGTTCTGGCTAGCCTTGTTATTGTAAGCTCAAGATGAGGAACCGGTGAGAGCTGCCAGTCGTCGCTACCCCTTAATCGACCATAATGTCATCTGCAGGCTGCTGCAGGCATGCTGAGTCCATGTAATGGCAGTGGGACTGTTTATTATAGATCTTTGCCTAGTGCGGCTTTTCCTATGGCCTTTAACATTAGTAGCTGTCGTTTGTCTCACGGTCGGTACAGGTTGTCACACACAATTTTACTTGACTGGCGTCTTCATAGCACAAGCAACAAATTTCTTTTTCAAGGTCCCTGTCCACAGTATCAATGCCCGAGACAGCCCTAATCCCAGGTCTTCATTAAACTGCACTGATCGCTACTTACATACACTTCACTATTACACGAGAAACAAGATTAAAAGTTTGAAAATGCAAGCCTGCAACTTAGTCAGACCGGGGCTAGCAACAAGGAGTAATCTTAATCCAGAATTACTTTGAGTTTATTGGTAACTTGAGTTCAAGGTTTAATCTCTCGTTTGAGCTTGTGTAGTCACTTCCTTAAACAGCGAAGACTTGGCCCTGGTTCCTTAAGAACTCCACTGCATATGGAGCCCATGTAAATATTAGAGGACTCATAAAGGTCTTATCTCTTCACATCCAGCTTACCAGCCGCTAACACACAGTATTTCGAAAATCGTTTTAAAAAAGAGCATTTTCTGAAAGATTGACGTATTACCAAAGTAAAATAAAATCAGACTGCAGTCGTTTCTACTTTAGGCTGATTGTAGGCTATCATAAACGGTATTGCCACTTAA
>WPIO01000058.1:0-125000 GCA_009760855.2 Cristatella mucedo
AATCAAGACAATAGATTCAAAGACTGCTTCGAGAGGGTACTGCAAATGGCTGAAGTTCGAATTTCGAACGCATGACGATATTACTCCCTCTCCAGTTTCGATTGATCTAGGGTGTGAAACAACGGGGAAAATAGTACAAAAAAAAATAGTGGGTTCTTTTCGCGGGTAGCGTCTTTCTTGGTCCGGAGTTACCATATCTTAGCCAGGTTTCAGTCAAGGCGATCAGGTTAAGACTTTTTTCAGAAATAAGGTCGCTTATTACCAAGGGCTTATTGCACGTTGAGCGAGGACTGCAAAAACAAGCGTTGAGATGGGCCGCCGGAGCTTATAACAGGCTCGATGACCACTAAGCTAGAGAGATTCACACTGACGCTTGTGGGGGAACGTGCTGAGCGGTTCCCCGAGAAAATTCTAGAAAATACCAAGCGAGCGCGTACTCAGCTCAGCAGTTTCCGCCAAACGAGCGGCAGTCTAAGCCGGAGGCCCGGATGTACCTTTCAGCTTCGACGCGGAAAATGGCCACGGCTGAAGACGTGTCTCGCGAGCTGCTTCGTTTGGGATGAGCGAAGCAAAAGCAGATCGAGACGCAGAAAAATGGTGAACTAACTCGGAAGTTACTTGATGTAATTGCGGAGGTCGGGCTAATAGTAGTCTTTGGAGTCGCATTTAACTGGCAGCGTCACGTATGGCTGTGCACTGCGGCACGCAACGTCTTGTCGCTGACCCGTGTTTTGAATCATTTGTACGTGGTTTGCTTCTTTTTCGCGTAGTTACCATTGCGATTCCTTTTGAAGGGCGGCGAGTAACCTGGTTTTCTGTGGATCCGTCTCTGCTCATGTACTGTTGCGTGGTTTTCTAAACACAGCTTTGTAAGATTTTTCAGTGGCGTATTTTAGCCGTAATAAGGACTATAGGCTAGCCCGTTCAGTGGTGCGTGCTACCACACGGAATAGCGCCGAGCTCTATAAACTAGAACATTCGCTTTGGCTGTGTGGAGCTTTACCACACGAGGACACGGTGCTGTGTTAGCCATCTCATACCATGGTGTAGGAATTCGTGAACCGCGAAGTATCCGCCCAACATTCGTAGTAATCCCCGTAACCGCCAGCATCGCTCAGCGTGGCTGGTGCAGGTTAACGCTGCTTTGTGGTATCCGAAAACTCAAGTCCAAGGCTGGGTGTGTGAAAATGAGGGGACGAGTGCTTTACCCGCAGAGAGGTTTTTGTTTGATTCTGATTTCGTTTGATTTCTGAGTTTGATTTGACTGGAGGAGCTGGCGACTGCCGGGGCTCCAAATTCAGTCAGCTAGCTGAATTTTCTTTTAGCTTACTAGCTTACCAGTGTTGTGATTCTAGCCATTGTTTTGTGAGCGTGAGTGTGCGCGTATTGCTAAACAGCAAACGAATTGGAACACTCGGGATGCAACCGAACTCAAGGACATTTAATCAACTCTTTTTGCAAGGGTTAATCCAACCGGAGCTTCCAGTCGCCTGCGTCCCAGGAACGCTGCGCTCCGATTGGTTAGCGTTGTTGGTAACGCCTAGCAGTAGAAACGCTGCGCTCCGATTGGCTAGTCAAGATCGGGAGGGCCCTCCTGCGTAGTAGTAGCGGCAGACGTCAACATTTAGGTGCGGCACTGTCTTAGGCTGGGGTGTGCGTAGTCGCATAACGATCTCAACACCATCTTCTACACGATGTAGCTTACGTGCGATGTTGGATAGACCATGGTGGGAATTAGGCTACCTACTGCTGTACCGGCTTCGGCCTCGCCAACCATAACAATAATATATTTGTATAGCGCCCCCAGAGAACTGAATCTCTTCCGAAGCACTTTACAGATGTTGCATAGAGAGCATTACCAAATGATTGATTGTAACATCCGCAAGCAGGAGGCATATTGTAACCAGGCACACGAAGAACGATTCACAAAGAGCCACCAAATTCTGCAATAAACAAGTGCGTTTTAAGCTTCTTTTTAAATGTCAGGGGGGCGTTGTGATGCGTGTCGATAGTGTCGTCCAGGCTTGGGCAGCACAGGAACTAAAGGCATGGTCTCCGAAGGTTTTGAGGTTCATAGGAGATATGTCTAAACGATTCGAGTCAGAATACCAGGTTGTGGTGCTCCTTATTGTGTGCAGCCATGGCATGGTATTCAGCCGACTCATCCCGGGTGAGAGTATACGGCTTTGGCTGCACCATAAGGAGTTTTAAGTGTCGTGGTGTCTGATTGGCCCAATAGTTTCCCCAAGCACTTTTTTTTTAATTCTTTCCTGACGCAGGTGGGACTAACCCGACGTTACTTCATCGTATGTCTGCATAGAAGTTTCGTGGCTACGTAAGAAGACCGCTGCACTCCGATGATAGGATTTTTCTTAAATAAGTGGCTGCTTGTAACTATACTAGTTATGGGACCACGTCATTCTTAAGCACCCGAAATCCGAAGCCCTTCGCAGGCGTCTTGACTTCTGTCTATTTACACGGAGCGTAGTTCAATGTGCCAGGATCTATGAGCCTTAGCGAAATTCATTAGAAAAAGTAGGTTGCTGAAAATTAATATGTGGTCGGTTCTCTGAGCACGAAGGCCGCCACATGTGCCACACGAATGCCACTGTGGATGTTGCTAATTTCGGCTGCCTGGCCATTATCAAGCACTGCAAAATGTACACCACGTTACAGTGCCTTCTCTTTTTTTATAGCTTGTTGGCTTGCTGTGTCACCAGTTCGACATTTGACCAAATTTCCCAGGTGCTTCTGGAGCGTGCAACCCTCACTACAGGGTTTCTAATTCGTGATGTTTGTATGGTTTGCAAAACAGAAAAAATGTCAATTCTAGCTGGTAAAATCTGTTTAAAATAGCCACTTTGTGCACTGGAGGCCAATAACTGTGAACACACGTCGCCAGATTACCTGGATCGAATCGATATTGAACTGTTCTGCCGTTCAAATCTTGTTGCATGCTGTCAGTTCCCACCATGCTTATCTGTCATTTAAGGCCATATACCATGCCACTGCTTAGCCGATCACCCGTGCCTAGGCTCCAGCAATTTGCTTCGAATGGAAATGTGGAGAAATATTTTGAGCATGCCATCCCGGACCACGTAGTAGGAGGCTCCAGGTCATGCCGTTCTGTAATGGCCACAGGCGAGAGCTTCTCCTGCATTACATATCCAGGTTTCCGTGTGGGTGAGGGCCTAGTTGTCATTAGATGTCCACGAGTTCGGGTTCTAGCTGTGCTTGAGGCATGCAGTCTATAAGGGCTTTTAGTTGTAAGACCTACCAGGCTGTGTCTACTGTTGTCTTTGACCCGGCTGCTAACCTTTAGTTAGTTATTTGGTCAGCCTTAGGACTTGTTGGTTTTATAGGTCCCCGTACTGTATGTGCTTTTATAGGTTAATAATCTTATATAAATGTAGGTGCATCTCTATGCGATCGCATTTTGAATGTTAAATACTTTAAATATCGTCGTGGCGTTATAGCTGTATGGAAGTAAATGGATGCTGATCTTATACACATTATGGAGCAGGCAACTAGATGGCGATGGGAAAGAGGTTAGTAGAAGCACGTCAAGGCACCCACGTTGTTCACTAAACAATAATAGGAGATGAGCAGCTTAAGAAATCAGGTTCAGGTCTTGCCCATCCATGATCTAGTCGTATTCCAGTCATGATGTAATGCAATGTATCTTTATCTGTAACTCCACAAATTCACATACTATGTGTGTGTTACGCAGGAGAGTTTTGTATAGCACACTCAAAGCCTAAGCGGCTTTTGGTGCGCATTCGGTAGCCAGCAGACTTCATCTCACGCAGCAAAGAGAAAGTGGGAAGCATAGCAGAGTCAGGAGAGCAGTGAGGGAGTGAGTAGCGTGGAAGTAGCAGCTCAGGACCGCTGAAAAGGATGAGCCATAGACGGCAGCAGGAGATTAGTTGTTGTTGTGTAACAATCGTGGAAGCGAGTTCCACAGTCTAGGACCTGCAGAGCTAAGGCTTCTGTCGCCAACGGTCTTCAAGTGGAGGAATGGAACAGCTAATTTATTGTCCATACAGGACCTGCGGGCACAAAGAGGCTGAAACTGGCGCAGCAGTTCAGCTAGGTACGACGGAGCCAAGCCATGGTGGGCCTTGTGAATCGGAGTAAGAACTTTGCTCTACATCCGTATATCAACCGGTATCCATCCTAGCTCTTTTAGCAAAGGAGACACGTGCTCAAACCTCTGGGACTTGAAGACTTGCCTTGCAGCCAAATTCATAGCCAGCTGCAGTGATCACACTGAATAGCTCTGTTTATTTTTCTCTCTAGCCATGCTTACTTTTATGTGTGCCTAACAAGGCCAGTGTGTTTTCTCTTGTACCTTCCCAAATGAGGGTTATCGGTTATATGATGTAGTTGTTGGAAATAGTTTGACTGGAAGTACTCACATCACCTTATTGCAAGTTGTGGTTGCGAATGTATTATTTTATTAGGTTGCATCTACTGTTGCCCTATGTATGGCATACCAACATCGTTATACCATGCTGCAATGTTTGCCTAGATAACTAATCAGCAATGCCAATTGTGCATAATGCAGCTTAACTTTTGTTTCAGGCCGATAAGCTAGCACCTGATGGTTTCGACAAAACTTGTGGTAACCTGTTGTATCAGATTTCAACCAAACTCAAAAGCCAAATTGAGCATAAGAAAAGTCTCATCGTAGACTACGTTGCCAATAGGAAGATTACTACTCAGGACCAGCTGGATGGTAAAGGAATTGTGATACAGGATTTGCTTTATTCAGTTTGCTAAAACCACGTCTCGTTCGAGGCTGTCCTGTTGAGCGAAGACTTTTCTACTGAGTTATAGTGTTACATATATGGGCCGTGTATTGAGTGTGCTGTTCCATGTGTAGCTTTCCTAGCTTTTGATGGGGCCTGAGGCTATTGAATATGGCTCATCTTTCTGTGTTTCATCTCTTTTATGCATGCGTGTGAAGAATTTGTATCTTACTGCTCGTCGTTCAGTTTTTATAAATGCTTATTTTTAAATGCTGGATTTTGACATGCCTTATGCATCTGGGTCTTTGAGCAGGAGGTACGATGCTCGCTCTTCACGACCCGGGTCATGGCATCGAGCCCTGCAGTGGGCGATCCTCCTTTATTGTCCACAGCAAGCAGTGGTGATAGCCGTTACGGCTCTTCTGCCACTGTATAAATGAGGCTGTGTAACCAGCAAGCCATTCTTTTTTTTATGTACTGATTCTTGCAGCTGCCCTTGCTTATTTGCTTCACAATCCTACCAACCCGACAAGTATCCCATCGTTCGAGGAAGCGTGTGGTGTAGGCGTCTCGATATCACCTGAACAAATAGAGGAAGCCGTAAGTGGACAGCCTTTTACGTCTTCGATGTCATTGTCTCGTTTGCATTGTAGCACTGATTGTTCGAGTTGTAACTGCTGCCTTATGCCAAAGCATCGGGATTCAATCGACTCCCAGCTGCTGCACTGGCTTTGCAGGTCGGAAAAGCAATTGACTCTCGTAAGGAGGAATTGCTCGATAAAAGATACACCTTTAATACAGGCATACTTCTGGGTAAGCTGGCAGCAGCGCATAGAAACCTAATGAATGTTGTGGATTTTATGCTGCTGCAGCATCTCGTTTTGGAGAGTGTGGGGCTACTTACTCCCTGTGTTTTTTTGGCAATATCCTCACATTCTGGCCTCTAATCAAATTTGAGACAGTTGCTCTATTGTTTATTAGAGCATGCAGTTCTACCATGTGCCCCCCACTGTCATTTTAATCTTGCGTCAGTTCGACCACGGCTATGTCAGAAGTCAGGCCTCTCCCAAACAGCCACCATACCCGTCTGACTTCATTTTGATGGCCAATTATACTCCGGATCTAATTGATAGCTTTGCCACTGGTCTGGTTTTGCTATGCAGCTCTCGTGGCTTCTTTATGTTGGATTCTAGTTCTTTAAGCACTGTAACCTGTGTGCGTGCCTATGTGCGAGTGTGTGTGCGAGTATGTGATTTTACTGTCAGGATTACAGTGCAACGAGCCTTTTTCGTGCGCTCAGGGTGTGGGCATGTAAGTACGACCATATTCGTGCACACAAATACAAGGTTTCCAATAGTTATTACAAGTAGGAACACACTAGCACACGGTTGTTTACATGGACTGCTGAACCGCTGCGGTTTATTGCTGGGCTTTGCAAGTCTTATTGTCTTTTGAAGTTAGGGCCTGCATTTTTGCATTCTCTGCTGCTTTCCGAATAAACCTCATATACTAATCGCTGCTCGACTACTTAAATGCTCAACATGAACATATACGCTTGGTACTTTCTTGTTATTTATTATTAATTCATTTCCGTTTACTTGATAGGTGATGTAAGAAAGTCTCTGAAATGGGCCGACGGGAGAAGTGTGTAAAAAAAAGAAGTAGACCTCCAGGTATGGAAAAAGTTTAAGTGCTGCTGAGATATTCCTCGCTAGCTATCCGTATAAGATCAGTGCATCTTGATTTATGCTTAGAATATCTTTGCAGGTAGTGGTGTGGTAGTATAACTGTTTGAAAATATTTATTCTGATCATATATACTTGATGGGACAGGCAACTGGATAGAGATGGGGGTTATGTTAGTAGAAGCACTTCAAAGCACTCGAGTTGCTCACTAAAAAACAAGTCATTTTAGATATTCTAAAATATACCTATGCTAGCTCCAAGAGCATTGCATGCTAGCATTTGTCTTAGCGAGCTGTGAGCTACTGCCTTATGCTGTCTAGATGGTTGGAGCAATATTATTATTTGGTTAATTAAAACACTTTTTAAGTATTTGTTGTTGTAAGCTTAGATTGTCTTCGACTAATCTTAGTGACAAAATGTCATTGCACCTTTAGTCCTGCAATATTTTAATTAGCCAGGGCATACATTACTTTTATGCTTGGAGCACGGCCACCTGGTAAGGTGGCACACTACACCCTAACTCGCATCTATAGTGGTTCCACCTGTTTATTTGTGCCCAAAAAAGCTCTTTAATCAGCCCTTCAGGAATGCGGGAACGTACTTTTAGGAACGCCTTCATCACATACTCATTTTACATGTTTCTTTCTGCACTTGGAAAGCAAAATAAATTGGTAAATAGTACTATTTGTTGCCATATAGCCTGCTCATGCAAATTCCATGTTATCTTGGTGTTTGTGGACAAAGCGTTTTAAAAGCACTGAAATATTCGATAGTTTATTTTCGTTTCCAGTGTGCATTGATTTTTCGGATCAATGCTGTGTACACACATAAACAAACAAACAAATGAATAAGTACTATATACATAAATATAAAATAAAAAAAAATAAATAGATGTAAATTGATATACAGGCACTTGTTATTACAAATGCTTGGGTGCATATGTTAGCTTCGTAGCCGGGAAATGGTTTTCTGAAGACTGATTCACGTTCAGTCATATGCCGTAGCAGCAACCGTGCTTGCTAATCGATTGCCTGTGGCATTATCGTTAATTGTGGCTAATGAGTTGCTACCTGTTTACTCTGACATCGTGTAGTGCAGTGCTTACCGTCAACGGTGCTGCTAGCTGTGCAATTTGTGGGTCCAGGCTGTGTCTATGCACTGACTCTTGGTGGAATGTGACATGAGAATGACTTGTCAGCCACGAGCTTATTGTTACTCGGACTGGACAAGTGAATTACTTGTATGCATCATCAACATTGGAGATGGGAGTGGTAGATGCCTCTGCTGATGACCCAGCAATTGGCAAGGCAACAGCTTAGTTCAGATGTTCAGACTTAGTTCAGACGTGTGCGATACGTTTATAGAGTGTTCTCTCTGGCCAGAGTCGGTGTGTGCATGCTGTGTGTGTGCTGTATGTGTGTGTGTGTGTGTGTGTGTGTGTGTGTGTGTGTGTGTGTGTGTGTGTGTGTGTGTGTGTGTGTGTGTGTGTGTGTGTGTGTGTGCGTGTGTGTGCGTGCGTGTGTGTGTGTGTGTGTGTGTGTGTGTGTGGTGTGTGTGTGTGTTTGTGTGTGTGTGTGTTTGTGTGTGTGTGTGAGTGTGTGCATGTCGTAATCTAGTTTTCTTCTAGCCCCCATCGTAATTTCTGCTATGAAGATACTGCACTCGCCATTGCTAGATGCATGGGTGCTGTGAGCTGTCATGCCTATTTAAGCACTGGAAATGTGCCTAGTACTTCCGGGGGTTCCTCAACGTCAGTGGCTGCTGTTCAGTGGTGGGTACTTCGAGTCGTTATAGTAAATAGCTGAAATATGTAATCCTGTCATGTGTGTCATTTTATGTGAAAGTTGCATGTGCATCCTGCTTACCAGTGGCATTTGTAGTTACTTGACCTTCTTGGACCCAAAACAGAGGAGGACATCGACACCAATAAAGTGAAGAACAAGGTAAGCAATCGTGCTACGAGGCCAACAAAGTTTGTTTTAGCTTTGTATATTGTTGCGGTGACTTGGCAGGAGCACTTGCTTGAACACTGACCGATATCCCTCGGCTTTACTCTTCCTAATGATGATGCAGGGAACATAATAGGCCGTGATAGCCCAGGAGGTAAGATGGTCGCTCTTCACCACCGAGGTCTCAGGCTTGAATTCTGCAGAAAGCGACCTTTTATTGCCCACTTGAAGCATTGGAGATCACCGTTAAGGCTCTTCTGTCACTTTAAAAATGAGACTGTCGAGTCAGCTAATCTTTTTTATATGCATGTACTGCTTTTTCTGTTAATAAAGCTTGCATTGACTTTACAAAGCCTGGCATTAGTATGTAGTTTATCATAACATGTTCCGATTGAACAGTGTGACGAGTTACTGCAGGGTTGATTGCGAACCCGTGTCCATGGTATTGGCTCACATTTGCCAATATGTGCTGCTGTCTTGTTTGTCTTTGTCTTCATAGTCTTTATACGTGCTTGTGAGAATGCGTTTTTGTTGTGTAATAGCATTGTATTATTGTGTTGCCAGCAAATTCTGTGCAGTATTTTTATGTTCAAGCCTCTTGTGTATACATAACTTTAAATGCAACCGCTGTTGTCTCTGCAATGGTGTGTCCTTTCAGCACACAATACAGGCATAGTTTGAGGCAGCAGGAATTTCTGCTTCAATCACTTTGTGATCTTGTAAGCTTATTGGCACCGTTTAACTTGAGATATTGAGTGACAGTTGCATGTTATCCGTTCAGTTCTCATAACGAACATGCTTGTTCGTTTCGGTATGAGTTCGACAGTTGCCTTGAATTAACATTTGCATTCTTTTCAAGCTGATACTTTGTTGTAGGCTTCCAAGAGAGATGTCATTAATTTGCATTCTACCAAGAAGCCCGTTGATGCAGATGCATCAAAAAGTGAGAGTGACGGAGGTTGGTAACCTATGAGCACGCATCAAGACGCCCGATTTCGCTCGTTCGCGTTTGGTCTAGCCCCTCTTGGCGCTAATGTGTTTAAAGTATCCTTGGCCATGTAGATACCAGGCATTATTTTCTGTTATTTGCCTGGTCTTAGCCTCCCCTTTGCAGGCCCTTGTGTCTGTACGTTGATTTGTGCATATGCATTGATTTCTTTCGTCTTCTGATCCTACACTGATCATTGAGATCTGTGTGTTTGCATCACTTTCTAGGGCTGGTCGTTTGAGGTTCAAGGACACGTTGTCGTCCTCTCACCTCATATACACCCACAAACACATACGAACATCCATGCAATATCATACAACTTTCTCCATATGCACACTTACATTTGTTCACTTGCATTCGTACTATACTCGAAAGACTTAGGGATCAAGCTTTGGCAGGTTCACTTGGTCGAAAACAATTCCGCCAGCAGCCATTGTGGCTACAATTCGTTTTGAATAATAAGACGATTTTCTAAAAATCCCAGGTATACTCAAGTTGCGTGAACGGCAGACAAATATATATTATTGATGGTCTAAATAAAACACCTAGATGCGTTTAGTATTACATCGCCCTACCATGATTCATTATGACCTCCCTTATCTGCCCACCCATAGAGGCCGAATGCCGAACAAGCCTCAGCCGCCTGTCGATGTCGTCTCGTCAATTGTCCATAAATTGTCAGCAGGGTTTCGATGTAGCTATTGGCTATGCCACCGCTTCAGTACCACACTGGATTCTTCAAAGAAGTGCTTTACTGACCTGGCAGTGTGCTTGTGGTCATCATCTTACTGCCAAATATACCGATTCCCAGGCAGAGTGTTTGGGTTTGATATCCAATGACCACCTACAGGTAAACGTATATCTGGTATATAATACCGTTGATCTGAATCCGATGAAGAGCTTCGACGCCTTCCACGGCAAATCAGCCCTAATCTGTCAGCGATATTTGGTTCCAAATATGACTGTCGGTTGCAGGTACTAGAGTCTGCATGCCCACTCTTTCCCGTCGGCTAACCCTCAAGTGTTGCTTTCGGTTATGAAATGTTGTAAACTACATTTATTCTTCGTTAAAATTGGTCCAGTGATCGAATATTTGTTTAGGGTACCTTAAAAAAAGAAAACTGTTGGGAGATCGGATCTGAAGGTCTGAATTCCACATAAAAGAAAAGCGATCATGCAAGCCATGTCTATCCCGGATGTAAACCGAAAGTAACATATCTGCAAATAAAAAATTACCGATCTCTGTATCATATGCGACTTCTGTCCCAACTTGTTGAATCTTGGTAGATCGAGATACACAAGTGGAGCTTGAGACGAATGCTTGTGACTTTTATGCAGATTTGGTGTAGCTTTGTGCCTTAAAATTCCATAACTTGGCCTATACTTCATAGATCAGGGTAAAGGTTTAAACGTGAGTTCAGCTCTGCTTGCACAGAATTGCACTAGTTTATATCTGATTTTGTTTGGATAAGTTTTGCTATACTGGGCAACTGAGCAATCCATTTAGGCGCCATTAGCATTTAGCTTTGCTGCCATGAGTTTCGAACTGCACTTGTGTTTTTTCAGACGTTTAAATTTTGGATCGAAACTGTAATGAAAAAATCTGGCTTACGAATCTAATAGTCTTCGGTTTATTGTGCACCGAGTGGCCTCATAACATGTGTGGGTTTTTTGTTTCAGTTTCATCGGATGGGCACGTTCAGACCTTTATGGAGTTGATGGGTGATGCCGTGAAGTTCCACAAACCAGGTCAGTTTTCAGCTCTGAATGATTGCATACTACCGAAGTCCAGTGCTTGTTGAGCATTCTTGTCACAGAGCATGCTGACATCTGCTCAAGCCAAGCAGAATTGCGTTGCCGTCGTTCTTTTTATCATCGTGTGCAACACAAGCAACGGCTTCTTCTTGTTTTTATGTAACTCAGCAGAAGCTTCGTTTTTGAAGATCAGGTATGTGTTTTGTTTTGGGTTACACGTGTCAAGGTTCTGAAGGTTGGCAGCTTCATGCTGTTTTTAAGGTGAAAATTACAAAACGGATGGATATGTCATTACCCCAAAGACCATGGATCTACTGCGACAGCACCTGGAAACCACTGGAGGGATGGTTTATACTCGCTTTCCTCCTGAGCCTAATGGCATTCTTCACATCGGTCATGCCAAGGCCATCAACTTCAACTTTGGCTATGCTAAAGTAAGTTGGGCTTCTGATTTGGTGGAAATCTACCCCTGTGTAGTTTCTTCTTCTCAGTAATTCTGGATACTGTCTGCACTTAATGCTGCGTTAGTACAGCGTATCTAAAGGAGGCCGGTGATGCGATTGGAGATGCTGCATCTGCCTAATAAGCGAGCGGTTCGGACTAATGCTCCGGTAGGAGCTTTCACGTCCAGGTGCTCTGGAGTTTCTTCTTTCTCCATTCCCATGTCACGACATCTCAGAGAGCACAGTGTTAAATCTGCTGTTGATTTAGCCAGTTTTATGTTTTGCATTCTTGCTCTCAGCCTTTTAAGTAGTTTTGTTCACGGTTTCTTGTCAAGCAGGTGCTACTAGAGTAACACAGTTTAGGCGTCAGAGGTCAGTTCACTTTGTGTTGCTGGTTGATAGTATCTATTGAGCAGCGTCGATTTGCGCTACTGAGATCTGCAGAATGCTGCCTGCCAGCTTACGGAGCTGTGCCAACTGTCTGCTCTTTGCTGGCTGTGCTCACACGGAGCAGCAGACAGGTGAAAGGGTATGTTGTGAGCATTGCTGGAGTGAATGAGGAGAGAGGGCAAGAGCTTGAGTGTAAGAAGATCTTTTACTGCTCTCTTGCTCTGGTTGGTCATAGACCAGTGTGGCAGCATTAATAATAATAAATTATAATAAAAATAACAGTGCATTAGTCTATTGCCCTAAAAGAAGAACTTGACCTCTTTCTTAGCACTTTATGTACGATGAAGCGTATGAACTGATGATCGATATTAGTATGCTCGATTGTAGCATTCACACCTTCTTAAGGAACAATCCCATTGACGAATCGATTGCTGTGGGGGAGAGGTGAGTTTTTAGCTTTGCTTTAAATTCATCAAGTTTGGAGACGTGTTGATGACAGTGGGTAGAGAGTTCCCGTCTCTAGGTGCATAGGGCCTAAAGGCACGGTCTCTATAGAATTAAATGCTGGGACTGCTGTCAATGCCGTGATGTCGTAGTTTGGTGTACTTGTAACTGGATGGGCATTGTCTGCAGGCAATGTGGTGACACCGAATGATACCATGTCTTGCTTCTATCTGTCTTGACAGTATACCCGCTCGGGGGGGGGGATTTGGGTGAATTGTGCTGCCACATACTCGAAGTCGCATGGTTGTGGACATGGCCGCCCATACATAAAAATCACGTACCTTTATTTGTAAATGAATTTTCTTGGCTGAGCCGTGATGGCACACTAGGTAAGGCGGTTGCTTTTCACGACCTCGGGACCGAGGTCGTGGGCTCGAATCTTGCGGTGGGCAATCCTTTATTGCCACTGCAAGCAGTGGTGATAGCCGTCAAGGCTCTTCTGTAGCTATACAAAAGACGCTGTTAAATCAGCTAGAATTTCATTTAATTTGGCTGCCAGACTCGGGGATTCTGATTTTCTTTCATAAACTTACTAGGCTACCTGTGTGGTACAATCAATTTCTGTTACACTTGCAAGTCAGTTGGTGGTTTTCTGTTATTTTTACGAGACCAGCAGCAATTCATAGGTTAGCAGTCTATTTACAGGATACGTCCTCTTGTTGGCAATCGGGCATGCAAAGCATGCATACCTGTGACTGCTTTCTCAAGTCGGTGAGAGCAACCTAAATATGAAGGGTGCACGTGCGTGTGCTTAAGCTAGCTAACTGCATCAATTCTCACGTGTTGCCGTTGGTACCTCTGTCAGCCCCCATTCATACTCACTAGCTTGGCAGGTCATGGTTGCTGCCAGTCGAGCACGGCAGCTTGTGAATTAATAAACCAAAGCAGCACCGGTAGCCGAAATGGTACTGGCATTGCCGGGAGCTCTCTATTTCCTATATCCTCGCATGTTTCATTGTAGGCTCATGGAGGACTGTGCTATCTTCGCTATGATGATACGAACCCTGAGAAGGAGGAGGAAAAGTTTTTTACTGGAATCTCTGACATGGTCAACTGGCTTGGTAGGTGACCGTGTCAAAGATGTAGATCAAGGCCAAGGTCTAGCCCCTTCCTTGGCCAAATGTCTTGGTAGATCCCCTATCTAACACATGGATGACTGCCCATCTCCTCATGGTTAGTTTGCAGTTGTTTTCAATTCGTTCGTTTTTATGGCTTTCCTATTGGCAAACAACGTTTGCACTCACTTCCCCACTAGACAGACCAGCTGGATTCGGAAATAACTTTCCATTCGAGAATGCACCCTGTTTCCTGTCACATGGCTAGCATAGCCGAGTCACCTCTATTCAGTAAGTGTGTTGTATAGGCCTGTCTGCCTTGAAAAGAATGGAATCATTCCACCTTGTTGCTCATTGTGTATGACAACTAGTTGGATATTTGCTCTCTTTTTCCCTTTGGGCAGCTGGATTAGGCCTGCATCAGGCCATTTGGGTGTGCTCATGAAGGCTGAGGACCACCGTGACTTTGCTCACGGTACTCTCCAAGGCCTTCACGAATGGGGCTGGAGCAATAGGAAAGTAGCTCGTGTACTTTGAACGCAGAATGGCTGATAGCTCGCGTACATCAAACGAAGGATGGCTGTATTGGATGTTATCTGGCTTAAGTACATTAGGAAGGGCTCATGGCCAACTGCTGCCGACTAGGCCACCAGCACAAGACGTCGAGCCACTAGAACCGTTCGCTGAAGATAACTGCACTGTGCCATAGGAAGGCCAGCTTAGCCCAAGCGTGCTAAGTCCAGTGCAATCCACAATGGGGACATAAACTAATAATAATAATAATAATAATATTGCACTTGATAAAGCGCCCTCAGAGAACTTAATCTCTTTCTAGGCGCTTTACATTTGCTGCAAAGTGATACGCAATAGAATAGTAAGTAAAATCATGCTTGAAAAACAACATGGTTAGGGGTTACATGCACTGGGTCAGCATGCAAATGTGGTTAGTGGCAGCATGAACAGTGTCAGCACGCATAAGCACATCGAGGACGAATCACAAGGACCCACTAAATGCTGTCCTAAATAGGAATGTTTTTAAGTTTCTTTTAAATGTGGTCAGGTCAGGGGATGTTCTGATGCAGGTCGGGAGGGAGTTCCAGGCTGTGGGAGCATACGAGCTAAATGCACGGTCTCCAAAGGATTTAAGGTTTGTACGAGGTATTTCTAGACTGTTGGATTCCGAAAAGCGAGTGGTACGATGCTTTGCCTGATGGGGTAGTATATCTGAAAGATAGGCTGGAGCCATAGAATGAAGAGACCTAAAAGTGAGCGACAAAACCTTGAAGTCAATCCGTTGCTTGACTGGTAACCAGTGCAGGTCGGCGAGAAGTGGAGTAATGTGGCAATTGCGACGCTCACGGCAGACAAGCCTAGCTGCAGAGTTTTGCACCAGCTGCAATCGCCTGATCGCACATGCTGGTAGGCCAGTAAGCAGTGAGTTGCAGAAGTCGAGACGAGATGTCACGAATGCATGGACCAACTTGGACGTGGTATCCTTATCTAAACAAGCCCTAATTTTAGCAATGTTATGAAGCTGAAAAAAGGCTGGTTTGACTGTGGAGCTGATGTGGTCGTCTAACGAGAGGTCGCTTTGGAATATGACACCTAGATTTCGAGCTGATGCAACTGGAGATATGCTGGCAGAGAGCCAATTTTGAAAGTCAGCCTTTCCAATTTCTGAATAACACTAGGTTTGCCCATAACTAGTAAGTTAGTTTTATCATCGTTTAGTTTTAGAAAATTTGCTGCCATCCATGATCGGATGTCATCAATGCATGCAGCAAGTGAGTTGAGAGAATTTGAGGTGCTCGAAGGCTGGGAGGGATCAAAGCAAAGGTACAACTGAGTGTCATCCGCATAGAAGTGAAAGCCTAGATTGTGCTTGGCAATCACATCAGCGAGAGGGAGAGTATAGACGGTGAAAAGGACCGGACCTAGCACAGAGCCCTGAGGTACTCCATATTTTAGAGGTACTTCAGATGATCTTTGTCCATTCACATCAACACTCTGGAGTCTCCCACTGAGATAGGACCTGAACCACTGCAGAGCAGTGCCAGTGATGCCCAGGCGAGATGAGAGGCGCTCTAGAAGTACTTTGTGATCGATGGTATCAAAAGCTGCCGAAAGATCGAGCAAAACAAGAAGAGACACTCTACCCATGTCTGCATTCCTAAGTAGGTCGCTGTATACCCGAAGCAATGCTGACTCTGTGGAGTGATTAGCTCTAAAGCCAGACTGGAACTTACTAGCAAGGTGTGAGGTTTCGATATACGAGTTCAGCTGGTCTGCCGCGACCCGTTCCAGTGTCTTTGATAGGAATGGTAGAAGGGAGACTGGGCGGTAGTTGCTTAAGTTCTCTTGGTCTAGTGTAGCTTTCTTGAGAAGTGGCCTGACTACAGCTTTTTTGAAAGGTGCTGGGACCTGACCTGAGGCTAATGACATATTAATGATGTTGGCAACTAGTAGGCAAACGTTGCTGCATCGGCATTCGGAGAAACATTTTTTGATTAGTGGCCATGAATGAGCTTTGGCTGAGTAAGCTCCCCACAAAGCTGTAAGGTTTTAATGAGTTCGTGCCATCTCATATAAATTCCTGAAGAGTGGTGCTCGGTTTATTGCTTAGGAGAAAGCAAATATTTCAACTCTTTGGGAGTAACAGACTTTGGTTTCGAATAAGCCAAAGAAAATGTCTGCAATACAGAAATGACTGCCTGCAATACACTGCAAAGTAAGGCTGTTGGCCTATTCATGGTTTGGGGCTCTTTTTCCTGCACCTGTGTTGAAGCACTGCATCGAATTTCTGGGTTTTATGGACCAGAATTTTGGATATTAACATGCTACAAAGCACTACAAAGTATAGGCCTTTCCATGTGCTCGAGAAATGTTGGGCGATCGCTGTATTTGTGGGGAGGTTAATAAGCCAGTTGTCCGACGACCATATTGCTGGCCTCCACAAGTACTTATGGCTGTGAGTGTAGCACCTTTGTATCCTCCCTATTTTGACATGAGATTTTAAGTGAGCTATTGTACCGTTTTAGGTTACAAGCCGTGGAAGACCACATATGCCTCTGACAATTTCCAGCGACTGTACGACTTGGCCATCGACCTTATACGAAGGGGTCATGCATACGTTTGCACCAAAAACCAGAGGAGATAAAGGGCCAAAATCCACCTCCTTCTCCATGGCGAGATCGGCCTATGGAAGAGTCTCTCCGGCTGTTTGAGGTACTTGTCCATCCTCTGCTAGTACTAGTATCAGGGATGCTAGGCAATCTGGCATTTTGTTGCCCAGCTTGGCTATTATCGTTCTTTGGCCTATTGAAGCAAAAGAAAGATGAATAACATTGGCTCGAGGCCGGAATCAGGAGGGAGTAGCTGGATCTTCCGGTCATTACCACAAGTGGCTGGGCACAGCCCGAAGCAAATCCGTGTACCCTTATTGGTGCTGTTGATCTTGATTATTATGGGCAAGCAATCAGCAGCATACCTTTTGTGCTCCAGCCAATGTCGCCTTGGCTGTAGCTTAAAGGTGATCACAGGCACTGTCACTGTCATGCAGATCAGCAGTCACGGTGGATGTGGTGTGTACAACTGGTTTGTGCTACATGTAGCAGGTACAGATTGCCGTGATACACCCATAGTGTTCGGCTGGGCAAGTAGGCTTTGCTTTTCCGACGGTTGATGCTGTAGTGCGACCGTAATCGTGTGCTTGGATTTTATTTGTCCCCGGTGATACCTGCTTAAACAGTTTGAAAGCTTCCTTAAGAAGAGCTCTTCTAGAGCTAGCCATCTGTGAGGAACCGTGACTGCAGCCTGCGAGCAAGCACCAGGCAGAGACCCTACGAGGTCTCCGACTGCCTAAGCAGCCGGAGGCTCACGAGTTGTGCAGGGTGGACGATGACTCGGCAGTCCTGCCCAAATTCATGCTGTGCCAGAATCTGTGGGGACATCCATCTACCACAAACAGCTGCCAGCTGTCGAGCAGGTTTGGAACGAACAATGGCTCGATAGTGGGGAAAAAACATACATGGAATAAATGGGCTGGTGAAGGAGTACAACGGAGGCAGGGCTAGATCTATCGACGACAGCAGCTGTCTAGTGTGTGTAGACTGGGCTTTGCAGGTATGGTTTGGAGAATAAAGTGTTTGGTGTGGGAGCCAGCAAGCTAGCTGCTCGGTCGGGCTACCCAGCCCGAGGACAGGTCGTGGGGGATGGCTGTCACATTTCGTGGCTCGGCGGAGGTATCTAGGACGGTCTCTCCACTGGCATTTGGGCAAAGGAATGGCAAGCACAGAGACTGTGATGAAAGAGAATCCGAGAAGCCCCTGGGAGATACTGCTTCTGCGGAGCTTCAAGCAGGAGCAGCAATTGACAGAGAAACGTCAGCAACGCAAGGAGAGAGAGCAACAGCAGGAGAAAGAGGAGCAGCGGCGACGAGAGGAGCAGGAGCAGCAACGACAGGTCGCATGGAGGGCTGTTACACCATCCTATATGTTCGTTCCTTTTTTGTAAGATTAGATGCTGTCTACCACGGTGGCTGGCGCAAAATCTTGCAGCTCGTGATGAATATGGTGGCTGTAAGGTTAGTTTCAAATCCTAGAGGTTCGGTCACGTATCCCCTTTGCTGGAGGAGTTTCGATGACTCCCGGTCGATCAAGGCAGGTACGAAGCAAAATTCGTACTCTGACCCACATGCCTTGCCGTGGCTTGGTTCCTTCATATCTAGCTGAACTGCTGACCCAGTTTCAGCCTCCTCGAGCCCCTTGGTCCTGTATGGACAATGCATTAGCTGTTTCATTCCTAAGCCTAAAGACCATTGGAGGCAGAAGCATTTGCTCTGCAGGGCCTAGACTGTGTAAGTCACTTTCACAATTCTTAGGCAACGACTTCTCACCGGCTGCTACGTGTGGCTCATCCTTTTCAGCCGCACTGAGCTGCTACTTCGGTGCTACTCACTTCCTCGACTGCCCTCCCGACTCAGCTACTCTTTTGACTTTCTCTTTGAGTGCTCTGTGTAAAACCTGCCAGACTAGGATCCGTTGAAGTCATTGTAGCTTCGTCGAGCGAAAACTCTGAAAGCATTGCAGTAACCGGTCACAGGTAGAATCTGGACATAGCGTGACTTGAGTGCCTACACAACGAAGTGAAAAGTCGTCTCAGATTTGTCAATGAAGCGGTTTGTGGGCAGTTTTGACTTATGCTCTTCAGTAATGACATCGGATGTATCTGTGCTTGTGAAGTGTCCTATGTGTGCGTATATGTGCTCCCACTTGCATGTCCTCACTAACCAGCTCAACATGCTTCCTTTCCAGAATATGTTAAATGTCTACATAGAGATTTAGTCGTTCTGGGTCCTATACAAATGCCTTACCATAATTGCCATTATAATTAAGAGACGATGATAGACCCGGAGGCTGTTGCATCCCTGTGCACACGGAACCATAGGTCAGGGCTGTATCAATTAAAGGTGGGCGTTGTACCGTGAACACTTTTCATGCAGTGTAGTTCCCATCGATCAGTGAGTAGATTATGTAGCTGTGCAGTTGCACAGCACACAAACCTTCAGTGAAGTCACCACATCGTGGCCTGTCGGTCTGCTGTCGTTGCTGTGGTTTGTTTCTGTGAGTTACTTGCCCTTGTTGGTGGATTGGAAATGGCAGGAACAAGACGAGCTTGGGAAACACCCTTGGGGCACACGTGCTACTGCCTTTTAGGAGTTGTTGGTTGACCTTCGGCGCCCTACCTAACAGTTGTTTACAGTTTGGCCTTCTGACAGCTCCAGTTAGTATTCCCATTCTTTACTGATCAAGATGTAGCATTTGCCAGTTTTTAACCAATATGATGCCACTATTCCATTGTCGCATCGTTATGGCTGAGTGAGCATATGTTGATTTTCTGGATCTAGGTAACCTTGTCTGTGGTCGAGTGAGACTTAAAGCATGTAATCTATGACTTGTACATTAGTCTAGGACTTGTTTTGGCATTATCGATCACTTTGTCCTGCAAATATGCATCCACAGCTTTGTTGACTTCGCCAGATTTCCTAGTTACTCCAGGTGGATGTTTCCATGTTGTTTTTCCAGAGCACCCATAATTTTCTCAACTCTCGATCACAGCAATGTGGTAGCCTTAGCAGCGCCTATCTTTTACATTTGTAGGACATGAAGCGTGGAAAGATCGGTGAGAGCGAAGCTACTCTTCGGATGAAAAAAACAACACTAGAAGATGGCAAAGTAGATCCTGTGGCATATCGTATCAAGTTTGTTCCTCATCACCGTACAGGAAACGACTGGTACGAGATTATTATCTTTTGCTGAACTGCTTGTTGGTTTGCTAGATGAAGCCTCGTGTGACCTTTTGGTTCTCAGTCACGACCCCGAGATCCTGAATTAACGTCGAACCGGCTGCTAAATTGTCTGCCTGTGTGCCCATGCAGGTTATAGCTCCACACTTGTCCGACCGCCTAAGCTTTAATTACGGTCTATTGGAGCACGGCCTTGACCACTGTTCTGCAGTAGACAGTGGTGAGCTCTGCTTTGCCGGTCTGGAGTCGAGCCATACCAGCAATGGCACTTATATGTTTTAGGTGCATCTATCCTACTTACGACTACACACATTGCCTCTGCGATTCCATAGAGAACATTACACACTCACTATGCACAAAGGAGTTCCAATCAAGGTATGCCTATATTTTAGTAATCATGCATGCAGTGGTTTTCGTGGCTGTGCTTGGACACGTCATCATGCCGTGTTGAGAAGCTTCACGGTTAGTGCCCCTTCCGTAT
Organism: Cristatella mucedo; assembly: GCA_009760855.2. Lineage (NCBI taxonomy): Eukaryota > Metazoa > Bryozoa > Phylactolaemata > Cristatellidae > Cristatella > Cristatella mucedo. The sequence goes on from WPIO01000058.1 coordinate 20,306, forward strand.
ATCGTCATCGATCCGCCACGGTTTGGCTGCTTGGGCTATGTACTAGTGGTGTCTCATCTTCCTAAGCATCCTCGCTGTGTCAGCATTGTCTGCTTAGACCGGCTGCACCAGCTAAATCTCGACTAGGCATTGCTAGCACTTCGCTGCAGTGGTTTGTCTTAGTGGGTGATTTCAGAGCGTCAGTGTGTCAATGGCAAAATGCAACCTGATGAGCCCTTGAAGTATGGGTACCCTGTTGACATGCCCTAAGTCCACTTCTTCATACTGGGTATACTCTGCCTCTTGCTCATTTTATTGCCACTTCAATCTAGGCTTTTAATGTCCATGCAGATGACGCACTGCAGCTGTATCTATCCTTTTGTCCCTGCACCCTACCCTTCAGCTCCTCTGATTCTCGAAATTCCTTACGTAGCTATTTGACACTCACATAGATAACGGCTGACTTTCTCAAATTGAATGAACGTATATAGTTATGGGCAACATCGAAGCACTCAGAAACAAGAGTGTATGCCTCAAAAATGGCTCTGCTAGCATATCCTCTCTAGCCTCTACACTGACTCTGGGTGTCCTGTTCGAAAACTGAACTTTCACTAGGCGACCATATCAGCTCTGTAGTCAAATTTGCCTACCTTCAGCTATGCTATGCAGCTTGGCAATAATTTGGGTGTGCTTAGATAAGGGTGTTTTAGCCAAGTCAGTCCATGCATTCGTGATGTCCCATCTAAACCTTTGTAATGTTTACCTTGCAGGTCTTTCTGCCTGTGCTATGAGATGCTTGCAAGTGCTGCAAAACACGGCAGCATTGCAGGTGCCACGTAACATTATTTCTCACCAATCTGCACTTGCTCTCTAGCGAATTGCTTATCGACTTCAATGGCCTGTGTGTTATTTAATAATAATAATAATAGTAATAATAATGCACTTGATAAAGCGCCCTCAGAGAACCTAATCTCTTTCTAGGCGCTTTACATTTGCTGCAAAGTGAAATGCAATTGAATGGTAAGTAAAATCATGCTTGAAAAACAAACAAAATGAATAACATGGTTAGGGGTGACATGCACAGGGTCAGCACCGTTCATTCTTTTGCTCTGGCTTACTGCCTGAGTTGAGGTTTGCCCTCATAGTGCCTGATGCTCCGACTGGTCGTCTTTCTCAAATCATTTGGAGATGGTATCTTCAGCTCTTATGCTCCCAGTGCTAGAGGGTCGCTGCCGAGTGACATCTCGTCATTCCATGAATTGATGACATTCAAAGTGAAACAAAAAATTTGCTGCACCTTATTTGCTTATATCTTTGTTAGATTTTTAACAGCCTCGTTTGCATAGCGACCGAAGAGCCTTAACGGTTGTCATCATCGTTTGCAGTTGGCAATGAAGGATCGCTCCCTGCAGGATTCTAGCCCATGACCTCGGTCGTGAAAAGCTACACCTTACCTTATGGGCATGTTCTTATGCCTGGGAAATTGTGCATTTTGTGACTAGTCAGTTGACATCCCTATTTTCTAGTAAATATAGAGTGCCAGTTCAGAGATTTTGTCTCATAGTATGCTTTACAAGTGCATTATCATTGTGATTTGGCTATGATTGAACGATCGCTTTGCTGTAGCACTCGCCGAGCTGGTTTGGTCTAGCGGTTAAGGTGCTCGCCACGACCAAGGTCTGACCGAGGTCGTGGGCTCGAGCCCCGAGGCATATGTGAAGCGCCTGAATAGAGATTAAGTTCGCTTGTGGCGCTATATAAATTAATTATATATTTAAATATATATATAGCACATGAAATGGTGCACAAACAATACTTGAATACGATCTACGGTATTCTAACTCTCGGCCCGATGGGGACAATAATAACAAAATGATAATACCAATATATGAGTATAGCACCCTCAGAGAACTTAATCTTTTCCTAGTAACTTTACCTAGGTTGTAAGGGAAGCATGATCAACTGGTTAGTGATAACATGGAGACTGTCATAAAGCCTAACATGGTTAGAGCATCAATAGAGAACTTGACACCGTTTTTAATGAAAGTTAGGTAAGACACGACGGCTTGTTTTGCATGGTTATTTTGCACTAGGTGAATTGTAGAATGTAGGGAAAGAAACGGTGAAGTCCCTGAATGGGTAGGTGCCTTTTGCCTGTCAACATTAACCGGGGTGTTAGTAACAAATACACTCAGTTTGTAGCCTACCTGATAAGGTCCAGTTAGGGTAAGCACAATCTTTTCGTGCACAGTTGATTTTATGCGACCAAAACGCACTAGTTGGAAGTCCTCCTCACTCTTACTATAAGCATGGATTTCCTAGTGGTGGCCTTATCAGTCGATTTATTGTTAGTAGCTTGCTGTGTGTCAGTTTTTTATAATGCATCATGTGCAATGAAGTCACTGTACCACGTTTCTCATACTGAGAAAACGTGACTCACCCTTATCTTTCCATTCCTGAAACAAGACGACTCCTGATGTAAGGACACATTTACCTCCTTCCGAGGGCGTATACCCGAAGTCTGCTTTAGCAGCCATTCTCTAGTTGTAATGTGCAACTTGTTTGTGTATTCAGCACGTTGTGTTCTACTGGGAAACGACAGCTTGTCCTCCTGCTTTCTTGTTATGAGCGAGGGAAGCACAATCCCATTAATCATAAAACCTTGTAGACGGCTTTGTCGTTTTGCTTTCTTGTTGCCATCACGAGAGCCGCAATCCTATCTGAGGACGAAACCTTGTAGGCGTTCATCTTACTACTGGCTTTGCAATGCTCTGGATCTGTACTGCCCGGTGCAGTGGGAGTATGGCAGATTGAACTTGTACTATGCTGTAATATCGAAAAGGAAAATTGCAAAGCTGATCTCAGAAGGTATAGTGAGGTGAGTCACGCTAATCATGCTCAGTCCCTTGCTGCTGTCTGAGCATGGACTTGTTGTATTTGTCTTCACCTTTTGTATTTTGCTATTGTTATTCCCTATTCCCAGTAGACTGAGTGATCTTTTCGTTGATCATTTGCCTAGGCAGGGTTGCTTTTTTTGGCAGCTGAATATTGTGCTTTGTATAATTTCTGCTTACCTTAACCTTCTCGGGCCTCACCTCATACTTTGGTTTTAGATAATAACCGACATAAGCACACGAATAAGGCATGCACATAGTTCAGATGGGTGTCCTCATCGGGTTTATGAGACCTTGGCAAATCATTTATTATTAGGTGGCCTGTGATGTCACACGGTTTAGTCTAAGAACGTTTTGTGTTAATGATCCAATTAAACTGATCTTGCTGCATTCTATGGTATTGAGCTGATAATCCACAAAATGAGCTTGCATTCTTGATCGTGCAGCTCATATATGGCCAAATGTGCTGTAACAAAGGCTGTCCAATATTCAGTTTTCCCGTGAGTGCAATCTGATGAAAGCACGCAGCAAGCATCATGCAGTTCCCCATTGCAGCAGGAAAAGTTGCAATTATTGAGTGGGTCATTAGATTACGTTACCTTTCAAGTAATGATCCTTCGACTAATCCTAGCCCTGCGAACTGAGCTGCCTACTGCATCTATCAAAGCTTAGGCAGACGTGTGCCTGCGTCCACGGGCGCTTGATTCAGCCTGATCCAACCAATCACGCTGTCGGAGATCAGGCAGCTGGATTTGAACAGCTCCAAGTTTCGTTTGTTACGTCATGGTTGATCCTGTTCAACGCATCTTGAAAAATAGCACTGAATGGATTGTGGGTCAACCATTGATATGTAAGGCTGCAGCTCGGTGTTGTACGTTGTGTCCTGAGGGAAGCAACTACTTTTGTGGGGCTCAATATTGCACTTCTCAATTTTAAGATGCAATGCACATCTAAGGCACCACTACTGCTAAGGACTTGGAGGGTTAGGGTAGAGAAGCAATGAAACAGAAATGAAGAAGCCACAGCCGATGTTTCACAGTAAGTAAATAGCCAGATTGGGAAAATGGGTACTCGCTATAATAGTAATGCACACTTAGTAAGGCAAGACTGCTCTCTCAATGGCCATGTAACTGTCTATCAGGCCAGTATCAGGTACTGCCAGAGTTAGTCCTGGTACCTTGCAAGCTGAATTACAGAATCGTTGTTATACACTCAATGGCTCCTTACCTGAGATGTCTTGGATGCAATCACAGACACGTTTGAATGGGTGGCTCTGATAGTCACTAAGGTCAACATGTGTGAATCAGCCACCTAGGTGTTTATGCATACTAACCAATTGAAACATGTCGGGCATACAAATTCTTCACTAGCCATTGAAGCTAATTCCAAGATACGATCAGGGCTGCCAATGTGATTGAGGGTTACTCTTGTATCTATGATAGTAGAAAAACGGAATAGGAAAGAGACGTTCAACAAGGTTAAGTTTCAAGTCGGAGCATGCTGAACCGATATTCGATAGTCATAAGTTAATCTGGGTTACTGCAACTAGTTGATATCCTCGAGCTTAAAATAATAACCATTACTTGGCAGCACCAGCAAGTTGAGGCTTGCTATGTGTGTCCATACCAGTCGAATTTACTGTGGATCCAGTAAAAATGCCGGCACTTGGTGTAAATAACTAAGCCTAACTATTTAACGTGAATGTATGTGTTCACAAGCTCAACCGACCCACGGCACCGCACCCTTTCGAAGAGAGCAGCTGACTCGCTGCAAGAAAGGCATCGCTGAAAGGAATCGCACTTGAGCATCTGCATGGTCGCCGGCTTTTGCATTGCTCTTTCAGCACGAGTTGGCGTCATTTGAGAAAGAAAGAATGAGTTGTCTATCTAATCCCAGAGCAGTGGGACAACTCTTCCACGGTTTTCTCTTCTCCTCCCCCATTTGTACTCATTCATTGACTCATTCAGCCATCTCACCCTGACTTGCTTTCCTCCTCCTCCTCCTCCTCCTCTCTCTCTCTTTCTCTGGGCCACGAGGAAACGGCCAACTTTCGGAAGTCTAATGAGTGCAACCGAGCACTGTCACAAAGGGTACGGTGAGATTATTTCAATTTCTGCTGCTTTGCCACCAAGTTACATGCAGGTTTGCTGTGAAAAGTGTATTTCTTCAGACCTGAAATGAAGCTTCGAATGAAGCTCGAGAAATGCGCTTTCTCACGCGCAGCTAGGGTCTTTAGCAGGATTTCCCACTCGCTAGCAAAAGGGCACGACGAGGTGTGCATTTTTTCGGCTCTTTCATTAAAACGAGAGCAAAGGACGCATCGCTTGGGGGAACCACCTGCCACCTCTCCCCACCCCCTCCATGAGCTCCCCTCTCCGAACCCAGCCCACGAGCCGTAATCTGGCTTTAGAACTCGGGATTGCCATTTCACGTTTGAAGGATACAAATCAGCATAACAACGACACCTGAGGGAAATAGGTTCGCTCTGTGATCCAGGCAGCTATCGTGCAGGCATCACTTCTAATAGGCGATGCTGCTGTGCGACCGTCACAGTGTTCTTGGAATTTAGGTGTCCTCTTTGACAGCTGCCTAAATTTGGAAAGGTTCGTTAAGAAAACTGCCTCACACAACTAGCCATCGTGGCCGATCCCTATCTAAAATTAGGAGCTACCTACAACGGTGGCTTACAAAATATCTAACTAGCTCCCCCCCCCCTCTGTCTAGGCTGAATTATTGCAATTCCGATTTGGCTGAGCTACCGAAAAAAGCTATTGGGCCATCGCAGCTAGTGGTGAGTATCACTGTGAGGCTAGTTAACAAATCCACAGTCACAGGAAAAGGTAAGTAGATATTATGTGCAACAAAAAAATTATAGTAAATCCAAATGTTGATCATCACCGGAGACGCAAATGAGATTTTAGTGCTTTCGATCTACTGCATCGATTGGTACAATGGAAAGCGATCAGTAGGGTGTGACACGGGAAGTCCACAGGGAAAAGAAAAACCTCAGTGTGCCTTCGGACAGGTCAGACCTACCAAGGCACTGGTCAGCCTGACCACAGGCATTGACGAGTCGGCTACCCTCGAACTGGCCATCGTAGCATGGCTGCTGGCAACAAGCTGAAGCCGAAAGGCACTGGTCAGCCTGACCACAGACATTGACGAGTCGGCTACCCTCGAACTGGCCATCGTAGCATGGCTGCTGGCAACAAGCTGAAGCCGATTGCTATGTGCTGGTGACCGAGCAATATTGCTGCCTGACTAGGTCCGTTCAGACATGCAGCCGACACGTCAAGCTCTCCCTCTCCGCCTCTGCCGGAGGCTGCTGGGGCTGCGGCTACTATGGTTCTCACGAAGGCAGGTGGCTTGCGCAGACAGAGTGTGAAGACCTGTGTTCCTCGAGCCACCCCTAGCGATACTCACGGAAAGGAAGCTTCTGTCGTCTGCTGGTCTTCTTCCTTCATGCCTGGCAGCCATCATTAGCTCTCCTACATGCTTGTGTAGTTTGGTCAAAGTTGTAGTGCCCAAACAGTTCATTGAGATGCTTTGATGGTCCATTATTTGTCAGCCAAGTTGTAGTGGCCCGAAGGCGGGGTCGAATGCATGCGAATGGGGCCATTCATTCTCAAGTTTATGTGGGACGAAGGGCTGCAGAGTGATCGATAAACAACTGTGCAAAGATTGCGTGGTCAAAGGAAAGTCTTCTAAGAGTCGAGGACTAGGCAGTGACTTTTTGTCTCTCCGTGGAGGTAAAATGTGCCCAGATTACAAATGGGGTGTCGATGTGAGTTGAGGGATAGCAGCATTGGTCGAAAGTTTTAGTTATGTGCTTTACTGTTCTTATATGCTACATTCACGTGAGGGCGGTTCGTTGAGGGTTAGGGTTGTACCTACTTTAACTTCCCTACACAAAGCTAACTTCCTTGCTCACACTCGATATTGTGCACTTGGCTTCTTGGCGTGTTTTGAGTCAGTCATTTCCAATTTTAGGGACTGGGATGACCCTCGTCTCTTCACGTTGACAGCTCTCCGCCGTCGCGGGTTTCCTGCAGAGGCTGTGAACTTATTCTGTGCAAAGGTCGGGGTCACGATGGCTCAGACAGCAATAGATCCGCTCATGTTGGAAGCTTGTGTCCGTGACGTGCTTAATGTACAGGCACCAAGGTTGGTTTGAAGTTCGGCGGGCTGCCGTGTCGTCTGCCTTTTCTTCACCGTCGTTGCATTCACACTTTTGTTTTATTGCTAGAGCTATGGGCGTCCTAGAGCCCTTGAAAGTCACCATCACCAATCTACCCAGCGACGCACCGACGGAGCTTGATGTACCCAATTTTCCTGCCGACGAGACGCTTGGATCGCACAAGATATATTTCGATAGAACCGTCTATATTGAGAAGTCGGACTTCAGTGAGGTATGCTTGTTCACTTGTCTTTTGGCAAGCTGTTGGTGTTCAAAACATTGCTTGGCAGCATCAGTAAGTCGAGGCTCGTTATGTGTGGCCATACCAGTCAAGTTTACCGTGGAGCCGGTTTAAATGCATGCCCTTATTGTCAATAACTATGCCCAACTATTCAACAATAATGTATAGATACAGTCGTCACAAGTCACCATTTCTTAAGGGTATGCATATGAATCACGACCTCCCACATTAATTAGTGGCCTTTCCAGTGGAAGAGTGCTATACTCACAATTTCTTAGCAATGGTGTAAGCACTGAGCCGTAATGGCTCACTAGGTAAGGCGGTTGCTTTTCACGACCTCGGCCCCGAGGTCGTGGGCTCGAATCCTGCAGTGGGCGATCCTTTATCGCCACTGCAAGCGGCGGTGATAGCCGGAAAGGCTCTACTGTCGCTATACAAAAGAGGCTGTTAAATCAGCTAGCATTTTATTTTTTTTTTATTTATTTAAGCTCTCCACGATTCGTATGTGCCAAGATATAAAAAAACTAACCTATGGAATCCAACTTCATAACACAGTAAATCAAGCATAAATGTCAAGCAAATAGTGAGAGAACTTAACTAACTATCGAATATGTTTGCCCACCTTTTCAAACGATAAGCATTTTATAAATATATAGTGTGAAGGATTAATGATCGCGAATAATTGAATCGAGAAAGTCTGTCCTGCACTCTGCAAGATGGTGCAGCTTTGTGTTCAGTGAAATACTATGACTGCTTCAAGTACGACCCAGGGAAGCAAGTCTACAGGCAGTGAGCTCCTGTTTGCAAATAGCAGGATTGCATTAATAAACTATTTTGCAAAGCATGTCTAAATCAGAATGTAATGTAGTGTATGTCCGTCTGCAACTCCACAAAGACTAAGCGAGTGTTAAGAGGGAGTTTTTTGTATAGCGCACTGAAAGCCTAAGCAGCATTCGGTGGCCAACGGCTTTAATCACGAAACAAAGAGAAAGTGAGAAGCATAGCTAAGTCAGGGGGCAGTTGAGGTAGTGAGTGTCGTGGGAGTAGCAGGTCGGGACGGCTGTGAAGGATGCGCCACACAGTCGGCAGCAACAGAAAAGATGTCGTTGCCTTAAGAATTGTGGAAGTGAGTTCGACATTCAAGGGACTGAAGAGCAATCGCTTGTGTCATCAATGATTTTTAAGCAATATATCTATGTATAACGTACAAATTTTCCGATCTCTGCATCACATGCGACTCGTATCCCAACTCGTTGAACCTTGTTATGTCAAGATCCTTATTTGCGACAGTAGCCTTAACTCAGCTTGGCGACACTGTAAGGGTCGATCTCGTGTTAATCATGCATAGGACACCTCTTCAGCCATTGTGAAAAGTTAAGTGACAGCCGTAATATTGATGCTAATCCTTCTTGAATGTTGTTAAGTGCACCAAGCTAATCAGTCTCTTAGTAGCTATCGCTTGTTTTGTAATGACACGACCTGTTTCAGGACTGCAACCTGAAAGATTTCAAGCGTTTGACACCCTGCCAACCGGTTGGACTCAAGTATGCTGGCTATGTCCTCTCAGTCTGTGAGGTGCAAAAGGTCGGTTTCGGCTTCGCCCTGTCAGCCTTTATCCTTGCTGTTGCCAGCAAGCTGTTTAGCTGCAAATATCGGGTTCAATGTGTAGCCACCATCAGGGTCGTCATAATTGCCGTGGAAAGCAGCAACTCATCCGAATTGGATTATAGCGGCTACTCCAAATGAATGCCATTTTGCTTCACCCTTTCATCTTTCACTCGATCAACTTTGTCTGCCTATTGCAGGTCTAGTTGCAGACCTGTTCCTTCAGTTGGTCTCTTCTGGCCAAATGCTTTCACTATCTTTATTGTAAGCCTCCACATGTAGCCGGTCCGTAATTCCCTAATTGGTCCTAGTGTGCTACACCGTCGTGACAACTTGATGACTTGTGACTTAGGATGAAACTGGCCAGCCAACGGAAATCTTGGCTACTTGCGAAAAGGTTACCGCCACGAATAAACCTAAAGCATTCATTCACTGGGTGTGTCGACCTATTTCGTGCGAGGTGCGCCTCTACGAAAGACTGTAAGTTGAACGTGTGAATGTTGGTTTGTGTAGTTTCGTGGCTGTGATCTTTTGGTTAGCTTGAACTCTGTACACTCGCTGTAGTTTTAATCACACGAACCCTGAAGATACATCAGAAGTTCCCGGTGGCTTTTTGACAGACTGTCGGGAGGTGAGCACTGCAGCAATGTCAACATGCACACCATTAAACCGTATGTGGGCTACGGTGTGGGCTATGGTACGCGGGCTACGATGATATCAACCAAGGCTGTGGACTTTTTTTATTGTTGCAGAATACTCTCACTGTACTAAGCAATGCACTGATCGACCGATCCGTAGATGGTGCTAAGATATACGACAAGTTTCAGTTTGAAAGAGTTGGTTTCTTCAGTGTTGACCCGGACTCCACCATGACAAAGGTGTGTATATATTCTTAGTTCTTTCAAACGTATGCGCTATACCGTTCAATTTTCGTGGAACTGTGATGACCTGACTTGGTTTCGTGCCCTGTAGAAAACATTCTACTGCAAGCAACTATAGTACACAGCTTGCACAGCAAAGCAAATGATTCCCAAGCAGATCTGATGACATGTTGGCAGCTTGCGATGTCTTTTTAGCTTGGTTTACACGTCTGGTTATTTTTCTCTCCGACTTGCCAGTTGGCAATTTCTTTTGGCAATGTCGCCTAGAACCATTAGATACCAAGGAGATAGCTGTTGGCCGGACCGAGTCTAACTGATAAGTTGACCGTGGCATAAGATGCATGGAACACATGTAGCCTACCCAGCTGGCTTTCTTGCTTCAATCGACGTATGGCAAATTGCCAACCCCATGCAATTTAGTCAGCAGCTATGTGAAGTCAACCGATGTGCGAGATGCTATGCAGTCAGATCGTTTGAGCACATTCTGTGAGGCTGACAGCATGCAGTCGTTAGGAATGTGTATATGTGGACCCAAGCAAGTGGTGACAGTGCTGAAGAAAACGACGAAGTTGAAGGCTTTAAAATGGAGCACGAATAGAACGAGACAGTCTGAATGTTTCATGCGAGTGAAAAGGAGGACGGCCTACATCAAGTGTCATCCCGGACAAGAGGGTTACATTTGTTAAGGCTATTGATCTGTTGAGGCATGTCAATGCTGAGGGAGAGTGGCAGGTGGTAGCATACCTTCATGGTATTCGCCCATGTACTGCTGACCAATATGTAACCGAAAATCGATTGACCTGTGGCCACGGTCCCGTACAGACCATCACACTAGTTGACATAGAAGTGCCTTGGGAAGAAAAATATGGAGAAGGCACACGAAGGGTAGGTCAGCTACTGTGAGAAATATTCTGGCTCAGCAGGAATGATCGGTGGAGAGCTATTGGCAGTGGAGCCCGAAGTTAAGTTGTTGGGTTGACGATCTCATTCCTTGGTTTTATCAGTTTTTTTGGGGTTTGCACCCGGAGCAAGCGATCAAAGAATGTGTAGTGCAGCTGAAGTAGGCGGTGCTTGGATAGGGTCACAATATTGGAGATAATTGCATGGGGGATTAGTGCCTGCTTCAGCCAGTAGTCAGTGATTGAAAATCAACAGAGTAAGGATCGATGGTTAAACAGTCTTGTTATTTAGCTACTTGCATTGTAATAACAGTCAGGATTGTGCTCGGCAGTCACAACCGTTAGAGGGAGGATATACTTATGAACAGAAGTGGACCTTTAACAGATCCCTGGTGGTCGCCTAGACTTTAAAGGCCCTGCAGATAACCATTGGCTATTAAAGTTAAGCAGATTTAACTTCATCATTCATAATGTCAGAAAATCTTTAGCAGCTAGCTTTTCTACTTACAGCAAGCGATAAAAGATAGCTTGCTGTATAGCTTGCAATCTGGACCCGGATTGCGATTTGCAAGCACTTTACCCCTAAAAAGGAACCTAGTGGAAATTGACAGATGTGCTCTGACATCTCCCATCAAAGATAGATTTCAAACTGGTGAAATCAATGCCAGTAATACCCCGGGTGAGATGATATATGCTCAAGAAGGATGTTATGAACAATTATGTTGTTGCCACTGAGAAAACACAGAGCTAGCAGAACGGCACTGTTTAAGTCAATATTTTATGAGAAATGTGTTCTGTAATTGCAGTTGGTCAAATTATGTAGAGTAACTAGCTCTATAACTTCTTTCAAGTTTCCTATATAAGTTCTTTTGCTGTAGTGTATATTTATTAATTAGTGGCCTTTAAATTTTCTTCTTCGAAGTATACAGAGACAAAACTTTAGGTTAAGGACATTTTTACTATGTTAGCTTTCATTAGCAGCAAATCGAGGTACGCATTAAGAACTGAAGATGTGAGGTATTGAGGGGTATTAGTCTACACAAACATGAAGATGGACTTTAAGATACAATCAGTAGTGGCAAGCAGTCCGAAAAGAGGGTCACATCGTCGTACAGATGTTGCAGTGGGCTGGGCTCCCTGCTCTTGTATATTTTGCTGGCACAGAATGTAGAAAAAAAAATCGGGTTACCGAGAGAATATACGGTACGGTAATAACCTGAGAGAGGTTGAGGAGATAGTTAATAGTCGGCATATTTTTGGACTGTGCATCTGGCATTCTACCGTGTGCTAATAATAGTAATACAGTCTCTACTAATTAAAGCAAGAACTTTTGTCATGCCGAAAGATGGCATACTTGTTTCACGTGGCTTGATAAACAACATGAATAACATGGTTAGGGGTGACATGCACAGGGTCAGCATGCAAGTGTGGTTAGTGACAGCATGCATACGCACATGAAGGATGAATTGCAGGGACCTACTAAATACTGTCCTAAATAGGTGTGGTTTTAAATTCTTTTTAAATGTGGTCTGGTCAGGGGATGTTCTGACGCAGGTCGGGAGGGAGTTCCAGGCTTTGGGAGCATACGAACTGAATGCACGGTCTCTAGAGGATTTAAGGTTCGTACGAGGTATTTGTAGACTGTTGGATTCCGAAAAGCGGGTGGTACGATGCTTGGCCTGATGGGGGAGTATATCGGAGAGATAGGCTGGAGCCATAAAATGAAGGGACCTAAAAGTGAGCGACAAAACCTTGAAGTCAATCCGTTGCTTGACTGGGAGCCAGTGCAGGTCGGCGAGAAATGGTGTGATGTGGCAACTGCGCCGCTCACGACAGACAAGCCTAGCTGCAGAGTTTTGCACCAGCTGCAATCGCCTGATCGCACATGCCGGTAGGCCATTAAGCAGTGAGTTGTAGAAGTCGAGACGGGATGTCACGAATGCATGGACCAATTTGGACGTGGTATCCTTATCTAAACAAGCCCGAATTTTAGCAATGTTATGAAGCTGAAAATAGGCAGATTTGACTGTGGAGCTGATATGGTCGTCTAACGAGAGGTCGCTTTGGAATAACACACCTAGATTTCGAGCTGGTTCAACTGGAGATATGCTGGCAGAGCCAATTTTGAGAGTCAGCCTTTCCAATCTCTGAATCACACTGGGTTTGCCCATAACTAGTAAGTTAGTTTTATCATCGTTTAGTTTTAGAAATTTTGCTGCCATCCATGTGCAGATGTCATCAACGCATGCAGCAAGTGAGTTGAGAAAATTTGAGGTGCTCGAAGGCTGGGAGGGATCAAAGCAAAGGTACAACTGAGTGACATCTGCATAGAAGTGATAGCCTAGATTGTGCTTGGCAATCACATCAGCAAGAGGGAGCGTATAACCCCTGAAAAGAACCGGACCTAGCACAGAGCCCTGAGGTACGCCATATTTCAGAGGTACCTCAGATGATCTTTGTCCATTCACGTCAATACTCTGGAGTCTTCCACTGAGATCGGACCTGAACCACCGCAGAGCAGTGCCAGTGATGCCCAGGCGAGATGAGAGGCGCTCAAGAATTACTTTGTGATCGATGGTATCAAAAGCTGCCGAAAGATCGAGCAAAACAAGCAGAGACACTCTACCCATGTCTGCATTCCTAAGTAGGTCGTTGTATACCCTAAGCAATGCTGACTCTGTGGAGTGATTAGCTCTAAAGCCAGACTGGAACTTGCTAGCAAGGTGTGAGGTTTCGATATATGAGTTCAGCTGGTCTGCGACGACCCGTTCCAGTGTCTTTGATAGGAATGGTACAAGGGAGACTGGGAGGTAGTTACTTAAGTTCTCATTCAGTTGAGGTTTCAACTTTGTGCATTCTTGAAACATTCAGAGTGTCGAACGACTATGGTATAGTCATTCCAATGCTCAATACCTTTATTGGGGTCACAATTGTGGCCCCAGTACACGATTTCTCACTTTAGCTGTCAGCTGACCCTGTATATTTATTACAAGACTTCATTAACACATCTCTTTCTTGTTTTTCCTAGCAAATGGAGTTTGGCATACATAAGAAAGCGTAGGGCAGGATGGGGGTAGGTTCAGAAGCTTGACCTGGTGAAACTGCTTTAACTTCGTTGGCACTTTATGTGTCTTTGGGCTTGTGCTAACTTACCAAACGAACTTTTATTCACGAACAGGTCAGTATTTAGCCTTATTAAGCATATTCTGCAAATACTCGTGCCTCCTTTTAACATTCATGTAGTGACGATTGTAAAAACAACCTCAATCGAGTCTTGCAGTACTGACTCTTGAGAAATGCCAGTGTTCGTTACACTCCAGAAAGGAATACTTCTGGTCGGTGCCTTGGGTCTTGAAACTGCTGGCTGTTACTGACAGTAGTACTCACTCCCACAATCATTTCGCAGCGACATCTACTCTCATGCTGCATGGACCATCAAGCTAGATGTTATGGCTGTTTCTTAGTTTAGTCTGTTTCAAAACTAGACTTTCTTTCACAGAGACTTTGAAATTGCCACCAGGCAATTTCTTGTCAATATTTACTGTTGGTATGACTCAGGAGCGAAACTGAATTATAGTGTTTCACCTTTATTAAGTGTCACCGTTATCGCAGTGGGGTTAGAACGAGTCAAGTCCTCGCAAAAATGCTCGTCTTGCTTAATCTAATGCTGTCCTATTGTGTGCTGGCTCTAATCCTGTCGTTCTGCACCGGCATCTCGTGCAGTACTCAGGCAGGGTAGCGACTTTTGGTTGCTATACGAACGCAATTCTCTTTAGTCATTCCATCGCGTAATCCCCATACCACGATGCTTTTAAAAAGATTACGTTTCCCAGATTACGTTTCCCATTAAAAGCCCAACACTCCTGAGAATGTTCTCGGGTGCATTCTTGCCTGTTTATAGGAGCAGTACCCCTTGCTTCGTCTCATTTGTATAACTCTCAAAATTTGTTCTTTTCTTTTTTTTAGCTGATTTTCAATAGAACCGTCACGCTGAAGGAAGATAAAAGCAAGAGCTGAAAATACTGCCAATTCGGCTGCATTACTAGGTGATCAGTTTGGATGAAAGGAAAGAGACGAAGCTCAGCCTGCAGCAGCAGTTGTGGCAGCGGTTTTTGTGGCATGAAAATAAAGCTGATCCGGATACTGTTTACTGGAGCTGTTTATTCACTGCCTCATGTATATGTCGTACTTGTTGCTTAAAATCGTCGGTGGTAGAACTAATGGACTAACAACGTTTACATCGAGTCTGCTTCACGTTGTATAATTCATGTTCATCATCACGTTAGCTAATAACGTAGTGCATCGCAAGACGATACGCCCATCTTCACTGCTGAGCATTCGGTTCAAATCAGCTGATGGCACCTGTAACAAAAATAGTGCAGACATCTTGAGACATTTCAGTATCACACTTAAGGGCATTAGAGCTGTAGCAGGCAGAACATATTCCACTGATGGACGGCAGTAAGGTATTCGTCATGCGTCTTGCCCTCTTAACATACCTTAGCTGACAGCAATGACATCAGCATGGAAGCATTGCATGACAAGTTGACCAGTACTCGCATTATATGCAGCCGCACGTCTGAGGTGAGTTTTATTCCCATTGCATGGTCAAACAATCGCTAAACAAAGGACGTGAAGTGACTGTGTAGATCATTAGCCACTGAGAGGTTTGTCAGCACTTTAGCAGTAACTGCTTTTGCTGCATCGGTGTGGTCTCTGTCTCCAAGCACTTTCACCAAGTTGGGTATGATAGCCTAAAAACACCAGTCATAGCATGTCTTTGTGGATTTTGGTTAAAGCTGGATGGCGATTGTTAGTTACCGTGCTTGCCGACATGCAGGTTGCATGTTACACCTGCCGAATGGTTCCCAAGACTGGTCGACTTTCTTCGCCAGGCCGTGCATCTACGACCTATGAATAGCGATGTTGTTAGTGGGATACTTACCGCTAATTCTGGCTGGCAGGCGTGTAGCAGTGATAAGTTGACTATAGCATCAAGGACGTTCCGAGTAATAGTGGAGTTCTTGTGTTCACTTATTAGACGCACGAGAACCGCAGTGCATCCAGCTTCCTGTAGCAGCACCTGCAGTAAAAGGACCGAGCACTTGTGAAATTTTACAGCTTAAACCCTTGTAATGCCCCATAATTTAGTATGCTGGCAGCAAAGGCAAACGTGACAGGCACAGTTACACACCTGATTGTGAGTGAAAGCGCTGGCTTTGCTGATGCACATGGCTGCTTCGCTCACCAGACTCAGCTCGTCACTGTTAAGCAGGTAGACGAGCACGGCTGCATCTGATGCAGTTATCAAGCCCTTGTGCGAGTACTCTATAGCATGCCTGATCGAGCTCGTCGCTGGCGTTCCTGCACAGGCATGCAGCAGCCTCAGTTTCCTCAGCAGCGGCCACCACTCAGTGCCACAACGCAGAGACAATTCTGGACAACAAGCTCATGCAAAAGCAGTGGCACTGTTGAGCTGCCTATGTACTGAAAAACCGTTCAGGGCCAGATAGCACACCCAACTATATAAGTGCAGCCAAACACCGCGAATGAATTAATGCACTGGTAGTGCCTTTCATCGCATCATTTTGAAGCTTTGAAGGATGAGGCATAATACTAATAATGAAACACTTGTATGGCACCAAAAGAGAACTAAATCTCTGTCTTGGCTCTTTACATATGCAGCAAAAAAAGAACGTCCATTGGTTTATGATAACATGCACAGTGTCAGCACTTATAAGCACACTCAGGACAATTCACAAGGACCCAGCTAATGATGTGAGGAACAGGTCGGGTTTTAGCTCCTTTGTGATGTCGTCAAGTCAGGGTATATCGTTACATGAGCTGGGAGTGAATTCCACGGTTTGAGAGCATAAGAACTGTGGGCACGGTCTCCGAAGGATTTGAGGTTGGTCAGAGGCACAGCTAAACGAGTTGAGTAAGAAGTGTGTGTGGTATGATGCCTGGCCAAATGAGGGAGTAATTCCGATTCTATGTTGGCCGGAGCAAGTTAATAAAGAGATCTGAAACTGAGTGACCAAACCTTGAGTTGGTATGCTGCTTGATGAGGAGTCATTGCAGGTCGGCGACACATATAAGTGTGATGTGGCAGCTTTACTGCTCGCGACAGACAAGCCTAGTAGCTGAATATTGCAATAACTGTAAGCACCTGATTTCCCAGGCCGGTAGACAAGCTAGGAGTGACTTGCAGAAATCGATACGGGATGATTTTTATCCTTGGTAAACAACTCCATAGGCTCTGACTCCAGACTATTTGATAAGGTTCGACGAATTACCTTAATCCACCACAATCTACTCTAATTAGGCTAGCAACGACCAGTCGTAACCTTTGCCGAGATCAAATTTTGTGCTGATATTGTAGTACACGTTCGAATTTATCTGTCCACAAAATTTCATGTCGCTTCGCGAACTCGCACTTATGCAAATGAGCTTTGACGCCGGACGCCGGTACCGCAATCCACCACAATCCATTCTAGTTCTCGTCAAATCCTCCCCAAATCTGCTGCGAACAGCTCCAAAAAGTCTGGAATATCAAACTACGCTACACAAACAATGTACCCAGAAAATTTCGCGCGATTCCGCTCATGCGTTCTCACGAAGTCCACTGAAATAAGATTGCAGTGGCCCAGGCCAATACTGCAATCCACGACATTCCACCATGCAACGAAAAAAATCCTGGTCAAAAAGCTCCTCTTTTGATTGCATATGACAGCACACTCTGTGGAAATTGCATTAAAAAATTCACTTAAATTGGCACGGCCGTTTTCGTGCAGTGCGCTGCAATCGACTGCAGTAGCCCGGGCTAATACCGAAATCCACTTCAATCCACAGAATCCACAGCATAAAAAATCGAAATATATTTCGCCGAGCTTCAGTTTTTATTGCATATTAAAGTGCACCGTGCTGTGTGCACAGCCACGTAAAAGAAAAAAAGTTGTTCAACCTCGCACTGTGGCAATGGGCGGCAATCGCCTGAAATGACCTGGAAAACTACCACAATCCACTCTATTCCACTGCAAATCATCCTCAAATCGCCATCGCGAAGCTCTAATCGACATTGCATATAAGACTAGACTCAGTTCAAAGTTTAATCCATGATGGTCCATCGCAAATCACTGGAAAGTGACTGGGCTAAGATAAAATATATCTTACTTGTCACGGCCCACTGCTTTGAAAGTGCAATCAAATCCTTTCAACAAATCGCGCATGTACAATCGCGAGCAATGAACGGCAATCGACAGCACTGTCCTGGGCCAATACCCCAATTCCCGGCGAATTGAAGAGAAATTGGCAGGAAGAAAGCCTAAATTGTCATTACATATAACATTTTGCTGCGTCCAAAGTAAAACCGTGGAACTTTCACGATGCTTTGTTTGTTAACTGTCAGCAATGCACGGCAATCAACAGCAATGGTAGGGGCCAATAGTGAAATCCGTGGAAAACTGACAAGATTGACTTTCCATAAACTGCAATTCTCATTTCACGTAACATGTACGTGTGCGCACGCATAATTTTAACCCACGATTCGCGTTCAATCGACGGCAACTCACGGCAATGGCCCGGGGAAACACGCCAATCCATAATGGATAGTTACAAATGCACCGACAGTTGCTGAGAGAAGCTCCAACTTTTCTTGCGTATTGCACTACACTGCATTATAAGTGTAACCGCGTAGAGGTTCGTCCCCCGGTTCTCTACCGGTGGACTGTGTGATGCAGTGCTGCAGTGCGGTTAAAACACAGGCGGCCACAACTGGGTGCCGAAAGCAACAGTTTATTGTGGGCCTGTTAGTAGTGGTTACGCGCCGGCGCAAGCGCTTTACGCGGCGCGTACCGGACCGACGGAGTTAACTGCGCGAACTCCCGAAGCCCGAGTATAACCAACTACCCTGTGCGTTTACGCGGCGCGTACCGGACCGACGGAGTTAACTTCGCGAACTCCCGAAGCCCGCGTATAATGCACTAACCTATGCGCGCGTCGCTAGCAATTGCGAAGGCGGGTTGCTACAGCGCCCCAAGATACGAGCAGCTAACTGAGTAGCCGGCAGAACACAACTGCGTAAGATAAAAGCAAGAGCTGAAAATACTGCCAATTCGGCTGCACTACTAGGTGA
Organism: Cristatella mucedo; assembly: GCA_009760855.2. NCBI lineage: Eukaryota > Metazoa > Bryozoa > Phylactolaemata > Cristatellidae > Cristatella > Cristatella mucedo. Next base: position 39,116 of record WPIO01000058.1, read on the forward strand.
TCAGTTTGGATGAAAGGAAAGAGACGAAGCTCAGCCTGCAGCAGCAGTTGTGGCAGCGGTTTTTGTGGCATGAAAATAAAGCTGATCCGGATACTGTTTACTGGAGCTGTTTATTCACTGCCACATGTAATGTAATGTAATGTATCTCCATCAGTAACTTCACAAAGTCAAAAAGACCACGTGGGTGTTACGCAGGAGAGTTTTGTATAGCGTACTCACAGCCTAAGCGGCTTTCGGTACGCATTCGGTAGCCAACAGACTTTGTCTCACGCAACAAAGAGAAAGTGGGAAGCATAGCAGAGTTAGGAGAGTAGTTGAGGTAGTGAGTAGCATAAAAGTAGCAGTTCAGGACCGCTGAAAAAGATGTGCCATAGTCGGTAGTTAGAGAGTAGATGTCGTTGCGTAAGAATTGTGGAAGCGAGTTCCACAGTCTAGGACCTGCAGAGCTAAAGCTTCTGTCGCCAACTGTCTTTAAGCGGAGGAATGGGACATCTAATTTATTGTCCACACAGGACCTGAGGGCGCGAACAGGCTGAAACTGATGCAGCAGTTCAGCTAGGTATGAAGGAGCCAAGCCGTGGCGGGCCTTGTGGGTCAGCATAAGAACTTTGCTCTGTATCCTTTGCTCAACCGGCAACCATCCTAGCTCTTCCAGCAAAGGTGACACGTGCTCAAACCGCTGGGACTTGAAGACCAGCCTTGTTACTGTTGTGGAAGTAGACGACTGCGGCTGCATCCGATGCAGTTATCAAGCCCTTGTGCGAGTACTCTGTAGCATGCTGGTATAGCTCGTTGCCGAAGTTCTTGCACAGGCATGCAGCCACCTCAGTTCGCTCAGCGGTTGCCATAAGATTGCGTGTGCCTCAACACACAGATGGTCGTAGGCGACAAGCTCGTGTAAAAGATGTGGTACAGTTACGCTGCCCACGTACTGAAACCCATTCAGGGCCGGGTTGCAACCCCAATTACATAAGTGCAGCCAAACACCACGAATGAATGAATGTATCGGTAGTGCCCTCCGTCGCATCGTTTTGAGGCGTTGAAGGACGAGGCATAATACAAATAATGGCAGAGTTACTAGCGCCAAAGGGGGATAATAGTAATAATACACTTGATAAACCGCCCTTAGAGAACTCAATCTCTTTCTAGACACTTTACATTTGTTTCAAATGAAACACGATCATCATGGTCACCATGCAAGTGTGATTAGTGACAGCATGCATAGTGTCAGTATGCATAAGCACATGAAGGTTGAATCACAGGGACCCACCAAATGCTGTTATAAATAGGTGTGCTTTTAAGTTGTTTTGAAATATGGTCGAGTCAGGGATGTTGCGAGGCAAGTCGAAAGTGGGTTCCAGGCTTTATGAGCATACGAGTTAAATGCACGGTCTCCAAAGGATTTGAGGTTTGTACGAGGTATTGGTAAACAGTTAGTTTTCCAAAAAGTGGGTGGTACGATGCTTGGCCTGGTGGGGGAGTAGATCGGATAGCTAGGCTGGAGCCAAAGAATAAAGGAGCCTGAAAGTGCGCGACACAACCTTGAAGTCGATCCGTTGCTTGACTAGGAGCCAATGCAGGTCGATGAGAAGTGGTGTGATGTGGCAACTGCAACGCTCACGACAGACAAGCCTGACTGCGGAATTTTGCAACAGCTGTCATCGCCTGATTGTACATGCCGGTAGACCAGCAAGCAGTGAGTTACAGAAGTCAAGACGGGATGTCACAAATGCATGGATAAACTTAGACGTGGTATCCTTATCTAATCAAGCCCGAATTTTAGCAATATTTTGTAGCAGAATGTAGGCAGACTTGATTGTGGAGCTGATGTGGTTGTATAACGAAAGGTCACTTTGGAATATGACACCTAGATTTCGCGCAGATTTAATAGGAGATATCTTAGCAGAGCCGATTTTGAGCGCCAGCCTTTCCAATTTCTGAATCACACTTGGTTTGCCCATAACTAGTAAATTAGTTGTATCATCATTCAATTTCAGAAAATTTGCTGCTATCTATGTGCAGATGTCATAATAATCATAATACAAATATATTTGATTTAGCACCCTCAGAGAACTCAATCACTTTCTAGGTGCTTTACACTTGCTGCAAAGGAAACATGGTCGAATGGTTAGTGGTGTCTGATTTATAAACAACAAGGAAAGCATGGTTAAGGGTGATTTGCACAAGGGCAGCATGCACGTGTGGTTAGTGACAGCATGCACAGTGTCAGCATGCATAAGCACATAAAGGTTGAATCACAGGGACCCACCAAATGCTATCATAAATAGAGGTTCTTTTAAGTTGTTTTGAAATGTGGTCAAGTCAGGGGATGTTGCGAGGCAAGTCGAAAGTGGGTTCCAGGCTTTGGGAGCATACAAACTAAATGCACGGTCTCCAAAGGATTTGAGGTTTGTACGAAGTATAGGTAAACTGTTAGATTCCAAAATGCAGGTGGTGCGATGACTGGCCGGTTGGGGAAGTAGATATCATAGGTAGGCTGAAGCCAAAGAATGAAGAGACCTACAAGTGAGCGACAAAACCTTGAAGTCGATTCGTTGCTTGACTGGTAGCTAGTGCAGGTCGGCGAGAAGTGGTGTGAGGTGGCAACTGCGATGCTCACGACAGACAAGCCTAGCTGCTGAGTTTAGCACTAGCTGCAATCGCCTGATTGCACATGCCGGTAGGCCAGCGAGCAGTGAGTTACAGAAGTCAAGACGTTATGTCACAAATGCATGGAATAATTTAGATGTGGTACCCCTATCTTAAAAAGCCCAAATTTTAGCAATGTTATGTAGCTGAAAGTAGGCAGACTTGACTGTGGGCTGATGTGGTCATCTAATGAAAGGTCACTTTGGAACATGACACCTAGATTTCGAGCTGATTCAACAGGAGATATGCTGGCAGAGCCCATTTTGAGCATTAGCCTTTCCAATTTCTGAATCTTACTTGGTTTGCCCATAACTAAGAAGTTAGTTGCATCATCATTTAGTTTAATCAAGTTTGCTGCCATCTCTGTGCGGATGTCATCAATACATGCAGCAAGGGAGTTGAGATAATTCGAGGAGCTCGAAGGCTGGGAGGGATCAAAGCAAAGATACCACTGAGTGTCATCAGCATAAGAGTGAAGGCCTAGATTGTGCTTGGCAATCACATCAGTAAGAAGAAGAGTATAAACCATGAAAGAACCAGACCTAGCACGGAGCCATGAGGTACCACGTATTTCAGAGGTACCTAGGATGATCGTTGTCCGTTCATATCAATACACTGGAGTCTCCCATTGAGATAGAACCTGGACCATTGCAGAGCAGTGCTATTGATGCCCAAGCGAGATGAGAGGTGCTCAAGAAGAACTTGGTTCTATAGTGTCAAAAGCTGCCGAAAGAATGAGCAAAACAAGCATATCAACTATACCCATGTCTGCATTCCTAAGTAGGTCGTTGTACACCCGAAGCTATGCTGACTATGTGGAGTGATTAGCTCTAAAGCCAGACTGGAACTTGCTAGCAAGGTTAGAAGTTTTAATATATGAGTTCAGTTGGTCTGCCCGACTCGTTCTAGTGTCTTTGATCGGAATGGTAGAAGGGAGACGGGCGGTAGTTGCTTAAGTTCTCTTGGTCTAGTGTTGCTTTTTTTGAGAAATGGCCTGAGTACAGCTTTTTTGAAAGGTGCTGGGACATGACCTGAGGCTAATGACATATTAAGGATGTTGGCTATGCATGGCAGCAGCAGATCAATGCAACGTAGGAGCAGGACAGTGGAAATAGGGTCCAAAGGACTAGTTGTCTTCTTTGATTGGGATATGAGCTTCAGGACGAGATCACTACTGACCTGCTTGAATGTGGACATTGCAGTGCGGCAAGGAATTGATGGACCACATTTTTGGGGGATGCTGCCATCGCAGGAATGGACTCCCTGATCTTGTATACCTTCTGGACAAAGAATCGAGTGAAGCTATCAGCTAGATCATCACAGAGATCATCAGGTAAGGAGCTAACATGGGAGCGGTAGAAGACATGGTTGATCGTCGACATCAGCATTTTTGGATTGTGCATCTGTTATTCAACAATTCTTTTGCACAAGCTAGACTTGGCCTTTGCTTGGATCGATTGGTACGATCTACAGTAATTCTCGTATGTCTGTCGATGGACAGTCAGTTCTGATCTTGTGTATGCTATTTCCAGCTTGCGCTTAGTAGACCTATCTAGTTTCATGTATGTGGTAAACCAAATGCCGTCTGATCGAGAGCACACAGTGCGCTTAGTCAGAGATGCAAACTCGTCGAGCTAGTGTTGTGTTGTAGCTATCTACCAATGATGACAGATCGGAGGGAGGACTGAGCAGCAGAGGCAAGGCAGATATTCTTGCACGGACAGCATCGATGTCAAGGGTCTCGAGATTTTGCGATTCACAGTTGATTTTAGAGGAGGAGGAGGGCATACATTGTAGACTGGAGGAGATCTGCATGTGGTCAGATAAGCAGGATTTGGTAATAATTGGTCGTGACAAAGTGCAGTTGTATGAGAAAATTTGGTCGAGTGTGTAATCCTTGATGAGAGTAGGGAGGGCCATGCACATGAGCCACAAGAGACAATGAGTCAGTCAATGCACAGTTGCACAAAGTGCTGAAGGCGTCAGATAAGTTATCAAATTGAATGTTGAAATCACCTATACCCAGGAAGGATCGATTTCTTGCACACAGAATTGAAATAAGATCGGAGAAGTCTGAGATAAAGGAGGACTTTGTACCTGGTGGGCGATAGACTACTCCCACCATCGGTAGCTTGTTGTCGGGTGAAATTAGGACAATAGATTCAGAAGACTGCTTCGAGGGTACTGCAAATGGTTTGAAGTCGAATTTCCAGCACACGATAACACCAACTCCACCACCAGGTTTGATTGATCTAGGGGTGTAAAAGAATGAGAAACCAGTGGGTTGGACGTCTTGAATTGTCGGGCAGTTTATCAATTTTAGCCAAGTTTCAGTTAGGTCGAGCAGGTCGAGACCGTTTTCAGAAATAAGGTCGCCTATTACCAGCGGTTTATTGCACATTGAGCGAGGAATGAATCAAGCATTAAGTCGATCCACCGGAGTTATAACAGGCCTGATGACCACTGAGTTATAGAGATTCACGGCGATGCATGTAAGGGTGCGTGCATAGTGGTTCGAGACAACGCTAGGAATACTAAACGACCGCGTACTCAGCTCGCAGTTTCTGCCTAACAAGAGGTGTCTAAGCTAGCGGCTCCGGCCACCACCGTGGAGAACTAAATCTTTTGCCTTGGCCCTGTACATAAGCTACAAGGGAAGGAATAACGTCAATTGGTTCGTGATAGCATGCACAGTGTCAGCATTCTTAAGCTCACTGAGGACAATTCACAAGGACCCAGCTAATGAGGTGAGGAACAGGTGAGTTGTTTAGCTTCTTTTGATGTCGTCAAGTCAGGGTATGTCGTGACATGAGTTGGGAGTGAGTTCCAAACTTTGAGAGTGTAAGAACTGCAGGAACGGTCTCCAAAGAATTTGAGGTTGTCCAGAGGCACGGCTAAACGAGTTGAGTAAGAAGTGTGTGTGGTATGATGCCTGGCCTAACGAGGGAGTAATTCCGACATGTTGGCCAGAGCAAGTGAATAAAAGAATGTGAAAGTGACAGAAGTTGGCCAGAACCTTGAGTCGATTCGCTGCTTGAAGTCCTTAATAGGTGACAAAAGCACCAGTCTTACGAACGACGGCTCGGCACGACCAGACTTCTGAATTCTCAAACAAAAGCACCAGTCTTACGAACGACGGCTCGGCACGACCAGACTTCTGAACTCTAACTCGATACTCATGCTAAAAACTGACAACTAGTTATGTTTAATTGGAAAATGAGTGTCAGGTCTAGGTCATTTGTGGCCTCTTTGAATGTCGATACTGAGGTGCTGCGTGGAATTGAAGGACAGGATTCCACGGAGATACTGCCACCGTAGGGGTGGACTCTCGGATTTTGTCTATCTTGTTGACAAAGAAGCTATCAGCAAGACCATAAGGATCACTAGGTAAGGAGCTTAACGCAGTTAAGGAAATGGTTCATCACAGACATCAAGATTTCTGGATTGTGCCTCTGTGATTCAATAATGTTTTCATAGAAAGGTATCTGTCATCCGAGGAGCCTCTTAAGTATGGATGGGGCAGCGTACCACAGCCGTCTGTGCTTGGCCCACTTTTTTCATAATTTATGCTATCTCTCGTAATGATGTGATTGCCAGCTGCATCTATTTAGGGTTTATTATTTTATGGAGATAACCCACAGCTGTACCTATGTTCAATCCCTCATCGCTTTCCTGTTCGTCAAATTCGGCATCAACTCTGCTAACATTTGCTCTTGGAGGGCAGCAAACTTTCTCAAATTGAATGATTATAAAACCATCTTACTAGTTATGCGAAAAACCCGGTGCAACTAAGAAGTTGGAAAATGGAACCTTCAAAATTGGTTAGGCCAGCATATCTCCTTCAGCATCTGCACGAAAACAGGGTGTCCTATTTGAAAATGTCTTTTCACTGGACGACCAGCTTCATAGTCAAGTCTGCCTACTTACAGCAGTGTAACATTTCTGAAACTCGGGCCTGCTTAGTCAGGGGCCGCGCGTCCAAGTTGGTCCATACATCTCTGATGGCCTGTCTCGACTACTGTAAATTAAATTCCTGCAGGTCTACCGGATTGTGGAATACGGCACTTGCAGTTGGTGCAGAGCTCTGAAGCTAGGCTTCTTGACGGTTGTGAACGACGTCAAACTTACCACATTACTTTATTTCTCATCGACCTGCACAGGCTCCCCATCAAGCAGCATATCGACGTCAAGGTTTTGTCACTCACTTTTAGGTCACAACATTCTGTTGCTCCGGCCTACTGTTTGAAACTACGTTATCGTGTTTTTTAGTGTACCACACGCCTACTTATATTACTAGTCGTTCAGCTATGCCTAAAACCTACCTCTAATCCTTTGGAGATCGAGCATTTACTTCGCATGCTCCTTAAGCCAGGAAATCACTTCCAAGTGATGTCACGATATTCACCTGATTTGGGCAACACTGAAAAAGAAGCAAAACGCACGGATTCCTCACAGTCGTTGCTGGGTCCGTGTGAATAACGCTTAATGTGCGTATGCGTGCACACTCTGCATACAATCACTAACCACAGTGACACACTTCCTTTACAGCACATGTCAAGAAAGAGATTGTGTTCTCTCTAGGTGATATGCAAGCGTCTTAATATTATTAGGTTGGATTCGAACGTTTCAGGGGATTGTGATTACCAAGACGATGCTAATTCAGCAATTATGACACATTATTCAAGACCTGCCTGCAACTCTTTCTCTGCCAGTTATAATTGTGAGTCAATCATTCATTTTACTATTCGAGTTTTTTTTTTACAGCAGCTATAGAGCTCAATCGCAGGAGCCAATATCCGATTGCGCTTGGATTCGGCTCTTGCTACTGATGACTACCATTTATTTCTCGAGCATAAAAGCCTTCAGTTACTTGTGTTGATCAGCATGTGAAAATACCAGTTACCCTACGTAGTATATATGTAGTGGAAGGCGATGACGAAGGTAAAGGTGCAAGCCGGCATTACCGGAAGCACTGTCTGAGTGGCTTCTAGATGTCACCTTCGCATTGGTTGCCCCAAGTGACGCCCGGTACAAATGAGGCTGTTAAATAAACCAATTTCTAACCTTATAAGTAGCTTATAATGCGACGTCTCACATCCTCGTCCATCTCTCCTTCCCTCTCGATTCCTGTCGCAGTTCTTTCCCCCTCAGTTTTCACAGTCTCTCAATATATAAATATATATATATATATATATATATCAGTGCCTGTCTCCAATCTCTCTCCACCTGCTTTCTCCACTCAGTCAGTTTGTTGGTCTCTTGTCTCCTGGCTTAGTATGAGTAAGAGTAGTACATAAAACTGTCCCCAAGCCTCAACAATATCGACTCAAATTCGCTCTTCACACTGTTCAGAGCTCATTCTCGCATCAAGTGCCAGATCATGCGAGCATCAATTTTATATACTACACGCGTAGATGACCACCTTTTCAAATAAAAGATTTCAATTTTATTGACAAGAGGTATTTAAGGATCATTCAAAGGTTTCTTCAGGATCACTAGCATTTTTTAAGGTATTTTTTAATTAATTTCATATTAAACACAATTTTCATATAAAAATATGGATTCCAAAAACTCCGTAATTTTCCGCGTCAGGGTGAATCATCCATCAACCATGCAAAAAGAGTTGTTGAAGAAGCTTACAAGAAAATATTTAACGGTAATCCAGTTATAAGGAAGCAATATGGTAATTCATTTAGGGACATACACTTTCCTTTATCAGCTGCAGACGTACATAAGTTGATTGAGGAAATAAAAAGTAAACCTGATATGAGCCCATCTTCACCTAAATATAAGGAGGAATATCAATAACCAACATATGAGTCAGAAGTACGTAGGATGTTGGATGTAGAGTTAAGTGGTTGGAAGTTAGATTGAATGACAAAAAGTGGTAAGGAAGGAGATTGATTGTGAATATGAAGGGTTTAAGTATACTGAGGCTGATTTAAATTCTTTAAAAGAAAGATCTAATTCTGGTTTAGTTGACATCCTGAGAAGATTAGTATTCTCTTTAAAGGATAAAAAAATGATTATGTTAATTAAAGTAAGACTTGAAAGTGACTCGGATAGGATTAGCACTGCTATAATATTCGGTAATAGACATATATCAATAACTAGTTTAACGAATTTTCAGTCAGCAATAGATACAATTTTTACTAAGTTTACTGAACAGCTAAGAAAATGGTCTGAACTTAGGTTAAATTGGGTAATTAGTGATATAATCAATGTAAGCTAAGTTATTTAAGAGATGCATCTCAAAAAGTTTTATTCTGCTGGTAGATTAAAAGAGCATATGCTAGATTGTTTAAAAGGTCACTGTGGAAAAGCGAAACATAAGATGCCTAATAAAATAAGTAGAAAAGATAAAAGAGCCGATCTTGTAATGTTTAGGGAGCATGAAAAGATGCTAATGCCTCCTTTTGTTGCTTATGCTGACTTCGAATGCTCTTTTAATCAAGTTTCCGAAACAGAAAATTCATCTGTTTTTAAAGGTTCTTTTCAAGAGCATAAACCTAATTTAGAGACATTTATAATTTTAGATGATGAATCAAATGCAGTTTCCAGGGGTTACTTTTCTGGAAATAACTGCATTTCATATATGATTCTATACTTAAACAAATTTCAAGATTAAATGAAGAATTAAGATTTATATGAGAGAAAAACCAAAAGTTTGATTTTTCAAAATTAAAAGAAGATAAAAAAACAATGAATTTAATTCATCTGTTGAATGTTGAATTTTTAAAAAAATGTCTAGAAGAGGAAGATAAAGTATTAGATCATTGTCATATGAGTGGGAAGTATAGGGATACTGCTCGTAGAGATTGTAATCTAAGACTTTGAATATGCCCAGATAGATTGGTATTATATGTTTATATTTATAATTTACAAGATATGATTCTCATCTTCTAGTTAATTCTTTAGACCGATTCTGATGATAAAAAAGTCATTGCTTTGTACATGGAAAAGTTCTTAACAAGTGATTTGGTGACATCTGTTTTAGAGATTCTCTTCAAATGTTACCTTCATCATTAGAAGAACTTGTTAAAAGTCTTAGAGGCTCAACAAATCTTTTCAAGGTAACAAGTAATGAATTTCCAAGACTATATGATTCTGACGTCGAACTAACAATTAAAAATAGAGTATGCCCATATGAGTATACGGATGGCTATCATAGATTTAGTGAAACAGAACTCCCAAGTATTGATAAGTTTAATTCAAATCTATCAGGAGATATCAGACAGGAAAACTATAACCATTCTATTAATGGTGAGCCGTGATGGTACACTAGGTAAGATGGTTGATTTTCACGACCTAGGTCCCGAGGTTGTGGATTCGAATCCTGCGGCGCGGTAGTCTTTAATTCACCACTGCAAGCGGTTGTGATAGCCGTAAAAATGGCTCTGCTGTTGGTATATAAAAGAGGCTGTTAAATCAGCTAGTATTTTTTAAATGTTTGGAAGACTTTTAGAATGTCTAATCTTGGTCAATACCATGAACTTTATTTAAAATTAAATGCACTACTTCTTGCAGACGTCTATGAACATTCAGGAATTCAATATAGTCTAGTTATCAAATTGATCCAGAAAACTTTAGTACTACTCCTCAGATGACTTGGCCAATCGGACAATTGGACAATTAATTTATAGGAGTTTCATTAGAATTATTAACTGATGCAGATAAATATGAGTTTTTCAAAAAAAATCAATAAAGGAATATGACGTATGACAGGTTTCTGAGAAATACATAAGACATGAGAGCAAGCAATGAGGATTGTCAAGGTTTTGAACCAGATAAATATAAATCTTGGTTACTTTATATTGATGCAACAAATCTTTATGGAGGGGCGAAGAAACAACATTTTCCTGTAGGACGTTTTAGGTTTCTTCCAAAATCCGAAGCGAAAAAATTGACTGAGAAGTCTGTAACTCGATCAAGTAAAGTTTCTCAAAAAGGTTATAAAAGTTTAAATAGAATGTCCTAAGAAATTACATGACACATTTTCAGATTACCCATGAATGCCTTATGCTCAAAGAGTTACTAGAGATAAGTATTCAGACTATAAATCTGCACTTGGTCGTGGAGATGATCCTTCAAAAAAGCTAGTTCTTGATCTTACTCCCAAAGAGCACTATATTATTCATTATTTAAATCTTCAGTATTACTCAAACATTGGTTATAAACTTTAAAAGGTGAATAGAGTTTTACAATTTATTCAGAGTAATTGGTTAGAAAGTTACATTTTAGATAATACTAATTTTAGAAACGCGGCAAAGAATGATTTTGAAAAACCCTTTATGTGGTTAATAAATGCGTTCTTTGGAAAAGCAATGGAGAATGTTAGATTAGGAGGAACATTAAAGTTTTCAATAGAGACTCTGAAGCTGATGAGATTAAAATAGAAAAGCGTTACAGGAGCCCTAGGTTTCCTGATAGAACAATATTAAACTCAACTGTCGTTTGTGTTGAATTTACTACAAGTGTAATTACTCTAAACAGACATTTTTACGTGTGATTTACTACTCTTGACTTATCTGATGCAAATATTTTACTATGGAACCATGAAAAGGTCGTATGGAAGCTGTCTTAAGTTGGAATATTCTGATACTAATTCACTTGTTATGAAAATATGAACAGAAAATGTTTACGAAGACATCAGACTATTTCATCCTTTTGATTTTCCTTCTTACCCAGAAGGATTAGAGATATGGAATGATGAAAAAGCAAAAGAGGTAATCAGGGCTTACAAAAAGGTTGTAGGTAAATTTAAAGATGAAATTGCTGAAAAATTGTCAGAATGTCATTGAGATTAATTTATGCAAGCGTTATGTGAAGGCGTCTTCCGAAGATCGAAGTTATATTCCATGATGACATCAAAGATAATCGATGGAATGATGACTGAGGAAAGCCATGTAATAAAAGCAAAAGGTGTAACAAAATCAATTGTTAAGAAAGATTTATTATATCTTGATTATTTAGGGTGTCTAAGGAATCGTTTTGATATATATTGTGAGCAGACAAGAATAAAAAGTAGAAATCTTAGGATATTCAATATAAATCAGAGTAAAGTAGGGTGTATCTGCTTTTGAAAGTAAACGCTACTGGTTAAACTGTAGAAAATGTTCACTAGCTCACGGTCACTATAGAATCAAAGAAACTGAAGGAGGATATTTCTAACTTGTAAAATGTAAACAATTATTTCAAAGAAATAAGACTCAATACATTTTAAATAATTATTTTAAAGAAATAAAATTCCATACATTAACTTAAAGGAGTAAATCCAAGGATTGTTAAACAGTCACTGGATAAACTTTTTCCAGATTTCGATAGCTCGTACGTCACTATTCATAAGTAAATCTGTAAAACTTGTGACAAACTAATGAAAAGTCGTGGCAAAATTATTTCAATGTTAATCGTATCCGATAAGAATTCAAAATCACCAAAAATAAAATCTAGTGTTCATATTGCTACTTCATTGTAATTTTGTTTTATTTTATATATAAGTTTATGAAAATGTCTGAAACTTCAACAGTAGCTACGCAATCCCAAGACATTTCGGATCCAAACCTTGCTATGTCAGCAACTCTACTAAAGTCATATGTATATTACCTTGTTAAATTTAGGAGGACTGCTTACGATGCACAAACACTCGACTCAGATATCTCAGTCATGACAGATAATTCAGTAAAGAAATTCTACCTAGATAAATGTGACGTTGAAACACAAAAAGAAATATCTGCAGGTGTGACAAAAGTGACGGCTAATCTCGAAGCTAGTGTTAGAACGAAAGTTGATAACCTTCTAGATACTCCTGGGGAAATTTTAGGATACACAACCTGGATTGCTAGCCAACTTCCAAGCATTTCTACAGTTATCTCTGGTGTGTGGTGGGAATGAAACCAGATATTTCAGATATTGTTAAAGATGAATGTTTCGTTATTCTACCTGATATCTCAGATGGAACTAGTGCTAGGCAAAAATCTACACAAGCTTCTATAGCGTCTTCCAGTGCTGCTTCTTCTTCTGCTCCTGCTGCTTCATTTACACCTGCACCCGCTTCATCTGTTCCATGTGATCCCAAGTTAACCAGCCCTTAATGAAAAATTAAAACAGTATCATGGAAATGATTCCAATAGAAACTAAATGTCCTGATGGACTCACAGAAGTACAAGGCCAACAGTAATCAAATTTCAAGATTTGCACATTTTCAATGAGGAAAATTAAAGATATAAAAAGCTCCTTACTAGACTCTTTAAGGCTTGTACTAGAATACAAAACTCCAAGAATTCATCATTCTGATCCTGAGATTTCTTGCATATTTACAAAAGTTCGTGATGGTTCTATTTTCTCAGAGTTTCTCAAAGACTTAAAATAGATTCTCTAAACAATCTAAATGCAAAAGCATACTCTAAAAAATTGAAACAACCAGACGACTTAAAACAGCATTAGACTCAGGATAGTTTTCTGGATTTACTGAGCCAAAAAACTCCAACAAGAAGCCTTATACTGTGTACTTTCTATGTAAACACAATTCAATTTGATTTTGAGAATGCAGCTCCGGTTATCAATCCGATTTCATTGCAATCGTCAGGACTTGGAGTCGTGAAATTTGGCGTATAATCCAAAGTAGGATAAGTAACATCGATTGTAACAAGTTTTGCCAAATATGAATACTAAACATTGAAGATACAAAAGTTTTGTATATAATCATTCAATATTAGCATGTAATCATCTATACCAGAAATTCCCTTTGCAGCAAATGTAAAGCGCCTAGAAAGAGATTAAGTTCTCTGAGGGTGCTTTATCAAGTACATTATTATTATTATTATTATTATTATTAATAGTAAAAAGAGAATAAATTTGAATGAGAAAATCCTGGAGATGAAGATTTACGGTAGCAGTTTCTAACAATTACTTCTTTATTGTCTCGTATGTCAATTCTAGCTGAGGAAATTATCACTCGGTAACACTTTAATTTTATTTTTATCCTTTCTTTTAAAGTAAGTTGATTTAGTTTTTTCACTTTCAACTGTGTACATAGCTTTATTGTTAATCCTATAAGGATACTTCACCATAGTTTTGTAGTTGTCTGTAATTTTCAATGTTAACTTTGAGTATATTGGTTTTTATATTTGTACATCAATTAACCTAGATAAAGAATTTCTTCCATTCTATCCAAGAATAATTACTCTTGGAACACTTAGATCGCCAAAAATAGCTATCGCTTGATTAATTTATATCCAATGGACTGAGTAATTCTTTCTTAGAAAGAAAGTAAAAGCAAGATTGTTTGCTTAAAAACCTTCTGAAACTTGTGAATTTTTAACTAATCAATTTAATTTCAGGTTACCTGGAATAAACTTTTGCTTTTCTTTTCCGACTTTATCATCAAGGTATTCTTTAGCAGCTATATCAATCCCGCCTACTGGGCTTAATACACCAACATATTTTTAGAGTTACCTGAAAAATCTCTTCTTACTGCCAAATCTGAATCTTTCCTAAGATAATTATTATTAGAAAAGTTTTACTAACTGATTCCAAAGCATCAACGGTATTTCCATGGTTTAGTATTTTACTTTTTTGATGGTTTAATGTTCCTTGCGTATCTAAGTACTTCGTGTTAGCATTTTACGTTATTGATATATAAACAGTAAAACTTATCTTCTAATCAAATAATGCGGATACAAATTTGATAAATGTACTTTCTATTAGTTTTTATTTGTATCTAATGCATAACTCTCAGATAACTGTCCTTCTACTTCAGACACTGTTTATGGTGGAGGCATAAGTACTTTAGTTTCTATATCGGGAAGAACGTGTGCAGCCCCAACTACAAGTATTCCTCAATGAACTACAATACCTCCTAAAGTACTAATCCATCTTCCAGTACGCGTGATTCCAAATGTATCTGTAGTTAATTTACTATCCATTATCCCAGCAAAGGTTACAGTCATTGTATTTTCATCTGATACACTATTTAGGTATTCTAGTCAAACACCATCATTAGAATCAACAGGATCGCGTACAACTCTAATCGAATTTCCTAACATATCTAAATTCCCATTCATAGTGTATCCAGCTGATTCAACAAAGTCCCTATCTAGGCAGTCTTTATTTGGAACGTTATTTCCGGAGCATGGTGGGCTACTAACACTGATTAAACCATTTACAGTTAAAGTTCCACTGATTTCTCCACCTGTCAATGATAGCTTGGTATCAGAATAGTATTTCGTAGCTGCGTCACCTGGGTTAACAGGATTTGCAAGTTCTATCAACCGGCGTCTATTCATGTTTAGGTCTCCGTCAGCTGTAGTTCCTCTAGAAACGCTACTAACAAAATTAGTATCTGTGTACTTTTGGTTGACTGCATCTCCAGGGTCAACATAATCACCGAGGTTCTTTGTTAGATTTCCATTCATTTTCAGTGGCCAGAAAGTGTATCACCAGTTCTCCCTACGGAATTCTTTGCTTGAGAACCTTTCCTTCGGTAGCCGAAAGACAGTCTTTTTTCTGTTCTATACTATACTCACAAAAAATTCAACGTACGACACAGACTTTTCAACTACAAAGTGATTAATCACATACCTACAAGAACCATCGATTGCTATTACCCAAAGTAATGTGCCAGAAACACCATAAGTGTTATCAATATTTAACTCAAGGAACACAACTGTTTTATCAGTTGACCATAGCTCACTAGATACAATCCCAAAGTTAGCTACTGTCCCAGCTCTCTGTACTGCTACCGACAAATCCGATGTTGTTACCCTTCATATCAAGCACTGGTATATCAGCAGGAGTAACTTGTGACACTAAAGTCTCAGAGCCAGCTCCAATAACTTGAATACTAATACCAAGACTGCTTAATTCTAGTAAACTAGGAAACCTTGTTACACATATGTACCTAAAGTAACACTGTTGTCCATCAGAGTCTACCATTTGTTTACTTACTAAACCCATCTCTGAGACTTTGAAAGAAGTAATCGTATTCTGACCGAGGTCAAGGTTACTATTGAAAACACCGTTAAAGAACTAGGTCATAATTTTGAGTAACCCATAGTTAATAACTTTGTAAGGACGACTACTCTGGTAAACAGTGCCATCGGCAGAATTCCCGGAGATACCAGTTATATTCTTGCAGTTCAGTTAAGAACTAAGGATTCCAAGTTTCTTTGTTAGTAGACCAGTTCAAGTATTAACCGACGACATTTCTGCAGAGACACTATTCAGTTTGTTATTTCCAAAGTCTGATCCTAAAGCATAATCTAGTGTTATTGCATCTGAATACGTCAGAAAAGCGTATACAGGTGACGTCGATCGTAAACAATTTCGTGATTGGGTAAATTCATGTACACGTAATCGATTTAGTTACTGTGTAATCGACTGAACCAAAACTGAATCAGGATGACCCTTCTAGTCAGTTGATAGCAACGGTGAGTAATTGATTACTATATTTAATGAAAAGGCGTATTAGATGTAGGAAAATGTTTCACGGAAAGATTTACTCGACATCAAAAGTCTCGTGGCACCGTACAAGAAGCACTGGACTATGAAAGAAGAATCCAGTATTTACAAGACCTACCAGACTCAACAGAGCTTCAAAACAACCTCAAAGCTCAAAAACTTGAATCTAAAATTGCAGCTAGAGATTCTGCTGAAGCTCATTTGAATCAGCGTGCTTTAGAAAGATCAACTGAAAATGTCGGTAATGTAGTTATCGATAAGCTTAAGAAAGTTCATCCAGGATTTTCTCAGCAAATGGAAACAAGAAAGAAAATAGACCAGAAGTTTTCAGAACGTAGACGAAATTCAGACATTTCGTTGACCATAGAAAAGTTTATAAAGCAATTGAAGAAGGAAAGATGAAAAAGACAATTATAATTGCAAGCAATGCTAAGACATGTGCAGCTAATCCTGAAACACCGGGAGGCTATTGAAACTGCTCAAAACGCTATTGCAGAACCACTTAGTATCCATTCAGGTACTGGTACACGAAAAGAAACAGATGCATTTCTTCATGATGCTTTAGGAGAAATTAAAGAACCAGAGAAAGACAACTTTTGAGATATTCTGCAAGGTGAACGTTCTGGATATACACCTTTGGAATCAGAAAGATTGGTGAACGGCATTACTGAAGCTAATAAATATTTAAGTATTTATGGTATCTATGCTAAACTATGAGAATCAGAGAATTCAATTAATCCTGGTGAATAAGTTTTTGGTGACACTGCTCGGGATATTTATGATTATACTATAAATTATTTAGAAAAGCTATCAGATAAGCGTAGAAAACAAATAGAAATTGAATACATCAAGTTACCAGCTCCTTTAAAAACCAAATTACTTAAAATAGTGAATGAAAAAGGCAACGGGTATTTGCATCGTGGAATATGAAAAATGGTGGATAATATAGATGAGGATGACCCAAATACAATGCTAATGAAGTTTTATTTTGCGTTAAATACTGTCGGAGATCAAATGAGCCCTAAAGATTAAAAGCTTTTAAAGTATGTTTGCGAAACATTTAGAGCTGTTAAAGAAAAACCTAATCAAGGCTCAGGGTTGAGAGAAGTTAAAGTTGTTCCGTTGATTTTTTTAAAGGAATCTGAAGTCCTCGAGAAACTCGCGGATTCGTGAGCTTACTGCTGGAAACACGGGAGTAATTAGTTCGATTAGCTTCGCTGTAGATTACCTTGCGCAAACACGAAAAGCTCCTAAGAGATAAATTGCTAGAATTAAACTTTCGTATTACCAAAGTATATAAAAACGTCAGAGCTTGTAAAAATTGCTCAGGAAATGTGAAGAACCTTGAAGCAATCAGGAAAGCTAGTCAGTCAAAAGCCGAGGACTGTGTGACTAACATTTCTGGTACATCTAATCCAATTAGACTACGCATAGCTGACCCAGTTACGCTTAGGAGCGAGAAATTTAAGATCGGTTTCAAAAAGTTTGTAGGAACTAATTCTATTAAGAACATATGAGATTCGAATAAAACTTTTGTTTACAGAGTTGCTGGTGGCTCCGAGCAAGCGCTTAAATTAGACCTGAAATTTCTTCAGCAGTCTCCGATGATGTCAACATCGGAATCGCGGATACCATAAATAATTTTGTGACACAATCTGGATCTACTACTGATCAGTTCCAACTCGGAATTGATACTGCTACTTCTAATTCCTCGATTAAAACGCCTGCCAGATCGACATTTCTAGCTAGTAAGTCAAGTATCTCTGGGTTACTCAGGTTCACTGGCAGTGCTTATGCAACTGATCATAGTTTTAGTGCAACTTATCCAGGGATTACAGACCAGGTGAATTGTACACCTAGTGTTAAATTTTTTTCGGAGATTGAAGTGTTTGTTTCTTATGTAAACTTAATAGCTGTGCACTGTAATCTTATATCTAGTCGATCTAGTTACATAAATAGAGAAGAATTTCAAGTATTACTCAGCAGTTTTGCTGACAATTTTTATCCTTGGGTACAAATGGTTTACGTGCGGAATACTATTGAGTATCGTGACATAATAGGAGATACAGCGTTGGATACATTAATTACGGTTACGAACCAAAATTTAAAGTTCGAGACTTTTGGAGGCTAACGGTTCACAATTGTTATGGAATTTGTGATGCATAATATAATAATATCGGTAATATTAACAGGAACAAGTAGTTCCGATGCAGACATTAAATCTACCGGTGTTACTTATTTCTGGTGGTTGCAATAAAAGTGGATTGCGAAGAGTTGAATTCGTGTATACTAACACAGCTGCCTCGAATGTTGCGGCAAACGTAAATGATTTGCTATGGTATAAAATATCTTTGACTGACCTTTTTGCAACTTCAATTAGAGTTCCACCAGGGTATTATGATTTAACTAAAATCGTATCTACCTCTACGTTTTTTATTGAAAGGTGTGCCTGACGCAACCAGCAATAATAATGACTACTGGGATTCTTCAAATAAGATTGAAACTGGTTTTTAATTCGGTGTAGACACAGATGACAATCCAAAAATGCTGATGTCGACGATAAACCATCTCCTCAACCGCTCCCAGGTTAGCTCCATACCTGATGATCCTTGTGATGATCTGGCCGATCGCTTCACTCGATTCTTTGTGCAGAAGATAGGCAAGATCAGGGAGTCCATCCCTGCGATGACAACCTCCCCACTAGAATGCTGTTCGCCGATTCCTGGCTGCTCCTCAATGTCTACATTTAAGCAGGTCGCTGGTGATCTAGTCCTAAAGTTTGTATCTCAATCAAATAAGACAACAAGTCCTCTAGACCATATTCCCACTGTCCTGCTCATACGTTGCACTGATCTGCTGCTGCCATGCATAACCAACATCCGTAATATGTCATTAGCCTCAGGTCATGTCCCAGCACCTTTAAAAAACGCTGTAGTCAGGCCACTTCTCAAGAAATAGACACGAGACCAAAAGAACTTAAGCAACTACCGCCCAGTTTCCCTTCTACCATTCCTATCAAAGACACTGGAACGGGTCGTCGCAGACCAGCTGAACTCGTATATCGAAACCTCACACCTTGCTAGTAAGTTCAAGTCTGGCTTTAGAGCTAATCACTCCACAGAGTCAGCATTGCTTATGGTATACAACGACCTACTTAGGAATGCAGACTTGGGTAGAGTGTCTCTGCTTGTTTTGCTCGATCTTTCGGCAGCTTGTGATACCATCGATCACAGAGTTCTTCTTGAGCGCCTCTCGTCTCGCCTGGGCATCACTGGCACTGCTCTGCAGTGGTTCAGGTCCTATCTCAGTGGGAGACTACAGAGTATTGACGTGAATGGACAAAGATCATCTGAAGTACCTCTGAAATATGGAGTACCTCAGGGCTCCGTGCTAGGTCCGGTTCTTTTCACGGTTTATACTCTCCCTGTTGCTGATGTGATTGCCAAGCACAATCTAGGCTTTCACTTCTATGCGGATGACACTCAGTTGTACCTTTGCTTTGATCCCTCCCAGCCTTCAAGCACCTCAAATTCTCTCAACTCACTTGCTGCATGTATTGTTGACATCCGCACACGGATGGCAGCAAATTTTCTAAAACTAAATGACGATAAAATTAGCTTACTAGTTATGGGCAAATCCAGTGTGATTCACAAATTGGAAAGGCTGAAACTCAAAATTGGCTCTGCCAGCATATATCCAGTTGAATCCTCTCGAAATCTAGGTGTGTTATTCCAAAGCGACCTCTCGTTAGACGACCATATCAGCTCCACAGTCAAATCTGCCTATTTTCAGCTTCAAAGCATTGCTAAAATTCGGGCTTGTTTAGATAAGAATACTACATCTAAGTTGGTATATGCATTCGTGACATCCCGTCTTGACTTCTGCAACTCACTGCTTACTGGCCTACCGGTATGTGCGATCAGGCGATTGCAGCTGGTGCCAAACTCCACAGCTAGGCTTGTCTGTCGTGAGCGTCGCAGTTGCCACATTACTCCACTTCTCGCCGACCTGCACTGGCTACCAGTCAAGCAACGGATTGACTTCAAGGTTTTGTCGCTCACTTTAAGGTCACTTTATTCTTTGGCTCCAGCCTATCTCTCAGATATACTCCCCCATCAGGCCAAGCATCGTACCACCCGCTTTTCGGAATCCAACAGTCTACAAATACCCCGTACAAACCTCAAATCCTTTGGAGACCGTGCATTTAGTTCGTATGCCCTCAAAGCCTGGAACTCCCTCCCGACCTGCGTCAGAACATCCCCTGACCTGACCACATTTAAAAAGAATTTAAAAACACCTATTTAGGACAGCATTTAGTGGGTGCCTGTGATTCGTCATTCATGTGCTAATGCGTGCTGACACTGTGCATGCTGCCACTAACCACATTTGCATGCTGACCCTGTGCATGTCACCCACCCCTAACCATGTTTTTTCCATTTTGTTTGTTTATCAAGCATGATTTAACTCACCATTCAATTGCATTTCCCTTTGCAGCAAATGTAAAGCGCCCAGAGAGAGATTAAGTTCTCTGAGGCGCTTTATCAAGTGCGGTATTATTATTATTATTATCATTATTATTATTATAAGATAATAATGGAAGTAGTAAGCGATTTTGTTGTTTTGCAAGGAAAAAATGCATCCGCTATTTTAGAATCAATTTGAGACACTAGAATTTAGCTCGAATGAACAAGGGTCCTTCGATCAAAGTATAGTTGGAGGAACTCCTTATGAATCCATAGAAAAAGCCATGTCCTTTTCTGGTACTTGAAAAATGTGAAGTAAACGTGTCCAGATAACACAGATGTGAAATGGATTAGTGTAAAGTGTGACTTAGTTAACAAAGATGTGAATTACATAATAATAATACACTTGATAAAGCACCCTCAGAGAACTCAATCTCTTTCCAGACGCTTTACATTTGCTGCAAAGGAAAGACGATCAAATCGAATCTGTATGGTATAATGCCTGATAAAAAAAAACATGAATAAAATGGTTAGGGGTGATATGCACAGGGTCAGCATGCAAGCATGGTTAATGGCAGCATGCCCAGAGTCATCGTGCATGAGCACATAAAGGACGAATCATAGGGACCCACTAAATACTGTCATAAATAGGAACGCTTTTAAGTTCTTTTGAAATGTGGTCAAGTCAGGGGATGTTGTGATGCAAGTAGGGAATGAGTTTCAGGCTTTGAGAGCATGCGAACTAAATGCACGGTCTCCAAAGGATTTGAGGTTTGTACGAGGTATTGGTAAACAGTTAGTTTCCGAAAAGCAGGTGGTATGATGCTAGGCTTGGTGGGGGATTAGATCTGATAGATAGGCTGGAGGCAAAGAATGAAGAGACCTGAAAGTGAGCGACAAAACCTTGAAGTCGATCCGTTGCTTGACTGGTAGCCAGTGCAGGTCGGCGAGAAATGGTGTGATGTGGCAACTGCGACGCTCACGACAGACAAGCCTAGCTGCAGAGTTTTGCACCAGCTGTTAGTGCCTGATTGCACATGCCAGTAGGCCAGTAAGCAGTGATTAACATATAGTTTGGTTCATACATCAGAATGCCAGCCGATGAACAACGCCAACGGTTTATTGCACAAGGCACGGAGCCGCAAGACGCACGACCGCCTTCGCCCCCTTCCCACACTCCAGTCTCTTCTCCTCGACTCCGGCTGTCCCTTGGCCGACCCCGATGGTGAATCCTCCATCTGTTCACCAGTGGGTTATCGGCCTGTGTCATCGCCTCATTAGAAGCGGACCACAGCTTTGCACAGGCCCCTCTCGAGAATGCTCCCACCAGCTGTTGGGGAAAGGAGGGGTATCAGCCCGCATGCAATCGCACTACTATACAGAACTCAAGACGGGATGTCACAAATGCATGGACCAACGTAGATGTGCTATCCTTATTTAAACAAGCCCGAACTTTAGCAATATTATGTAGCTCAAAGTAGGCAGACTTGATTTCGGAGCTGATGTGGTCGTCTAATGAAAGGTCACTTTGGAACATGACACTTGGATTTTGCACAGATTCAACAGGAGATATGTTGGCAGAGCCGATTTTGAGCGTCAGGCTTTCCAATTTCCGAATCACACTTGGTTTGCCCATAACTAGTAAGTTAGTTTTATCATCATTTAATTTCAGAAAATTTGCTGCGATCCATGTGCGGATGTCATCAATACATGCATCAAGGGAGTTAAGAAAATTTGAGGTGGTCGAAGGCTGGGAGGGATCGAAGCAAAGGTACAACTGAGTGTCATCCGCATAGAAGTGGAAGCCTAGATTGTGCTTAGCAATTACATCGGTAAGAGGAAGGGTATAAACCGTGAAAAGAACCGCACCAAGCACGGAGCCCCGAGGTACCCCATATTTCAGAGGTACCTCGGATGATCTTTGTCCATTCACATCAATACTCTGTAGTCTCCCACTGAGATAGGACCTAAACCATTGCAGAGCAGTGCCAGTGATGCCCAGGCGAGATGAGAGGCGCTCAAGGAGAACTTGGTGATCAATAGTACCAAAAGCTGCCGAAAAATCGAGCAAAACAAGCAAAGAATAAATAATAAATAAATCCTAGCTGATTTAACAGTCTCTTTTGTATAGCGACAGAAGAGCCTTTACGGCTATCACCACCGCTTGCAGTGGCGATAAAGGATCGCCCCGCCGCAGGAATCGAACCCACGACCTCGGGATTGAGGTCGTGAAAGCAACCGCCTTACCTAGTGTGCCATCACGGCTCACCAAGACACTCTACCCATGTCTGCATTCCTATGTAGGTCGTTGTACACCCGAAGCAATTCTGATTCCGTTTAGTGATTAGCTCTAAAGCCAGACTGGAACTTACTATTAAGGTTTGAAGTTTCAGTATATGAGTTCAGCTGGTCTGCCCCGACTCGTTCCAGTGTCTTCGATAGGAATGTTAGAAGGAAGACTGGGCTCTAGGTCTAGTGTCGCTTTCTTGAGAAGTGGCCTGTTTACAGCTTTATTGGAAGGTGCTGGGGCATGACCTGAGGCTAATTACATATTAACGATGTTAGTTATGTATGGCAGCAGCAGATCAATAAAATGCAGGAGTAGGACAATCAGAATAGGGTCCAAAGAACTAGTTGTCTTCTTTGATTGGGATATGAACTTCAGGACGAGATCACTAGTGACCTGCTTAAATTTAGAGATTGAGTTGCAGCCAGGAGTAGAGTAAAAACCTGCATTTTTTTATCACATTGTTGTTCATTGTATGTTATTGATACTGGTGAGGTAAATCCTAGAGAAAAAGTTTACATTAATTTACTCAATATAAGGTTTTTGCCAACAAGATGTGATATTGAAAAGGTAAGTACTTTTAAAATTAGTTTGAATGACTAATATGGAAATCCAGTTAATGTAGTTTCTTATGTTAGAGTTACCATAGAAATTTTTAAATAGAATAGAGGATGAAAAGGTAACCCAAAATTGGGCGTGGCAAGATAACTGGAGGAACGTCTTTAAATCATATGCGTGGATCTGGTGTGCTTCATAAAGTCATTGATGGAATTGGTAAAGTTGCTCCTGGATTTCTGGTATGACCAGCCTTGGTGTAAATATTTCTCTAACAAAGGAATTGAAATGCATCATGCACAAAAACTTGTTGAACTGCAAACAAAGAAATAAAACGCGGACCAAGAGTACGATAGTATCGTAGAGAAATTGATGATACAGTTGAGGAAGAACGAAGAAAAAACAACGTGAATATTATCTAGAGAGACGGAGGAAAGAAGAAGATTATGATTGTAAGATAAAAGAGATGGAACTTGAACTCAAGAAAGCTATGATAGAAAAACTAAAACCGAAAAAGAAAGCTAGTTGTCACTGAGGAGCTTTAAACTGAGGATTGCTCGGAGACACTGGAAGGAAGGGATCCCAAAGCTGACAAAGAAATCGAACGAGTTTTCGAAGAGAAATCTATGGCGCCTGCTTCAATGCAAATGAGTGAACTAACTAGGTCTAATGGCTATGGAGGATACATGAAGAAACTCGGAGCTGGTTTATATCTGCAAAGCAAGAAATAACTGTTTACTTTTTAATATGGAGAAGAAATGGATAATGCTCAGATTGAGAGCATCCTTGAATTGAGTGATCCAAGTTTACCTAGATATCCTATTAGGAATTACCAATATCATGAGTTTTACCAAACGAGTTGATCTGAGCTAGAGACGATTGCAAATAAGTTAATAACTTTTACTGTACCAGTTGAACAAAATTGGTGCTATGTATTATTAGACGCTTGATTGCTACTAGAAGGACAACTGCAGGTGTAGACTACTGTTAATGGAGCTTATGCTGCTCCTGTTAGAAACTTAGCAGTAGGACCTTTTAATAATGCAGGTGCTTGGATGTTTAGCTCAATGAAAGTTAGACTTGGTGCTGAAGAAATCGAACGTCTGCCATTGCCACAAGGACCAGGAACAGTTTCAACACTTATGGGATTATTAACTTATCCAAATAATTACAACCGAACAGAAGGACCAGCAACAGGATCGAAAAAAGATTAAGCGAGTTCTTTAGATGATTTGGCAAATTATACTGGAAATTGTACTAGTCCTCTAGCATCTGGAGCAAGTAATTCAAACATTAGCTATCTATGTAGGAGAGGACTTATCAGCAATCTAGTTGATAACGTTGGAAATTTTAGTATTTCATTGCCATTGTCTAGGTTGTGTGGTTTCCGTGCAGATATGAACAGGATTCCCTATAATATTCCTTTACACTTGAAATGACACGAGTTGTTGGATTTGACTATAATGCTATTATGACTATTTTAAATGAACTGCTAATGATCAGGTAAATGCAATTGCTACTAGAAATAATTCTGTTGCTGGTGGTGCTGTCCAAAATGACTTAGCGAATGGCCAAGGTGTTTGGGATGAATTCAAGATAAATATGCAAAAGATGCGGTTGATGGTTTCATGTATCACACCTGCTCTTAGCATCGAAAGAAACAGCAGAAATCTCTAGTGAGCAAGGAGAGAAACTTACACTGAATTACAGAGTTAGACGATATGAGAATATGACTCCGACAAATACTAACCAAAGCTTGAAATATGCTCGTACGTTGTCAGTGCAGAATACCATGGATAAAGTTAGATGGCTGATTTTTGCAGCACAGGACTTCGATAAATATAATAGTTACACTGTTAATCCTTGTAATACAATCATTGCAATATTGAGAATTTTATTGTAATGTCAACTGGTTCTACGTGAAATCCAAGCTTAGCTAGAAGTAGTTTTCCTAAAGATGAAAAATGCTCGACTGAGTATGAAGACTTTAAATAATTCAGGAAACAATTCCTTGGACCTAATGAAGTAAAAAAGCCAGTAGGTGTTACTTATCATGAATGGTTAACTTTGTATCCAATTCATGTAATCGACTTGCAATACAATAATCATCCTTTAAGGAATAATACCAGATTTGATGTTAGCATTGAATTCAGCGAATTCATTCCACAAGCTGCTGCTGGTGCTCAACAGACATCTATCATTGTACATTACTTAACGATTTGTGAGGATACTGCTAAAATAATTTCTAATGGCAACGGATCCCAATTTACATGCATAAAAGATCATGGGTATATGAAAATATTGATACTGAATAAAATTCTAACCTGAATATAAATGGAGAAATTTGATTTTGTGCAAGACTCTTAAGAATAGAAAAACCTATGGCCTTGAACATTAGGGGATTAAAAAAGTACTGACTGATTTAACAGCCTCTTCTGCATAGCGACAGAAGAGCCTTCACGGCTATCACCACCGCTTGCAGTGGTGTGAAGAAATCACCACCGCAGGGTTCGAATACGACTTCGGGACCAAGGTCATGAAAAGTGACCGCCTCACATAGTGTGCCATCACGGTTCGGACCAGAAGTGTATTCTGTGCTTGGTAATGATATGATATTCAGCGATCAAACTAAAACAGATATTAAGAAAATGGCAATCCGAAAACTAAAATAGAAATTGCTAAAAACACTGGTTTCAACTTTTCACCATTGCTATTTGAAAAAACTATTTGAACCTATCGTTGGAAACTTTTAGAAATGAAACTTGGGGTGAAACTTGAATGCACTAATGATTTCTTTACTCGTGATGGAGTTTATAGGTATTCTCCTGATGGTATCATAGATGGAAATACTTTATTTGAGATACAATATTATAGAATAGGAGTATCACTCAGGATTTTATGCATAAGCAGTATCATGCGCAATGTTCACTCGGCTTACAAGTCTTAGAATTAAGTAAATGCTATTACTCAGAGTTTGAAATGTGTGTTCCTGGATTAAACGGCGAAGAAGTTACACTTGACTTTATAGTTGCTGGAAATGTTAGAATTCCGACTGCCTGTCAATTTGATATTCCAATCGGCAGTCCGTTGTTTATGTACTTACTTAAAAATGAGAAGTACTTTGACTTCGAGTTTGATATCATAAGCAAATATTGTCGATTTAATAACAAATCGGGGCAAGGTTATTATAAGAATTACATCCGAAGATCTTTGATACAGGTAATACATGAGCCAGATCCTAGTAGATTACCAAGACTTGTTCATGTTGTAAAAGAAGTGTTAAGCAGGTCTAAAATTTTGATAACTTATTACGTAGATGCACCATAAAGTATAACTTAGTGGTTACGTTAAAAAATTAAATGGTTATTAATTATCTGATCTTGATGCAAATGCGAATCGTATTGTAAATGTAAGTGATCCTGTGAATTCTTCTGGTGCTGTTACAATATCGTACGCGAATTCAAATTCCTAAGTCTTGGGATATGGTACAGATTATTTCAAAGGACAACCACCTATTAATCTAGGCTTTGGAGTTAATCCAAGTAATTACAGTAAATGTAAGCCAGTTTAGCAATTATGTTAATAAATATGGTGATATAACGGCATGTGATCTAAACATGAATGGGTTTACTATTACTTCGGGTTATTGGAAATATAGCAAAACGGCTACAACTGTTCTTCTTGATGACTTTTATTTAACTTATGATGGACTAAAACGTGATTTGATGCTACATGGAAGCCGTGCTACTACTTAATTGAGTATAAATAGAAATTCCATAGTTAATGTTGCAGATCTTGTTAATCAGAGTGATGCAGCTACTAAAGGATATGTTGACAAAATGATGACAAAAAGTAACAGAAGTAATATCAGGTTCAGTCAATCCTAGGTAAATGAATTCTTTGTAAAAATTTTGGTTTTTTATTCATGGACTAACAAGAATACTCCATTAAAAATGTTAAGCGTAATGATGTTTGGTTTATTTAATTGTTTATTCCTAAGACAGAGCACTGATACTTCTGTTGTCTCTGGAGAAATACGTGCTATCAATACGGTAACAACCAGAACAGATTTTAAATGTTATGCATTCTTCAATAGATTGCCTAGTGACTATTACTTCATTGATAATCTAGGTAATTTAAAGATCAACCGTTTGGTCAGTTATGTAGTCACGTGAGAAATACAAATGGAAGATTAATACAATCAATTATTTTAATTTTGTAGATTTACATTTACCTTTTACATAAGGAAATAGTTTTACAATAGAGCAAACAGCTTCACGGCAACTATATTGATGCAGACAATGTACTTCTGAACACCTTTTTCTAAATTGTTTTCTTGCAAGACAATGTAGGCTTACTTGGTTTCTCCTTAGAAAAATTATTACTTGCATAATAAAAATCAGCGCATAATATTATTCTGTTGTTACTTCAGATACCCGAATCAAATTCGGTTTCACTGCTATCAAGATCGCAGATATCACATCGTACTTCATATCTTAAGTTTTATCTTCGAATAGTTTTTCTACAAACAGGATGACCTGTCTTCAGATATTCAATTTCTAATAAAGTCATAAAAATTTTTTTACAAAATACTCATTTCTATGGAATGTCATTTTTAACTTTAAAAGAGAGAAAAGAGAAAGTAAGTATGACCCGGATTCAGATATAAGCCAGATATTCAAACCAAGACCAAAGGAAATTCCTAATGCTTTCTTAGACATAATAGTCCCTAATGAAAGTCATCAAGCAGATATACCGTATATGCCAACAGATTCTCGGTATAAACATGCATTAAGTGTGATTGATGTTGATAGCAGATATACAGACTCAAGGGCACTTAAAACCAAATCATCCAAAGAAATAGCCAAAGCAATAATTGACATTTACTTAAAGGGTCCTTTAGAATGGCCGTAGAAGATAACAGTAGATCTTGGGTCAAAGTTCGAAGGAGAGTTCAAGAAAGAAAGAGTACTGCGATAGTTGAAAGAATTAATCGAACAACAGCAAAAAGAGCTTTCATTGTTCAATAAGAAAAGTAATTAGAACGTCTGAATAATGGAGATTATACCACAAACAAAGCACGATTAAGAATCTACATAGGATTTTAGATTACCTAAATAATAACATTACAAGATCAACTGGAGAAGAACCAGCTAAAGCTATAAAAAAGGAGCTAAACTAAAGAAACAGGAGTACCACAGAGAAGTAGGAAAAACGAAAAGAGTTATTAGACTTGGGAACAACTGTTAGATACCTACTTGAACCAGGTGAAGGCAAAGATGAAATAATAATAATAATAATAATAATATTGCACTTGATAAAGCGCCCTCAGAGAACTTAATCTCTTTCTAGGCGCTTTACATTTGCTGCAAAGTGATACGCAATAGAATAGTAAGTAAAATCATGCTTGAAAAACAAACAAAATGAATAACATGGTTAGGGGTTACATGCACTGGGTCAGCATGCAAATGTGGTTAGAGGCAGCATGAACAGTGTCAGCACGCATAAGCACATCGAGGACGAATCACAAGGACCCACTAAATGCTGTCCTAAATAGGTATGTTTTTAAGTTTCTTTTAAATGTGGTCAGGTCAGGGGATGTTCTGATGCAGGTCGGGAGGGAGTTCCAGGCTGTGGGAGCATACGAGCTAAATGCACGGTCTCCAAAGGATTTAAGGTTTGTACGAGGTATTTGTAGACTGTTGGATTCCGAAAAGCGGGTGGTACGATGCTTGGCCTGATGGGGGAGTATATCGGAGAGATAGGCTGGAGCCATAAAATGAAGGGACCTAAAAGTGAGCGACAAAACCTTGAAGTCAATCCGTTGCTTGACTGGGAGCCAGTGCAGGTCGGCGAGAAATGGTGTGATGTGGCAACTGCGCCGCTCACGACAGACAAGCCTAGCTGCAGAGTTTTGCACCAGCTGCAATCGCCTGATCGCACATGCTGGTAGGCCAGTAAGCAGTGAGTTGCAGAAGTCGAGACGAGATGTCACGAATCCATGGACCAACTAGAAGGGCTACGGATCCGATGCGGAGTTTGACAAAACGCACGATTATTAGATCAATGGTAATGAAAGACCAACCAGTTAGATATTTCCTTAACGATATAAAGAGAAGTTTTGTTAGAGAAAGGTGCAAGTTATCAAACAGGAGTAGTTGCTTTAGGCGAACCTTCTATGTCATATGAATCTCTCACAATATCATCAAATTCTTCTTTTTTTATTATTTCATCAATTATTTCATTTCAATGCACGTGTTATCTTTGAAATAAACTTATAATTTGATTCTATAGTTGATCTTTTGCGTTAATTGATTTCATCGATCAACTGTTAATAATATTGTGGATACTGCTAGAAAAATTAAAACTACATGAAATAGATCAGGAACAGAAAGAATATATGAACTAGTATTTTTTTACTCCCAAAGCTATGACTATGTTTACAAATTTAGAGTATATCTTATCTTTATCATATAAAATAAATGAAAAATATAAATGAATTATATATCTTTGTTAGATTTTTTAGGCCTAATCTCACTTTAGTGTTGTATAGCACAACTTCTTCATATTATTGGTTGCATATTTTTTCTTAGGTCAGACATTCTATACAAACTTAAAAATTACCATTCATCATCACTATCATCTTATTCTGGTAATTGGTTAAGTAAATCTTATTCATTGTGAAAACCTTTTTCATATTCTGAATCCTTAAAACGCTTTCTCATCTGCTAGCTGTCTTTTTCTCACTACAAGCTTCATTTCTTCAACAACTTCCCCGGAAGTATATCCTTTTTCAGTCACTAAACAATAGAAAAGTTCTTGTCATGTTTTATATTTCTTTTTATACATTTAAGTTTCTTGAAGAGTAAATAAACGACGTAAAACAGTCCATCCTTTAGAAACCTTTGATACCTATCATCTACCTTTTTAAGTTTTCTAAGATTTTTAAAGTTATATTGTCAAACTTTCCATAAGTATGAGTAAGCTCAATAAGAGAATCCTTAAAAACGTTTGATCTTGAATTGAGAAGAATAATGGCTAGTTTGAATTTTGATTTCTAAAATAAAAAGAAAGTTGTAGTATTACCTCGATTTAATTTTTTTCTCTAATTGTGTCTGGCATAATCATTATTTCAATTGTATACAATGCGAATAATTTCCTTTATATGTTTTTTGACTCAATGATTCGAAGCTGTTATCAAACATAAAGTGTCTGAAAGCTTCTTCATATTTTGCAATCATATAGTTAGAATAACAAACTGTGGTGCTAACCCTTGCGTCTATGATATAAGTGGGTGTAGTTTGGTTCATACATCAGAGAGCCAGCCAATGAACAACGCCAACGGTTTATTGCACAGGGCACGGAGCCGCAAGACGCACGACTGCCTTCGCCCTCTTCTCACACTTCAGTCTCTTCTCCTCGACCCCGGCTGTCCCTTGGCCGACCCCGATGGTGAATCCTCCATCTGTTCACCAGTGGGTTATCGGCCTGTGTCATCGCCTCATTAGAAGCGGACCACAGCTGTGCACAGGCCCCTCTCGAGAATGCTCCCACCAGCTGTTGAGGAAAGGAGTGGTACCAGCCTGCATGCAATCGAACTACAGTGGGAATATCAGAATAAGTAAATTTCTTCACTAAATAACTAAGCGTTACATTTGTTTCTGGGCAAAGAAGAATAAGCCTGATCTTCTGTGGTTTGTCCATTCTCTATAAAATATTAATATTATTTTTACTAGTAATATAGTACTGATGTTTTTCATCCTAAATAAATGAATGTCTTAAAATGCTAGTGATCCTGAAATAACCTTCGATTGACCCTTAAACACTTCTATTCGACAACATCAAAATCTTCTATTTGAAAAAAGTGGCCATCTACGCGTGCAGTATATAAAATTGATGTGCGCAAGATCGCTTAAGACGAGAATGAGCTCTCAACATCGTGAAGAGCGAACAAGAGTCGATCAAGACGAGCCTTGCGAACATCAGTTTTATATGCTACTCCAAGGCATACGCAACGCGTCTCACTTATTTGGGATGGTGACTGTGATGAAAACGTGGCAGCATGCCTTAATCTTATGGCTACATGTTCAGATGTTCATCTCCGGGTTTTCTTGGATTGTTGTAGAACGTGCCATTATTTAGGCAAGGCAAACCCAAGTCAAAATATATTTTACTTGTAGATTTAGGATGTATATGATGTACGCATATTTAAGACAACTTAAAAGATGGCTGTGGAAATTTTTTTACCACAAGGATTGCCTGGATTGTTCGATGGCAGTGCAGCTATATAAAGACCTAATTACATTGAAACCAGACTGCTTTTATTTACGACTTCTCAATCTGAGTGTGTCGTTCTAGTTGATCGTGGCAAACGCTTGGGAACTGGGTGGCTCTGCTAATCCACGCGACAAATACTTTCAAGTATATAGTAACGAATAGCGATAGCAGAAGGTCTCGGCGGAAGCCTGGTTGGAAACTACAGCCAGCAGAAGCAAGCTACAGGGCCTCTCGGTAACGTGCGACCATCTATCACTAAGTCAAGACTCGAGACTGGCTATTATCCACTGAGCTTTGACGAGCTTTCAACTTAGATCAGTTAAACCAAATTAGGCTACTTAATCCCCGCACTCCACTTATCAAGACCTAAGTAAAACTCAATTTCTGGTAGACCAGAGTGCAAACTTGAGCTCCAGGACTAGCCGCTTTGTACTTTTTATGCAGGGAAGGGCTGTGCTATCGCCGACCGTCGTCAGAGAGCAAGAGCCGAAAAAGGACACGTTGGCAGATATTTGTAACGCCGAAGGCTCGGCGGGGTAAGCTTGACCTGCCGCTTACCTAGCGGCGTAGCCTATCGCCTAATGCCGTTCGGTGCGCGCCTACGCGCAATAAGCTGGCCGCCACGAAACGAGCGTTTCTGGCACTGACCTGCCTACCGTTACTAAAGGGGGTCGTGAGTCCGCGGCGTGAATTGGAAGCGAGACACACAGATTGGGGATTTTACTGAACTTTATTCGCAAGCGCACAAAGTCGCTGCGCGTCTAGTTCAGCTTTATCTCCACACTCCTCGCACGTTCTCAACTGCACCAACACTCGTGCGGAGGGAATACTCCTCCACACTAAGCGCGACCCGGACCCTAAACCCTAACCGGTGAACTAGGAATCCGTTCCCACCTGTGCCGAGGGAATACCCCAAACACGCCAACGTAAACACTCTTGCGGAGGGAATACTCCTCCGCACTGAAGCGCATACCGGAGTCTAAACCCTGACCGGTGAACTAGAACTCGGTTTCCACCAGTGCGACCGGAATACTCCACACACGCCAACTCAAGCACTCTTGCGGAGGAAATACTTCTTCACACTGGGGCTGCTTACGTGTATAATGGGAAACGACCCAAATAGACGGAGCCCGAACCAGAGTCTAAACCCTGACCGGTGAACTAGAACTCGGTTTCCAACAGTGTGGCAGGAATACTTCACACACGCCACCTCGAGCACTCTTGCGGAGGGAATACTTCTCCACACTGGGGCTGCTTACGAGTATAATGGGAAACGACCCAAATAGACGGAGCCTGAACCAGAGTCTAAACCCTGACCGGGAACTAGAACTCGGTTTCCACCAGTGCGGCAGGAATACTCCACACACGCCAACTCAAGCACTCCTGTGGAGAAAATACTTCTCCACACTGAAGCGCGAACCGGAGCCCAAACCCTACCCGGAGAACTAGGGCTCCACAGACGCCAACTACGCCTAGCTCGCACCGGCAAAACCCTATGCCGAGACCACGTGCTAGCGCGAAACACACAAAACACGAAAGAACACAAAATGCCAGCCCGGGCGCGATACGACCGTTTTCGGTGGAGTTCCACCGAATCCTCTTAGAGCTGTCTCGTCCTGTCCCGTCCATCGTCGGCGGACAGCCCGCCCTCCTTCCTCGCTTTTAGAGAAACGAGTGCCCGACGGCGTCGAGGCGCAGAGCCGGACCAAAGACAAAAGACACGAGGCAAAAGACCCAGAGCGAGCGTCGCTCGACTCTTAAATACTTGGCTGAGACAATGGGGCAAGAGCCCAGTGGTATTGGGCCCGACACCATGGCCCATTACGGTAAGGAACTAATACTGGCACTAGGCCACTGGAATGTCCCCTCTGTCCAGCTTGAATGGCGAATGGGTTCCACACGATTCTTTTTGGACAGAGTGATGGCGAGGGTTGACAGGCCAGTCAATATCAATCAGTCGCTCCCGCGGGTATCGGACCAATTCTAAAGGCCGACTCGCCACCGCTGGTCAGGGAGCTTCCTGGCTTGCTCTTAAGCGCTTCCTCTCTAACCGCACTGACGCTCCTCTCTGCTCACTGCAACCGCACTGACGCTCCTCTCTGGCTCACTGCTCCAGGACAAAGGGGCTCTAGCCCGGCGCCGAACAGCTCTTGTTCGCGCTAAAATTCAGCCAAGGCCAGCAGGGCGCTACATATTTCTACACAGATGTGTAGCGACCAAGTTGCTTGGTGAGTTGCTCCTTTTATCGCTGTGATATGAAGCAGCTGTGGGTGAGCTTTGCAGCATGTTCGTGTCGGCCTGTACCGTCCAAGTGCAGAACCCATAGGACTGGCGGCCAGCGATGCCCAAGTGGTTCGGAGCCACACATCCGTGGTGTCAAGCTGCACGCCGGACACTGGAGCAGCACAATGGAGCACTGTGGATAGTTGGGCAGGCGACACCGGAGGAGCACCAAGACCGCATGCCACAAAGTCTCCGGTGGAGCCACCAGCTGTCATGGCTGTGAGTTTAGCATCAGTATCGTGTTAGAACCCGGGTAGTGTGCTTTAACTGTGGTGTAAGACTAGCCCGTACTGAATTACTTGCATTGCCTCGAAGAACGCTACGTACCCATTCACCGATTATGCAATACAACTCGGGCTTTCAGAGTTCCTAAGTCTGGTCGTGCCGAGCCGTCGTTCGTAAGACGGATGCTTTC
Organism: Cristatella mucedo; assembly: GCA_009760855.2. Classification (NCBI taxonomy): domain Eukaryota; kingdom Metazoa; phylum Bryozoa; class Phylactolaemata; family Cristatellidae; genus Cristatella; species Cristatella mucedo. The sequence goes on from WPIO01000058.1 coordinate 73,503, forward strand.
GCTGCCTATCAAGGACTTTATCCTATCGAGTGCTTTCACTGCCTATCGACCTGCTGTGCTCTGCCAAATTCCCTTTCAAACCAGGCGCTCCATGGATACTTTCAAGAGAAATTAAGTAATTAGGGTAATAAAGATACTTCGTCAGGCATCCTTTCGTGGCCGTGCACACATTCAGTTTAGAGAATGTGAACTATGGGTAAGCGAAATACAAAATAATAATAATAATAAGCAGAAGAAGAATCCGTTTGCTATAGAGCCCTCAGTGAACTCCATCTCTTTCTAGGCACTTTACAATTGCTGCAAAGAAAGCACAATCACATGGTTAGAGCATAAAAGAATGGAACTAATCAAAACATTCATAAGCACAGGTGATGAGCGGCCGACCACCAGACTCTGCTCTTCCCCCAGACTTGCCTAACAGGGCGTGCCAGGCGGCCTGGGGTCCAACCTGCCCCTCAGTCTTCCTGTGGTAAGCTTAAAACGTACAAAAAAATATTAGTTGATTCAGCAGCCTCTTTTGTATAGCGACAGAAGACTCCTCGCGGCTATAACCACCACTTGCAGTAGCAATAAAGGATCGCCTACCGGAGGATTCGAACCCTCGATCTCGGGATCGTAAAAGTAACCGCCTTACCTGGTGTGTCATTAGCTGCCTCTGGCAAGTTGTGGTCAAGGTCTGGCCTCTTCCTCTGCTAATTACTATACCTTTGTATGCATGCAAAATAGGCTGGAGTCAGAGCCTATGGAGCTGCTTACCAAGGACGAACATCATCCCTTCTCGATTTCTGCAACTCACTTCTTGCTGGTATACCGGCCTGTGCAATCAGGCACTTACAGTTGGTGCAATACTCAGCAGCCAGACTTGTCTGTCGTGAGCAGTAAAGCTGCCGCGTCGCACCACGTGTCGCCGACCTGCAATGACTTGTTATCAAGCAGCACATCGAATCGAGGTTCTGGCCATTCACTTTCACGTTATTTTAATCACTTGCTCCGGTCAACAAATCGGAATTACTCCCTCATTAGGCCAGGCATCATACCACCCACACTTCTTACTTAACTCGTTTAGCTGTTCCTCTGACCGACCTCAAACTCTTTGGAGACTGTTCCTGCAGTTCTTATGCTCTCTACAGTTCTTATGCTCTTAATGCTCTCAAGTTTAGCACTTACTCCCAGCTCATGTCACGGCATACCCTGACTTAATGACATAAAAAAGAAGCAAAAAACCTACCTGTTCCTCACATCATTAGCTGGGTCCATGTCAATTGTCCTTGGTACACTTATGAGTTCTGACACTCTGCATGCTATCACTAACCAATTGACGTGCTTCCTTTGCAGCATATGTAAAGGGCAAAGATAGCATTTAGTTCTCTTTTTGCAGCATACAACTGTCTCATCAGTATTATGCCTCGTCCTTCTACGATTCGAAATGGAGCAATGGAGGGACTATCGATTCATTAATTTTTTCGTGGTGTTTGGCTGCACTTATGTAGTTGGGTGTGCTACCCGGCCCTGAACGGTTTTCAGTACATGAGCAGCTCAACTGCACCGCTACTTTTGCAATGAGCTTGTTGTCCAGGACTGGCAATGCATTGAGGCACATACAATCTTATGGCGACCACTGAGCGAGCTGAGGACTATGCATGCCTGTGCATGAACTCAGACGACGAGCTCGATCAGGCATGCTATAGAGTACTCGCACAAGGGCTTGATAACTGCATCGGATGCAGCCTCGCTCGTCTACTTCCTCAACAGTGACAAGCTGAGTATGGTGAGCGAAGCAGTCGAGCGAATCAGCACTGTCAGAGCTTTCACTCACAATTATGTGTGTAACTGTGCCTCTCACCTTGGCTTTTACTGCCAACACGTTAAATTAGGGGGCATTACTGGTGTCTGAACTGTAAATTCCCCGTGCTCGGTCCATTTACTGTGGGTGCTGCTGCAGGAAGCTGGATGTACAGCAGTTCTCGTCCGTCTAATAAGTGAATGCAAGAACTCCACTATTACTCGAAACGTCCTTGTTGCTATCGTCAACTTGTCGCTGCTACCGGCCTGCCAGCCAGAATTAGCAGCAGTAATCCCACTAATAGCAACATAGCTATATCTTCTTATTAATCGTAGAAGCACGGCCTGACGAAACAGGTGAACCGGTCTGCAACCTTACGGCAAGTGTAACCTTCTACCTGCATTTCAGTTAGCACGGTACTAACAATCGCCGTCCAGCTTTAACTAAAATCTAGAGACATGCTGTTACCGCTGTTTTTAGGCTATCATATCCAACTTGGTGAAAGTGCTGGGAGGCAAGAGACCATACCGATGCGACAAAAGCAGTTACTGCCAAAGTGCTGACAAACCTCTCATCGGCTATTGATCGACACAGTCACTTCACGTCCTTTGTTCAGCGATTGTTTGACCATGCACTGGAAATAAAAACTCACCTCGGGCGTGGGTCTGCACATACTGCGAAAACTGGTCAACTTGTCATGCAACGCATCCATGCTGATAGTATTACTGTCAGCTAATGTATGTAAAGAGGGCAAAACACATGACGAATACCTTACTACCGTCTATCAGCAGAATATGGTCTGCCTGCTACGGCTCTAATGCCCTTAAGTGTGATACTGAAATGCCTCAAGATGTCTGCACTATCTTTGTTACAGGTGCAATCAGCTTATTTGAACCGAATGCTCAGCAGTGAAGATGGGCGCATCGTCTTGCGATGCACTATGTTGTTAGCTAACGTGATGATGAACATATATTATGCAACGTGAAGCAGACTCGATGAAAATCCCTCCCATTCTGTTTAGCACGATATATGGGAAACGTGAGGAAAGAACTGGACGTTGCTCTGCAGTCCATTAGTTCTACCACCGACGACTTTAAGCAACAAGACATAAACATGAGGCAGTGAATAAACAACTACAGTAAACAGTATCCGGATCAGCTTTATTTCTATGCCACAAAACCGCTGCCACAACTGCTGTTGCAGGCTTAGCTTTATCTCTTTCCTTTCACCCAAGCTGATCACCTAGTAATGCAGCCAAAATGGCAGTATTTTCAGCTCTTGCTTTTATCTTCTTTCAGTGTGACGGTTCTATTGAAAATCAGCTAAAAAGAAAAGGAACAAATGTTCGAGAGTTATACAAATGAGACGAAGCAGGATGTACTGCTCCTATAAACAGGCAAGAATGCATTCATTCTCAGGACTGTTGGACGTTCCATGGGAAACACCATCTGCACTCTGTTTAAAAGCATCGTGGTATGGGGATTACGCGATGGAATGACAAAAGAGAATTGCGTTCGTATCCCATTGCGATAACGGTGACAATTAAGGTGAAACACTATAAATCAGTTTTGCTCCTGACTCATACCAAGAGTAAATACTGACAAGAAATTGCCTGCCAACAATTTAAAAGTGGCTGTGAAAGAAAACATAGTTTTAAAACATGCTAAACTAAGAAACAGCCGTAACATTTAGCTTAATGGTCCATATAAATGACTGCTTGTCAGATCAGTATCCTCGATCATCTTGATCAGATTGTGTAAGGTATCCCCATCTCTTAGTTAACTAAGTCACAAGGACAAAGAGTGAGTTATGCTGGAGTTTTCTACAGTGCACTTGAAGCCAACGCGGACTACGGTGGGCATTCTGTAGCCAACAGACTTAATCTCATGAAACAAAGAGACAGAGAGAAGCATAGCTGAGTCCGAAGGGCAGTCGAGGGGGTGAGTAGCTTGGAAGTAGCAGCTCAGGACGGCTGGAAAAGAAAGGTCACAGTCGGCAGCATGAGAGTAGTCGTTGCGAAATAATTGTGGAAGTGAGCACTACATTCTAGAACCGGCCAGCAGTTTCAAGACATAAGGCGACAGGCCAGAAGTATTCCTTTTTGGAGTGTAATGAGCACTGGCATTTCTCGAGGGTCACCACTGCAAGACTCGAGTGAGGGTTTTTCACAATCGTCACTACATGAATGTTACGAGGAGGCACAAGTATTTACAGAATATGTTTTAAAAGGCCAATACTGACCAATTCATAAATAAAAGTTCGTTTTGGTAAATTAGCACACGCCCAAAGAAACATTAAATGCAAACGAAGTTAAAGCAAATTTACTAGGTCAAGCATCTGAACCTATCCACATCCTGCCCTATGCTTTCTTGTATAGGCCAAACTTTATTTGCTAGGAAAAACAAGAAAGAGATGTGTGACAGTGCCGTCTTATAATAAATATACAGGCTCAGCTGACAGCTCGAGTGAGAAATCGTGTACTGGGGCCACAATGGTGATCCTAATAAAAGTGAAGGTATTGATTATTGGAATGACAATACCATTGTCTTTAGACAGTCTGAATGTTTCAAGAAGGCACAAAGTGGAAACCTCAACTGAACGAGCAAGATCACCTCTGTCTGTGCACCCACCCAGTGGCTTCATTTCTGTACCATTAGCTGCTGGCCCAGTTCAATAACAAATCAACAGGCCAGTCTTATGAAACGCTAAGCCCCAATTGGCAGTTGTCCACAGGTTAAAACTGAGCAACAGGGCTCGAGCTGAATATTGTAAAATTTCAAATTAAGTTGAGAAAACTCCAACCGTCCACAACGAGTGGAAATGGCCTCAGATAGGTGAGGCTTTCCAAAGGCCTGTGTGAGCTTGCCTTAACAGTTATCTACACCAGCTCATTCCTCCCGAGTTTCTCGAAAAATGGTATCCAACAGCAATAGACTTCCACGCATTTCTCATATTTTGTTTTAAAGATCAGATCCTCACAGTTCTTATGTATGCAAGCCTGCTGCTTGGGATCCAGGTCAATAATCAGCTGATTTTTCGGGAACTACCGTGTCAGGAAAGACCTTCTAAACCTCCGCAATAGACCTCGAGCTTGTGTGGCATATTTCTTCACCTTACCCGTAAGCTTCGGAACATTGCTGTCTGCTTCCGGATCAAACTTTAAAATATACAGCTGGCATGTAGGCCAGTGTAACCACTTACGTATTCTGACCAAATCGATTTGCAGTGTGCAAATGTTACCACTATTCACCTGACCAGCTAATTCAATTCAACTTCACTCTTGAAATTAATGAAGCACGAGAATGTGACAGCAGATCCTAAACAATTGCCTTAAATAGTAAAAAGGCAGATTGAGTAGCTACTAAATTTGCAGACAATGAAGGATACAGCAGCTCCCACAAACAAAAAGATACCAGTACACAACCAACTAGTACGACCAGTACACAGCCGATTCCTGACTGAGTCTAGGAAACGATGCCAGCCAGCCAGGCGGAGGTTGATGCCATACATGGCAGTTGCAATTAGCACAATTATAAGTGAAATTTAATCTGAACTGATCCCAGCACACTGCAACATCACCACTTCGACGTGCACCCTCTTTTCCGACTGCTGCGGCTACTGACTTTATCTCTTAAGTTCATCTCATTATCTGAGAAAATGAATGCCCCTCAACACCTCACATCTATAGTTCTTAATACATACCTCGAATTGCTGCTGATGAAAGCTAACATAGTAAAAACGTCCTTAACCTAAGGTTTTCTCGTTGTAAACTTTGAAGAGGAAAATGGACAGGCCACTAATTAATAAATCTACACCGGTGCACAAGAACTTAAATAGCAAACTTAAAATAAGTTGTAGAACTAATTATTCTACGGACACATTTCTCATAAATATTGACTTAAACACTGCCGTTCTACTAGTACTGTATTTTCTCAATAGCAACAGCATAATTGATCGTAACATTTTTCTTTAGCAGGTATCTTCTAACCCGGCTATTACTGGCAATGCATTTAACGTTTAAAATCTATCTTGGATGGGAGATTTCAGAGCACATCTGTCAATTTCCACTAGGTCCCTTTTTAGGGGTAAAGTGCTTGCAAATCGCAATCCAGATAGTGATTGCAAGCTATACAGTGAGCCATCTTCGATTGGTTGCTGTAAGAAGGCGTGATCGCTGCTAAAGATTTTCTGACACTGAGGCAGGTAAATTAACTAAACTTTAATGGCAAACGATTATCTAATGAGCCTTTGAAGTCTAGGCGACCCCCAGGGATCTGTTATAGGTCCACTTCAGTTCACAAATATATCCTTCCTCTAGCAGATGTAACTGCCCAGCACAATCCTGACTGTCATTACAATGCAAGTAACTAAATAACGAGACTGTTTAACCATCGATCCTTACTCTGCTCATTTTCAATCACTGACTACTGGCTCATGCAGGCACCAATCCCCCATGCAATTATCTCCAATATTGTGACCCTATCCAAGTACTGCCTACTTCAGCTGCACTACTAATTCTTTGATCGCTTGCTCCGGGTGCAAACCCCAAAAAACTGATAAAACCAAGGAATGAGATCGTCAACCCAACAACTTTAATTCGGGCTCCACTGCCAATAGCTCTTAGCTGACCACGCCTGCTTGAGCCACCAAAGTTCTTACAGTAACTGACCTTACCTTCGTATGCCTTCTCCATATTTTCTTCCCGAGGCACTTCTATGTCAACTAGTGTGATGGTCTGTAGGGGACCGTGGCCCCAGGTCAATCGACTTTCGGTTACAGGTTGGTCACCAGTACATGGACGAATATCATTAATGTATGCTTCCATCTGCCACTCTCCCTCAGCATTGACATGCCTCAACAGATCAATAGCCTTAACAAATGTAACCCTTTTGTCCGGGATGACACTAGAAAGAGGCAGTCCTCGTTGTCACACAAACATTAAGATCATCTCATTCTATTCGCGCTCCATTTCACAACCTTCCACTTCGTCGTTTTCTTCAGCACTGTCACCACTTGGTTGAGTCAACTTATCAGATGGACTCGGTCCGGCCCAAAGCTACCTCCTTGGTATCCAATGGTTCTAGGCGACACTGGGAAAAGAAATTGCCAACTGGCAAGTCGGAGAGGAAAATAACCAGACGGGTAAACCAAGCTATAAAAAAAAGACATTACAAGCTGCCAACATAGCATCAGATTTGTTTTCATCTGCTGGAGACTCATTACCTTTGCTGTACAAGCTGTGTACTATCGGTGCTTGCAGTAGAATGTATTCAACACGGCATGAAACCAAGTCAGGTCATCACAGTTCCACAAAAAATTGAACGATATAACTCATACGTTTGAAAGAACTAAGAATACATCCATACCTTAGTCATGGTAGAGTCTGGGTCAACACTGAAGAAACCAACTCTTTCAAACTGAAACTTGTTGTATGTCTTAGCACCATCAACGGATCGGTCGACCAGCGCATTGCTTAGTACAGTGAGAGTATTCTGCAACAATAAAAAGTCCACAGCCTTGGTTGATATCACCATAGCCAATACCGTAGCCCACAGTTTAATCCCAAGGCACTACGGTTTAATGGTGTGCATGTTGACATAGCTGCATTGCTCACCTCCCGACAGTCTGTCAAAAAGCCACCGGGAACTTCTGATGGATCTTCAGGGTTCTTGTGGTTAAAACTACAGCGAGTGTACAGAGTTCACGCTAACCCAAACCCACAGCCACGAAACTATACACACCAACATTCACACGTTCAACTTACAGTCTTTCGTAGAGGCGCACCTCGCACGAAATAGGTCGACACACCCAGTGAATGAATGCTTTAGGTTTATTCGTATCGGTAACCTTTTCGCAAGTAGCCAAGATTTCCGTTGGCTGGCCAGTTTCATCCTAAGTCACAAGACATCAAGTTGTCACGATGGTGCAGAACACTAGGACCAATTAGGGAATTACGGACAGGCTACATCTGGAGGCTTACAATAAAGAGAGTGAAAGCATTAAGCCAGAAGAGACCAACTGAAGGAACAGGTCTGTAACTAGACCTGCAATAGGCAGACAAAGTTGATCGTGTGAAAGATGAAAGGGTGAAGCAAAATGGCATTCATTTGGAGTAGCCGCTATAATCCAATTCGGATGAGCTGCTGCTTTCCACGGCAATTATGACGACCCTGATGGAGGCTACACATTGAACCCGATATTTACGGCTAAACAGCTTGCTGGCAACAGCAGGGATAAAGGCTGACAGGGCGAAGCCGAAACCGACCTTTTGCACCTCACAGACTGAGAGGACATAGCCAGCATACTTGAGTCCAACCGGTTGGCAGGGTGTCAAACGCTTGAAATCTTTCAGGTTGCAGTCCTGAAACAGGTCGTGTCATTACAAAACAAGCGATAGCTACGACACTGAACAGCTTAGTGCACTTAACAGCATTCAAGGATTAGCATCACAGTTACGGCTCTCACTTCACTTCTCACAATGGCTGAAGAGGTGTCCTATGCATGATTAACACGAGATCGACCCTTACAGTGTCGCCAAGCTGAGTTAAGGCTACTGTTGCAAATAAGTACAGTGATATACCAAGGTTCAACGAGTTGGGATACAAGTCGCATGTGATGCAGATCGATAAATTTAAAATTTATATATAGATATATCGCTTAAAAACCATTGGTGATACAAGCGATTGCTCTTCAGTTCCTAAACTGCGGAACTCACTTCCACAATTCTTAAGGCAACGACATCTTTTCTCCTGCTGGCGATTGTGGCACATCCTGTCCAGCCGTCCCGACCTGCTACTCCCAAGACACTCACTACCTCAACTGCCCCCTGACTTTGCTACACTTTTCACTTTCTCTTTGTTTCGTGATTAAAGCCGTTGGCCACCGAATGCTGCTTAGGCTTTCAGTGCGCTATACAAAAACTCCCTCTTAACACTCGCTTAGTCTTTGTGGAGTTACAGACGGACATACACTACATTACATTCTGATTTAGACATGCTTTGCAAAATAGTTTATTAATTCGATCCTGCTATTTGGAAACGAGAGCTCACAGCCTGTAGACTTTCTTCGCTAAGTCGTACTTGAAGTAGTCATAGTATTTCACTGACTACAAAGCTGCATCATCTTGCAGAGTACTGGACAGACTTTCTCGATTCAATTATTCGAAATCATTATTACTTCACAATATATATTTTTAAAATACTTATCTTTTGAAAAGGTGGGCAAACATATTCTATAGTTAGTTAAGTTCTCTCACTATCTGCTTGACATTCACACTTGATTTACAGTATTACGAAGTTGGATTCCATAAAATCGTCTTTTGATATCTTGGCACATAGGAATCGTGGAGAGCTTACACCATTGCTAAGAAATTGTGAGTATTGCACTCTTCCACTGGAAAGGCCACTAATTAATGTGGGAGGTCGTGCTGCACATGCATACCCTTAAGAAATGGTGGCTTGTGACGACTGTATCTATACATTAATGTTGAATAGTTAGGCTTAGTTATTGACAATAAAGGCATGCATTTAAACCGGCTCCACAGTAAATTTGACTGGTATGGCCACACATAACGAGCCTCGACTTACTGATGCTGCCAAGCAATGTTTTGAACACCAACAGCTTGCCAAAAGACAAGTGAACAAGCATACCTCACTGAAGTCCGACTTCTCAATATAGACGGTTCTATCGAAATATATCTTGTGCGATCCAAGCGTCTCGTCGGCAGGAAAATTGGGTACATCAAGCTCCGTCGGTGCGTCGCTGGGTAGATTGGTGATGGTGACTTTCAAGGGCTCTAGGACGCCCATAGCTCTAGCAATAAAACAAAAGTGTGAATGCAACGACGGTGAAGAAAAGGCAGACGACACGGCAGCCTGCCGAACTTCAAACCAACCTTGGTGCCTGTACATTAAGCACGTCACGGACACAAGCTTCCAACATGAGCGGATCTATTGCTGTCTGAGCCATCGTGACCCCGACCTTAGCACAGAACAAGTTCACAGCCTCTGCAGGAAACCCGCGACGGCGGAGAGCTGTCAACGTGAAGAGACGAGGGTCATCCCAGTCCCTAAAATTAGAAACGACTGACTCAAAACACGCCAAGAAGCCAAGTGCACAATTACGAGTGTGAGCAAGGAAGTTAGCTTTGTGTAGGGAAGTTAAAGTAGGTACAACCCTAACCCTCAACGAACCGCCCTCACGTGAATGTAGCATATAAGAGCTGTAAAGCACATAACTAAAACGTTCGACCAATGCTGCTATCCCTCAACTCACATCGACACCCCATTTCTAGTCTGGGCACATTTTACCTCCACGAAGAGAAACAAAAGTCACTGCCTAGTCCTCGACTCTTAGAAGACTTTCCTTTGACCACGCAATCTTTGCACAGTTGTTTATCGATCACTCTGCAGCCCTTCGTCCCACATAAACTTGAGAATGAATGGCCCCATTCGCATGCATTCGACCCCGCCTTCGGGCCACTACAACTTGGCTGACAAATAATGGACCATCAAAGCATCTCAATGAACTGTTTGGGCACTACAACTTTGACCAAACTACACAAGCATGTAGGAGAGCTAATGATGGCTGCCAGGCATGAAGGAAGAAGACCAGCAGACGACAGAAGCTTCCTTTCCGTGAGTATCGCTAGGGGTGGCTCGAGGAACACAGGTCTTCACACTCTGTCTGCGCAAGCCACCTGCCTTCGTGAGAACCATAGTAGCCGCAGCCCCAGCAGCCTCCGGCAGAGGCGGAGAGGGAGAGCTTGACGTGTCGGCTGCATGTCTGAACGGACCTAGTCAGGCAGCAATATTGCTCGGTCACCAGCACATAGCAATCGGCTTCAGCTTGTTGCCAGCAGCCATGCTACGATGGCCAGTTCGAGGGTAGCCGACTCGTCAATGCCTGTGGTCAGGCTGACCAGTGCCTTGGTAGGTCTGACCTGTCCGAAGGCACACTGAGGTTTCTCTTTTCCCTGTGGACTTCCCGTGTCACACCCTACTGATCGCTTTCCATTGTACCAATCGATGCAGTAGATCGAAAGCACTAAAATCTCATTTGCGTCTCCGGTGATGATCAACATTTGGATTTACTATAATTTTTTGTTGCACATAATATCTACTTACCTTTTCCTGTGACTGTGGATTTGTTAACTAGCCTCACAGTGATACTCACCACTAGCTGCGATGGCCCAATAGCTTTTTTCGGTAGCTCAGCCAAATCGGAATTGCAATAATTCAGCCTAGACAGATGGGGGGGGGGAGCTAGTTAGATATTTTGTAAGCCACCGTTGTAGGTAGCTCCTAATTTTAGATAGGGATCGGCCACGATGGCTAGTTGTGTGAGGCAGTTTTCTTAACGAACCTTTCCAAATTTAGGCAGCTGTCAAAGAGGACACCTAAATTCCAAGAACACTGTGACGGTCGCACAGCAGCATCGCCTATTAGAAGTGATGCCTGCACGATAGCTGCCTGGATCACAGAGCGAACCCATTTCCCTCAGGTGTCGTTGTTATGCTGATTTGTATCCTTCAAACGTGAAATGGCAATCCCGAGTTCTAAAGCCAGATTACGGCTCGTGGGCTGGGTTCGGAGAGGGGAGCTCATGGAGGGGGTGGGGAGAGGTGGCAGGTGGTTCCCCCAAGCGATGCGTCCTTTGCTCTCGTTTTAATGAAAGAGCCGAAAAAATGCACACCTCGTCGTGCCCTTTTGCTAGCGAGTGGGAAATCCTGCTAAAGACCCTAGCTGCGCGTGAGAAAGCGCATTTCTCGAGCTTCATTCGAAGCTTCATTTCAGGTCTGAAGAAATACACTTTTCACAGCAAACCTGCATGTAACTTGGTGGCAAAGCAGCAGAAATTGAAATAATCTCACCGTACCCTTTGTGGCAGTGCTCGGTTGCGCTCATTAGACTTCCGAAAGTTGGCCGTTTCCTCGTGGCCCAGAGAAAGAGAGAGAGAGGAGGAGGAGGAGGAGGAGGAGGAAAGCAAGTCAGGGTGAGATGGCTGAATGAGTCAATGAATGAGTACAAATGGGGGAGGAGAAGAGAAAACCGTGGAAGAGTTGTCCCACTGCTCTGGGATTAGATAGACAACTCATTCTTTCTTTCTCAAATGACGCCAACTCGTGCTGAAAGAGCAATGCAAAAGCCGGCGACCATGCAGATGCTCAAGTGCGATTCCTTTCAGCGATGCCTTTCTTGCAGCGAGTCAGCTGCTCTCTTCGAAAGGGTGCGGTGCCGTGGGTCGATCGAGCTTGTGAACACATACATTCACGTTAAATAGTTAGGCTTAGTTATTTACACCAAGTGCCGGCATTTTTACTGGATCCACAGTAAATTCGACTGGTATGGACACACATAGCAAGCCTCAACTTGCTGGTGCTGCCAAGTAATGGTTATTATTTTAAGCTCGAGGATATCAACTAGTTGCAGTAACCCAGATTAACTTATGACTATCGAATATCGGTTCAGCATGCTCCGACTTGAAACTTAACCTTGTTGAACGTCTCTTTCCTATTCCGTTTTTCTACTATCATAGATACAAGAGTAACCCTCAATCACATTGGCAGCCCTGATCGTATCTTGGAATTAGCTTCAATGGCTAGTGAAGAATTTGTATGCCCGACATGTTTCAATTGGTTAGTATGCATAAACACCTAGGTGGCTGATTCACACATGTTGACCTTGGTGACTATCAGAGCCACCCATTCAAACGTGTCTGTGATTGCATCCAAGACATCTCAGGTAAGGAGCCATTGAGTGTATAACAACGATTCTGTAATTCAGCTTGCAAGGTACCAGGACTAACTCTGGCAGTACCTGATACTGGCCTGATAGACAGTTACATGGCCATTGAGTGAGCAGTCTTGCCTTACTAAGTGTGCATTACTATTATAGCGAGTACCCATTTTCCCAATCTGGCTATTTACTTACTGTGAAACATCGGCTGTGGCTTCTTCATTTCTGTTTCATTGCTTCTCTACCCTAACCCTCCAAGTCCTTAGCAGTAGTGGTGCCTTAGATGTGCATTGCATCTTAAAATTGAGAAGTGCAATATTGAGCCCCACAAAAGTAGTTGCTTCCCTCAGGACACAACGTACAACACCGAGCTGCAGCCTTACATATCAATGGTTGACCCACAATCCATTCAGTGCTATTTTTTCAAGATGCGTTGAACAGGATCAACCATGACGTAACAAACGAAACTTGGAGCTGTTCAAATCCAGCTGCCTGATCTCCGACAGCGTGATTGGTTGGATCAGGCTGAATCAAGCGCCCGTGGACGCAGGCACACGTCTGCCTAAGCTTTGATAGATGCAGTAGGCAGCTCAGTTCGCAGGGCTAGGATTAGTCGAAGGATCATTACTTGAAAGGTAACGTAATCTAATGACCCACTCAATAATTGCAACTTTTCCTGCTGCAATGGGGAACTGCATGATGCTTGCTGCGTGCTTTCATCAGATTGCACTCACGGGAAAACTGAATATTGGACAGCCTTTGTTACAGCACATTTGGCCATATATGAGCTGCACGATCAAGAATGCAAGCTCATTTTGTGGATTATCAGCTCAATACCATAGAATGCAGCAAGATCAGTTTAATTGGATCATTAACACAAAACGTTCTTAGACTAAACCGTGTGACATCACAGGCCACCTAATAATAAATGATTTGCCAAGGTCTCATAAACCCGATGAGGACACCCATCTGAACTATGTGCATGCCTTATTCGTGTGCTTATGTCGGTTATCTAAAACCAAAGTATGAGGTGAGGCCCGAGAATGCCGAGCTGGTTTGGTCTAACGGTTAAGGTGCTTGCCCCGACCAAAATCTGACTGAGATCGTGGGTTGGAGCCCCAAAGCGTATGTGAAGCACCTGAATAAAGATTAAGTTCTCATGGAGTGCTATATAAATTAATTATATTCATATTTATATTACAACACAATATTCAGCTACCAAAAAGCAACCCCGTATAGGCAAATGATCAACGAAAAGATCACTGTCTACTGGGAATAACAATAGCAAAATATTAAAGGTGAAGACACATACAACGAGTCCATGCTCAGACAGCAGCAAGGGACTGAGCATGATTAGCGTGACTCACCTCACTATACCTTCTGAGATCAGCTTTGCAATTTTCCTTTTCGATATTACAGCATAGTACAAGTTCAGTCTGCCATACTCCCACTGCACCGGGCAGTAAAGATCCAGAGCATTGCAAAGCCAGTAGTAAGATGAACGCCTACAAGGTTTCGTCTCAGATTGGATTGCGGCTCTCGTGTTGGTAACAAGAAAAAAAAACGCAAGCTGTCTACAAGGTTTTATGATAATCGGATTGTGGTTCCCGCGCTCATATCAAGAAAACAGGAGTAAAAGCTGTCGTCTCCTTGTAGCACGCAATGAGCTTAATACACGAACAAGTTGCACATCACAGCTAGCAGATGGCTGCTAAAGCAGACTTCGGGTATACGCCCTCGGAATGAGGTAAACGTGTACTTACCTCAGGAGTGGTCTCGTGTCAGGAAGGGAATGAAAAGGGGGAGCCACACCTTCACGAGACACGTGGTACAGTGACTTCATTGCACAGGATGCAACATTAAAAACTGGCACACAGCAAGCTGCTGACAATAAATCGACTGATAAGGCCACCACTAGGAAATCCAAGCTTATAGTAAGGAGGACTTTCAACTGGTGCGTTTAGGTCGCATAAAATCAACTGTGCATGAAAAGAATGTGATTACCCGAACTGGGCCTTATCAGGTGGGCTACAAAGGTGAGTGCATTTGTTTTTAACTCTGGTTAATGATTATAGGCCAAAGGCACCTACCCATTCAGGGACTTCACCATTTCATTGCCTACATCGAACCATTCATCTAGAGCTGAATATATTAACTTTCATTTTTTACGGTGTTGAAGATTTCCATTAACGCTCAATGACAGTCTGCATGTTATCACTAACCAGTTGATCATGCTTCCCTTACATTCTATGTAAAGTTACTAGAAAAGATGGTGCTCTGATAGTGCTATACTCATATAGTGGTATTATTATTATTATTATTATTATTATTATTATTATTGTCCTCATCGGGCCGAGAGTTAGAATACCGTAGATTTTATTCAAGCCTTGTTTGTGCACCATTTCATGTGCTAGAGCAAAGTGATAGTTCAATCATAGCCAAATGACAATGATAATGCACTTGTAAAGCGCACTATCAGACAAAATCTCTGAAGCGGCCCTCTATATTTACTAGAAAATAAGGATGTCAACCGACTAGTCACAAAATGCACGATTTCCCAGGCGTAGGAACATGCCCATGAGGTAAGGTGTAGCTTTTCACGACCGAGGTCATGGGCTAGAATCCTGCAGGGGTTGATCCTTTATTGCCAACTGCAAACGATGATAACCGTTGGGGCTCTTCGGTCGCTATGCAAACGAGGCTCTTAAATATCTAACAAAGATATAAGCAAATAAGGTGCAGCAAATTTTTCGTTTCACTTTGAATGTCATCAATTCATGGAATGACGAGATGTCACTAGGCAGCGACCCTCGAGCACTGGGAGCATAAGAACTGAAGGTACCATCTCCAAATGATTTGAGACAGACATCAGGCACTATGAGGGCAAACCTCAACTCAGGCAGTAAGCCAGAGCAAAAGAATGAACGGTCAAATAACACACAGGGAGCAAAAGAACTGAAGATACCATCTACAAAGGATTTGAGACAGACGACCAGTCGGAGCATCGGGCGCTATGAGGGCAAACCTCAACTCAGGCAGTAAGCCAGAGCAAAAGAATGAACGGTCAAATAATACACAGGCCATTGAAGTCGATAAGCAATTCGCTAGAGAGCAAGTGCAGATTAGTGAGAAATAATTTTACGTGGCACCTGCAATGCTGCCGTGTTTTGCAGCACTTGCAAGCATCTCATGGCACAGGCAGAAAGACCTGCAAGGTAAACATTACAAAAGCTTAGATGGGACATCACGAATGCATGGACTGACTTGGCTAAAGCACCCTTATCTAAGCACACTCAAATTATTGCTAAGCTGCATAGCATAGCTGAAGGTAGGCAAATTTGACTACAGAGCTGATATGGTCACATAGTGAAAGTTCAGTTTTCGAACAGGACACCCAGAGTCAGTGTAGAGGCTAGAGAGGATATGCTAGCAGAGCCATTTTTGAGGCATACACTCTTGTTTCTGAGTGCTTCGATGTTGCCCATAACTATATACGTTCATTCAATTTGAGAAAGTCAGCCGTTATCTATGTGAGTGTCAAATAGCTACGTAAGCAATTTCGAGAATCAGACGAGCTGAAAGGTAGGGTGCAGGGACAAAAGAATAGGTACAGCAGCAGTGCATCATCTGCATGGACATTAAAAGCCTAGCTTGAAGTGGCAATAAAACGGGCAAGAGGCAGAGAATACCCAGTGTGAAGAAGTGGACTTAGGGCTTGTCAACAGGGTACCCATACTTCAAGGGCTCATCAGGTTGCATTTTGCCATTGACACACTTGACTCTCTGAAATCACCCACTAAGAAAAACCACTGCAGCGAAATGCTAGCGATGCCTAGTCGAGATATAGCCGGTGCAGCCGGTCTAAGCTGACAATGCTGAAACCGTGAGGATGCTTAGGAAGATGAGACACCACTAGTACATAGCCCAAGCAGCCAAACCGTGGCGGATCGATGACGATATACGGAAGGGGCACTAACCGTGAAGCTTCTCAACACGGCATGATGACGTGTCCAAGCACAGCCACGAAAACCACTGCATGCATGATTACTAAAATATAGGCATACCTTGATTGGAACTCCTTTGTGCATAGTGAGTGTGTAATGTTCTCTATGGAATCACAGAGGCAATGTGTGTAGTCGTAAGTAGGATAGATGCACCTAAAACATATAAGTGCCATTGCTGGTATGGCTCGACTCCAGACCGGCAAAGCAGAGCTCACCACTGTCTACTGCAGAACAGTGGTCAAGGCCGTGCTCCAATAGACCGTAATTAAAGCTTAGGCGGTCGGACAAGTGTGGAGCTATAACCTGCATAGGCACACAGTCAGACAATTTAGCAGCCGGTTCGACGTTAATTCAGGATCTCGGGGTCGTGACTGAGAACCAAAAGGTCACACTAGGCTTCATCTGGCAAACCTGCAAGCAGTTTAGTAAACGATAATAGTCTCGTACCAGTCGTTTCCTGTACGGTGATGAGGAACAAACTTGATACGATATGCCACAGGATCTACTTTGCCATCTTCTAGTGTTGTTTTCATCCGAAGAGTAGCTTCGCCCTCACCGATCTTTCCACGCTTCATGTCCTACAAATGTAAAAGATAGGCGTTGCTAAGGCTACCACATTGCTGTGATCGAGAGTTGAGAAAATTATGGGTGCTCTGGAAAAACAACATGGAAACATCCACCTGGAGTAACTAGGAAATCTGGCGAAGTCAACAAAGCTGTGGATGCATCTTTGCAAGACAACGTGATCACTAATGCCAAAACAAGTCCTAGACTACTGTACAAGTCATAGATTACATGCTTTAAGTCTCAATCGACCGCAGACACGATGACCTAGATCAAGAAAATCAACATACGCTCACTCAGCCATAACGACACGACAATGGAATAGTGGCATCATGTTGGTTAAAAACTGGCAAATGCTACATCATGATCAGTAAGGAATGGGAATACTAACTGGAGCTGTCAGAAGGCCAAACTGTAAACAACTGTTAGGTAGGGTGCCGAAGGTCAACCAACAACTCCTAAAAGGCAGACGCACATGTGCCCCGAGCTCGTCTAGTTCCTGCCACTTCTAATCCACCAACGGGGGCAAGTAATTCACAGAAAAAAATACAGCAACGACAGTAGACCGACAGGCCACGATGTGGTGACTTCACTGAAGGTACGTGCTGTGCAACTGCACAGCTACATAATTTAATAACTGATCGATGGGAACTATACTGCATGGCACATGTTCACGGTACAATGCCCATCATTAATTGATACAGCCCTGACTTTGGTCAGCATGCAAACGTGGTTAGTGGCAGCAGGAACCGAGTAAGCACCCATGAGCACACAAAGGACGACTCACTAGACCCATTAACTATATATATATGCTGTCAAAATAGGTGCGTTTTAGCTCCTTTTTAAATGTGAACAAGTCAGGAGACGTCGTGACGCAAGTCGGTAGTATGTTCCAGGCTTTGGGAGCGTGCGAACTAAATGCATGGTCTCCAAAGGATTTGAGGTTTGTACGAGGTATAGGTAAACAGTTGGATTCCAAAATACAGGTGGTGCGCTGCTTGGCCTGGTGGGGGAGTAGATTTGATAGATAGGCTGGAGCCAAAGAATGAAGGGACCTAAAAGTGAGCGACACAACCTTAAATTCGGGGCGTTGCTTGACTGGGAGCCAGTGCAGGTCGGGGAGAAGTGGTGTGATGTGGCGAATGCGACGCTCACAACAGACAAGCCTGGCTACGGAATTTGGCACCAGCTGGAATCGCCTGATTGTACATGCCGGTAGGCCAGCAAGCAGTGAGTTACAGAAGTCAAGACGTGATGTCACAAATGCATGTACCAATTTAGAAGTGGTACCATTATCTTAAAAAGCCCGAATTTTAGCAATGTTATGTAGCTGAAAGTCAGCAGATTTGATTGTGGGGCTGATGTGGTCGTCTAAAGAAAGGTCACTTTGGAACATGACACCTAGATTTCGAGTTGTCTCTTGATTCAACAGGAGATATGCTGGCAGAGCCAGTTTTAAGCATAAGCCTTTCTAATTTCTTAATCTTCCTTGGGCCCATAAATAAGAAGTTGTATTATCATTTAGTTAAATAAAGTTTGCTTCTATCCATGTGCGGATGTCATCAAGACATGCATCGAATGAGTTGAGAGAATTCGAGGTGCTCGAAGGCTGGAAGGTATCAAAGCAAAGGTACAACTGAGTGACATCTGCATAGAAGTGAAAGCCTAGATTGTGCTTGGCAATGACATCAGCAAGAGGGAGAATAAACCGTGAAAAGAACTGGACCTAGACGGAGCCCCGAGGTACCCCATATTTCAGAGGTACCTCGGATGATCTTCGTCTATTTACGTCAATACTCTGGAGTCTCCCACTGAGATACGATCTGAACCATTGCAGAGCAGTGCCATTGATGATGCAAGCATAGGAAGGGACTGGGACGTAGAGGAGTGAAGAAAGCAGTTGTTTACAATCCGACAGCAGAGCAGGAGAGAGAGTGAATAATACACAATACTCATGCACAATACACCCCCATCAATAACATAGCTCGCAGGCTGCAGAGTCATGTTCCCTCACAGACAGCTCGGTGTAGAGGAGTTCTTCTCAATAAAGCTTTCGAACTGTTTAAGCAGGGATCACAGGGGACACCTAAAATCCAAGCACACGATTACGGTCGCACTACAGCATCAACCGTCGGAAAACCAAAGTCTACTTGCCCAGCCGAACACTATGGGTGTCTCACGGCAATCTGTACCTGCTACATGTAGCACAAACCAGTTGCACACACTACATCCACCATGACTTCTGATCTGCATGACAGTGACAGTGCCTTCGATCACCTTTAAGCTACAGCCAAGGCGACATTGGCTGGAGCACAAAAGGTATGCTGCTGATTGCTTGCCCATGATAATCAAGATCAACAGCACCAATAAGGTGCTGTGCCCAGCCACTTGTGGTAATGATCGGAAGATCCAGCTACTCCCTCCTGATTCCGGCCTCGAGCCAATGTTATTCATCTTTCTTTTGCTTCAATAAGCCAAAGAACGATAATAGCCAAGCAGGGCAACAAAATGCCAGATTGCCTAGCATCCCTGATACTAGTACTAGCAGATGAAAAGGATAGTCACACACTGAAAAGGAGGCTCAACGCAACGGTCTTTAGGCTTAGGAATGAAACAGCTAATTCATAGTCCATACAGGACCAAGGGGCTCGAGGAGGCTGAAACTGGGTCAGCAAATCAGCTAGGTATGAAGGAACCAAGCCACGGCAAGGCATGTGGGTCAGAGTACGAATTTTGCTTCGTACCTGCCTTGATCGACCGGGAGTCATCGAAACTCCTCCAGCAAAGGGGATACGTGACCGAACCTCTAGGATTTGAAACTAACCTTACAGCCACCATATTCATCACGAGCTGCAAGATTTTGCGCCAGCCACCGTGGTAGACAGTATCTAATCTTACAAAAAAGGAACGAACATATAGGATGGTGTAACAGCCCTTCACGCGACCTGTCGTTGCTGCTCCTGCTCCTCTTTCTCCTGCCGCTGCTCTCTCTCCTTGCGTTGCTGACGTTTCTCTGTCAATTGCTGCTCCTGCTTGAAGCTCCACAGAAGAAGTATCTCCCAAGGGCTTCTCGGATTCTCTTTCATCACAGTCTCTGTGCTTGCCATTCCTTTGCCCAGATGCCAGTGGAGAGACCGTCCTAGATACCTCCGCCGAGCCACGAAATGTGACAGCCATCCCCCACGACCTGTCCTTGGGCTGGGTAGCCCGACCGAACAGCTGGCTTGCTGGCTTCAACACCAAACACTTTATTCTCCAAACCATACCTGCAAAGCCCAGTCTACACACACTAGACAGCTGCTGTCGTCGATAGATCTAGCCCTGCCTCCGTTGTACTCCTTCACCAGCCCTTATATTCCATGTATGTTTTTCCCCCACTGTCGAGCCATTGTTCGTTCCAAAGCTGCCCCACAGCTGGCAGCAGTTTGTGGCAGATGGATGTCGCCACAGATGCTGGCACAGCATGGATTTGGGCAGGACTGCCGAGTCATCGTCCACCCTGCACAACTCGTGAGCCTTCGGCTGCTTGGGCAGTCAGAGACCTCGTAGGGTCTCTGCCTAGTGCTTCCTCACAGGCTGCAATCACGTTCCCTCACAGACAGCTCGGTGTAGAGGAGTTCTTCTCAATAAAGCTTTCAAACTGTTTAAGCAGGTATCACAGGGGACACCTAAAATCCAAGCACATGATTACGGTCGCACTACAGCATCAACCGTCGGAAAACCAAAGTCTACTTGCCCAGCCGAACACTATGGGTGTATCACGGCAATCTGTACCTGCTACATGTAGCACAAACCAGTTGTACACACCACATCCACCGTGACTTCTGATCTGCATGACAGTGACAGTGCCTGCGATCACCTTTAAGCTACAGCCAAGGCGACATTGGCTGGAGCACAAAAGGTATGCTGCTGATTGCTTGCCCATGATAATCAAGATCAACAGCACCAATAAGGGTACACGGATTTGCTTCGGGCTGTGCCCAGCCACTTGTAGTAATGACCGGAAAATCCAGCTACTCCCTCCTGATTCCGGCCTCGAGCCAATGTTATTCATCTTTCTTTTGCTTCAATAGGCCAAAGAACGATAATAGCCAAGCTGGGCAACAAAATGCCAGATTGCCTAGCATCCCTGATACTAGTACTAGCAGAGGATGGACAAGTACCTCAAACAGCCGGAGAGACTCTTCCATAGGCCGGTCTCGCCATGGAGAAGGAGGTGGATTTTTGCCCTTTATCTCCTCTGGTTTCTGGTGGCAAACGTATGCATGGCCCCTTCGTATAAGGTCGATGGCCAAGTCGTACAGTCGCTGGAAATTGTCAGAGGCGTATGTGATCTTCCACGGCTTGTAACCTAAAACGGTACAATAGCTCAATTAAAATCTGATGTCAACAGGTGAGGATACAAAGGTGCTACACTCACAGCCAGACAATGCCTGTCACCGTTGTGATATACCGACCTCTTTCTGGCTGTCTAAACTTGTTTATAGGGGAGTTTTCAGAGCTCCTCACTAAAATATTTGTGTGTGACAGGCCGTTACTGATTGTAGGAGACTTCAATATTCACATTGACAACCCTAGCAACAGCCAGGTCCGCTCATTCCTTGACTGTCTGGAGAATTTTGGTTTGGTCCAACACATTAATCATACCACCCACACCGGTGGCCACATTCTAGTTCTCGTGATCCCTAAGGATGTCCTCCCCACTGACCTTGTGGAGTGCCCACTGAGCCTCTCAGATAATTGTTCGGTGTTTACTGTTCCTGCTCCTTTGTACGTACAGAGCAATGTCGAACATGTCAAACGACAAACCTGACAAAGCATTGACATTGACAAGTTTTTGAAATCTGTTTGTGATGCAGGTCTTCTTGATCTGCATTCAGACTCGACCTGCAGCCTCGATAACCTCACTGATGCGATGAGCATGACAACTCAGGAGTGCTCTTGACAAGCATGCTCCCGTTCATTCCATCCGTGTTCACAGTCGTAAAATATCCTTTCAATTGACAAAAAAATATATAAAACTCATTTATATAGCGCCCCAAGAGAACTTAATCTCCATTCAGGCGCTTCAGATATGTCTAGGGGCTCGAGCCCACGACCTCAGTCAGACCTTGGTCGGGGCGAGCACCTTAACCGCTAAACCAAACCAGCTCGGCACTCCTAAAGATGTGCCGGGTTAAGCGCAGGTTTGAACTCGTTTCAAGAAATCGGGGTCTGATGCAGATCTAGTCAATTTCAAAGACTTCCTTCGAGTTTACACCCGAAAGCTTAAAAAACCAGGGCTTCTTTTTTCATACGAAAGCTAAATTCCTGCCAGTCGGACCTAAACAGATTTATAAGACAGTAAACCGGGCAATGCTGTGAGGTCTGACTCCCCGGATATTAACGGCTCAGCTGAAAAGTTTTCAGCATTCTTTACTGAAAAAATTGTGCACATTGGTGCCTCCATTAAGCCGCCTCCGACTAAAGCAATCGCGGGTCCACAGCCTGTGACCTTTCTTACAAGGTTCTCTGAGGTTTCTGCATGCGATGTGGCTACCTTAACAAGGTCTAGTAAAAAGAGCTCATCCCCTGAAGACCCTATACCTTCATCTCTGTGGCCTTCACTGGCAGACCAACTTAGCCCTGCAATAACCAAGATTTTTAATGCTTCTCTGAGAGAAGGGGTTGCATCCAAGTCCTTCAAATCGGCAACCGTTTGACCCATACTGAAAGAGCCTGGATTAGATACAGAGGTCCTTGCAAACTACCTCCCAGTTTCCCTTCTTCCTTTCTTGTCAAAGATTCTTGATAAAATTGTTGCTAAGCAGCTGGTTGAACATATTGAAAATAATGAAATGTCAGAAACATTTCAATAGGGTTCAAGAGGCAGCACTCCACTGAAACTGCTCTCCGGGTAAACAGTGACATTCTACGTAGCAACGATGACAGGAATGTCACTGCCGTAGCTCTGCTAGATCTGTCTGCTGCCTTCGACACCATTGATCACGATGTTCTGCTTGAACGATTGAGAGCAACGATCGGTCTGGCAGACGAAGCACTGGCGTGGTTTAAATCGCACTTGTCTGATCGTGTTCAATCTGTGTCATACGGAGGTCAGGTCTCACATACAAGAAGGGTCACCTGTGGAGTCCCTCAAGGGTCTGTACTCGGTCCTCTCGGTCCGAGTACTCTATACTCGGTTTTCTCCATTTATACACGACCTCTGGGAAAAGTGATAAGGGCCCATGGAAAAGGATATCACTTTCATGCTAACGATACTTGGTTTTATTTGTCATTCAAACCGTCGGAATCTGCTGCAGCAACTCAGAAACTGAATGCTTGCCTAGCTGATATTCGATCCTGGATGTCAGAAAACTTCCTGAAATTAAATGATGATAAAACCGAACTGCTGCTCATAGGACACGTTAAGCGTGTGGCTGGATTAAAAGGCTTTGCTCTTCTAATAAGTGATGCTATTGTGCGACAATCACCACGTGCTCGAAATTTAGGTGTCGTTTTCGACACCTGCCTCAATTTTAAAAGCTTCATTCAGAAGACTGCTTGTACAGCTAGCCATCACGTCCGATCCCTATCCAAGATCAGGAGCTGTCTCCTACAGTTGCGTGAAAAAATTTTTTACTAGCTCCTTAGTTCGGTCTCGGCTAGACTCTCTTTTGGCTGAGCTACCAAAGAAAGCTATTATGCCACTGCAACTGACTATGAATATGGCAGCAAGGCAAGTCTTCAAGTCCCAGACTTTTGAGCACGTGTCTCCTTTGCTTAAAGAGCTAGGATGGATGCCGGTTGAGCAACGGATACAGAGCAAAGTTCTTATGCAAACCAAAAGGCCCGCCACGGATTGTCTCCTTTGTACCTAGCTGAACTGCTGCATCAGTTTTAGCCTGTTCGTGCCCTCAGGTCCTGTGTGGACAATAAATTAGCTGTCCCATTCCTCCGCTTAAAGAAAGTTGGCGACAGAAGCTTTAGCTCTGCAGGTCCTAGACTGTGGAACTCGCTTCCACAATTCTTACGAAACGACAACTACTCTCCCACTGCCGAATTTGGCATATCTTTTTCAGCGGTCCTGAGCTGCTACTGCTATGCTACTCACTACCTCAACTGCTCTCCTGACTCTGCTTTGCTTCCCACTTTCTCTTTGTTGCGTGAGACGAAGTCTGTTGGCTACCGAATTCGTACCGAAAGCCGCTTAGGCTGTGAGTGTGCTATACAAAACTCTCCTGCGTAACACCCACATGGTCTTTATGACTTTGTGGAGTTACAGATGGAGATACATTACATTCCATAAGTATTTATGAAGTCCACCAAAGTGGTCGTCGGAGAAGTGGCGTATTAGCCTCATCAATAAACATCGCACAACAGTTCTCGAGCACATGGAAAGGCCTATGCTTTGTAGCACGTTAAAATAGAAATTCTGGTCCATAAAACTAGAAATTCGATGCAGTGCTTCAACACGTGTGCAGGAAGAAGAGCCTTAAAGCGTGATAGGTAAGCTGCCCTACGTCATTATGCATTGCAGACAGTCATCTCTGTATTCCAGACCTTTTCTTCGGCTTATTCAAAACCAAAGGTTATTCAAATTTAATATTAGCTTATTTAAAACCAAATTCCGATTAGTTGAAATATTTGCATTCGCCTAAGCAATAAACCGAGCACCACTCTTCAGGAGTTTGCAAGGAATATCAGGGACTCATATCAACCTTACAGCTTTGTGGGAGCTTACTCAGTCAACTCACATTCATGGCAACTAATCAAAGAATGTTTCTCCGAATGCCGATGCAGCATCGTTTGCCTGCTAGTTTATGTCCTTGCAGCACCTTCCACTTAACTTCGCTAGCTTGGGCCAAGCTGGCCTTCCTATTGCACAGTGCACTTATCTTCAGCAAACGGTTCTAGTGGCTCGACGTCTTGTGTTGGTGACCCAGTCGGCAGCAGTTGGCCATATTGGTGTTTCTAATGTACTTAAGGGAGATAATTATCATTACACCCTTCTTTCGTTAAATGTACTATATTTATATTGCTAAGGATGTTACTACTAGGCAGTTAAGCTGCTTGTAGCCCCAACAGAATCAAAATGGGGCCTATCCTGGAGTGTGCAAACGCTGATGGACCTGAGCCTACCAGACCCCACACAACATGTTATATTCAAATGCATCAGATAAAATAGTCGAATATAAATTGCTGGCAGAGATATAGCGCATAATACTTCCATGCCTGGCCATACAGCCAGGCGACGATGCATAGCACCGACCACAGAAAAATATGCCGGCAGACGATAGTGCTTTAAGAAGAAGCAGCAGCACTAGTGCAAACAGCCGAGGGCACAGGACAACAATCAGTAGGACAACAACCAGCACACACGCACGCCCGCACACGCACGCACACACACACACACACACACACACACACACACACACACACACACACACACACACACAAGCCACAACGGCCTAAAAGAAACTTGCCAAATCTAGTAGCCCCGTCGTGCTATGACGGTATTTAATAACAATGGAGCACACATAAAAGTATCGGCTCTGAATCACGATTGCCTCAAACCATTACCACCAAAGACGAAGCACTCATAGTGCAGCCAGCAACACACAGCAGAATGTGCAGGAACACCAATTGATTGATCACCTGGGCAGGTAGCCTGAATGGAACATTAGCAAAGGTATGGTGAGCAGTAGGATAATGAGCGTACTTGAATGGCCTGATGCCTTGAATGCCTTGAATGGCAAAAATTCTGGTCCATAAAACCCAGAAATTCGATGCAGTGCTTCAACACAGGTGCAGGAAAAAGAGCCCCAAACCATGAATAGGCCAACAGCCCTACTTCGCAGTGTATTGCAGGCAGTCATTTCTGTATTGCAGACATTTTCTTTGGCTTATTCGAAACCAAAGTTTGTTACTCCCGAAGAGTTGAAATATTTGCTTTCTCCTAAGCAATAAACCGAGCACCACTCTTCAGGAATGTATATGAGATGGCAGGGACTCATTAAAACCTTACAGCTTTGTGGGGAGCTTACTCAGCCAAAGCTCATTCATGGCCACTAATCAAAAAATGTTTCTCGGAATGCCGATGCAGCATCGTTTGCCTACTAGTTTATGTCCCTGTTGTGGATTCCATTGGACTTATCTCGCTTAGGCTAAGCTGGCCTTCCTATTGCACAGTGCAGTTATCTTCAGCGAACGGTTCTAGCGGCTCGACGTCTTGTGCTGGTGGCCTTGTCGGCTGCAGTTGGCCATGAGCCCTTCCTAATGTACTTAAGCCAGATAACACCCAATACAGCCATCCTTCGTTTGATGTACACGAGCTATCAGCCATTCTGTGTTCAAAGTACACGAGCTACCTTACTATTACTCCAGCTCCATTCGTGAAGGCCTAGGAGAGTACCGTGAGCAAAGTCACGGTGGTCCTCAGCCTTCATGAGCACACCCAAATGGCCTGATGCAAGCCAAATTCAGCTGCCCAAAGGGAAAGAGAGAGCAAGTATCCAACTAGTTGTTATACATAATGAGCAGCCAGGCAGAATGATTCCATTCTTTTCAAGGCAGACAGGCCTATAAAACATGTACTGAGTAGGGGTGACTCAGCTATGCTAGCCATGTGACGGGAAACCGGGTGCATTCTCGACTGGAAAGCCATTTCCGAATCCAGCTGGTCTGGCGAATGGAGGAGGTTAGTGCAAACGATGTTTGCAAAAGAAAAAGCTATGAAAGCTACGCAAATCAAAAACCACTGCAAACTAACCATGAGGGGATGGGCAGCCATCCCTTTGCAGCAAATGTAAAGCGCCTAGAAAGAGATTAAGTTCTCTGAGGGCACTTTATCAAGTACATTATTATTATTATTATTATTATTATTATATTATTCTCGTGTTATATAAGGGATCTACCAAGACATTTGGCCAATGAGGGGGCTAGACCTTGGCCATGACATACATCTTTGCCAGTGCACCTACCAAGCCAGTTGACCATGTCAGAGATTCCAGTAAAAAACTTTTCCTCCTCCTTCTCAGGGTTCGTATCATCATAACGAAGATAGCATTGTCCTCCATGAGCCTACAATGAAAATTGTGAGGATATGGGAAATTCATAATTAGGGTGCTCTCGCCGACTAGAGAAAGCAGTCACAGGTATGCGTGCTTGCATGTCTGATTGCCAACAAGAGGACGTATCCTGTAAATAGACTGCTAACCTATGGATTGCCGCTGGTCTCGTAAAAATAACAGAAAACCACCAACTGACTTGCAAGTGTAACTGAAATCGATTGTACCACATAGGTAGCCTAGCAAGTTAATGAATGAAAATCAGAATCCCCAAGTCTGGTGCCAAATTAAATGAAATTCAAGTTGATTTAACAGCATCTTTTGTATAGCGACAGAAGAGCCTTGACGGCTATCACCACTGCTTGCAGTGACAATAAAGGATTGTCCACCTCAGGATTCGAGCCCACGACCTCAGTCCCGAGGCACAGCACAGCATTCCTGAGCCACGGACGACAGCAGCTCGGTTAGCATTAACATCTGCGAAACTGGAGTTGGTGATTAAAAGTTATTGAATTCTGTTGCATTCCGAGTGCTCCAAGTCGTTTGCTGTTTAGAAATACGCACACACTCATGCTCACAACATACCCTTTCACCTGTCTGCTGCTCCCTGTGAGCACAACCAGCAAAGAGCAGACAGTTGGCACAGCTCCGTTAGCTGGCAGGCAGCATTCTGCCGATCTCAGTAGCACAAATCGACGCTGCTCAATAGATACTATCAACCAGCAACACAAAGTGAACTGACCTCTGACGCCTAAACTGTGTTACTCTAGTAGCACCTGCTTGACAAGAAACTGTGAACAAAACTACTTAAAAGGCTGAGAGCAAGAATGCAAAACATAAAACTGGCTAAATCAACAGCAGGTTTAACACTGCTCTTTGAGATGTCGTGGCATGGGAATGGAGAAAGAAGAAACTCCAGAGCACCTGGACGTGAAAGCTCCTACCGGAGCATTAGTCCGAACCGCTCGCTTATTAGGCAGATGCAGCATCTCCAATCGCATCACCGGCCTCCTTTAGATACGCTGTACTAACGCAGCATTAAGTGCAGACAGTATCCAGAATTACTGAGAAGAAGAAACTACACAGGGGTAGATTTCCACCAAATCAGAAGCCCAACTTACCTTAGCATAGCCAAAGTTGAAGTTGATGGCCTTGGCATGACCGATGTGAAGAATGCCATTAGGTTCAGGAGGAAAGCGAGTATGAACCATCCCTCCAGTGGTTTCCAGGTGCTGTCGCAGTAGATCCATGGTCTTTGGGGTAATGACATATCCATCCGTTTTGTAATTTTCACCTTAAAAACAGCATGAAGCTGCCAACCTTCAGAACCTTGACACGTGTAACCCAAAACAAAACACATACCTGATCTTCAAAAACGAAGCTTCTGCTGAGTTACATTAAAACAATAAGAAGCCACTGCTTTTGTTGCTTATGATGATAAAATGGACAACGACAGTGATGCAATTCTGCACTGGACTTCGGTAGTATGCAATCATTTAGAGCTGCATGCCGTTAATACAACTGCAGTAAAACTGACCAGGTTTGTGGAACTTCACGGCATCACCCATCAACTCCATAAAGGTCTGAACGTGCCCATCTGATGAAACTAAAATGGAAAACCCAACAGGATACTCGGCCTAACGGTGCACATTAAACTAAAGACTCTTGAATTCCTGAGCCATGCTGACCTAATCCTTTGCATTAAAGTTTTGATGCAAAACGTAACATCTGAAAAAGCACAAGAGCAGATAAAAACTCATGGCTGCAAAGGAAAATGCTAATGGTGCCGAACTGGATTCCTCAGTTGCCCAGCACAAAAAAGAATAGCTGATTCAACAGCCTCTTTTGTATAGCAACAGAAGAGACTTTACGGCTGTTGCCACTACTTGCAATGGCGATTAAGGATCGCCAGTATAACAAAACTTATCTAAACACAATCAGATATAAACTAGTGCAATTCTGTGCAAGCAGAGCTGAACTCACGTTTAAACCTTTACCCTGATCTATGAAGTATAGGCCAAGTTATGGAATTTTAAGGCACAAAAAAAGCTACACCGAATCTGCATAAAGGTCACAAGCATTCGTCTCAACAAGCTCCACTTGTGTACCTCGATCTACCAAGATTCAACAAGTTGGAACAGAAGTCGCATATGATGCAGAGATCGGTAAATTTGTTATTTGCAGATACGTTACTTTCGGTTTACATCCGGGTTAGACATGGTTTGCATGATCGCTTTTCTTTTATGTGGAATTCAGACCTTCAGATCCGATCTCCCAACAGTTTTCTTTTTTAAGGTACCCTAAACAAATAATCGATCACTGGACCAATTTTAAAGCAGAAGAAAATACAAGCTGATCTAACAGCCTCTTTTTATATAGCGACTGAAAAGACTTTACGGCTATCACCGCCGCTTGCAGTGGCGATAAAAGATCGCCCACCACAGGATTCGAACCGACGACCTCGGGACCGAGGTCGTGAAAGGGAAACGCCTTACCTAGTGAGCCATTACGACTCAGCCAAGAAAATTCAATTACAAATAAAGGTACGTGATATCTATGTATGGGCGGCCATGGCTGCGACCATGCAACTTCGAGTATGAGGCAGACACAAGGGCCTGCAAATGGGAGGCTAAGAGCAGGCAAATAACAGAAAATAATGCCTGGTGTCTACATGGCCAAGGATACTTCAAACACAT
Source organism: Cristatella mucedo (assembly GCA_009760855.2). Classification (NCBI taxonomy): domain Eukaryota; kingdom Metazoa; phylum Bryozoa; class Phylactolaemata; family Cristatellidae; genus Cristatella; species Cristatella mucedo. Next base: position 103,335 of record WPIO01000058.1, read on the forward strand.
TAGCACCGAGAGGGGCTAGACCAAACGTGAACAAGCGAAATCGTGCATCTTGATCCGTGCTCACAGGTTACCAACCTCCGGCAATCTCACTTTTTGATGCATCTGCATCAACCGGCTTCTTGGTAGAATGCAAATTACTTACATCTCTCTTGGAAGCCTACAACAAAATATCAGCTTGAAAAAGAATGGAAACGTTAATTCAAGGCAACTGTCAAACTTACACCGAAACCAAGCATTTTTGTTATGAGGACTGCACAGATATCATGCAACTGTCACTCAATATCTCAAGTTAAAAGGTGCCAATACGCTTACAGATCACAAAGTGAATGAAGCAGAATGTCCTGCTGCCTCAAACTATGCCTGTATTGTGTGCTGAAAGGACACACCATTGCAGAGACAACACTGGTTGCATTTAAAGTTATGCATACATAATAGGCTTGAACGTAAAAAGACTGCATATAATTTGCTGGCAACAAAATGGTACAATGCAAAACCACAGCAAAACGCATCCTCACAAGCACGTATAAAGACTATGAAGGCAAAGACAAGCAAGACAGCAGCACATATTGGCAAATGTGAGCCAATACCATGGACATGGATTCGCAAACAACCCTGCAGTAACTCGTCACACTATTCAATCGGAACATGTTATGACAAACTACATACTAATGCCAGCCTTTGTAAAGTCAATGGAAGCTTTTTGGACAGAAAAAGCAGTAACTGCACATAAAAAAGGGATTCGCTGACTCATATATATATTGTCTCATTTGTATAGCAACAAAAGAGCCTTAACGGTTATATCAAATGCTTGAAGTGGGCAGCAAAAGAACACGTGCTGCAGAATCCAAGCCCGAGACCTTGGTGGTGAAGAGCGACCATCTTACCTCCTGCGCTATCACGGCCTCATTGCGCTTCCTACATCAGCATTAAGAAGAGTTACAGCGAGGGCCATCGGTCAACATGTTCAAGCAAGTGCTCCTAATGCCACGTCACGGCAACAATATACAAAGCTAAAACAAACTGTTGGCTAGGAGCACTACTGCATACCTTGTTCTTCTCTTTATTAGTGTCTATGTCCTCTTCGGATTTGGGTCCAAGAAGGTAAAGTAACTACAAATGCCACTCGTATAGCAGGATGCACATGCAATTTTAGGATAGAATGAAACACATTAGAGATTACGTATTTCAGCAGTTCACAATAACGACTCACGGGTACCGACTGGTGACTAGCAGCCACTGATGCTGAGCAACATGGAAGGACTGGAACAACTAGGAACATGGTACATGGAACAACTAGGCACATTCCAGTGCTTAAATATACATGGCAGCCTAGAGCACCCATGCATCGAGCAAGGGCGAGTGCAGTCTCTTCATGGCAGAAACCACGAGGGAGGCTACAAAAGAACTAGATTAAGGTGAGCACCCACCAACCCACCAACCCACGCGCACACACACACACACACAGCACACACACAACATGCACACACCGACTCTGGCCAGAGAGAACACTCTATAAAAGTATCGCACACGTCTACTAGGTAATCTGAACTAAGCTGTTGCCTTGCCAATTGCTGGGTCATCAGCAGAGGCATCTACCACTCCCATCTCAAATGTTGATGATGCATACAAGTAATTCACTTGTCCAGTCCGAGCAACAATAAGCTCGTGGCTGACAAATCATTCGCATAATGTCACACTCCACCAAGAGTCAGTGCATAGACACAGCCTGGACCCACAAACTGCACAGCTAGCAGCACCGTTGACGGTAGGCACTGCACTACACGATGTCAGAGTAAACAGATAGCAACTCATTAGCCACAATTAACGATAATGTCACAGGCAATCGATTAGCAAGCACGGTTGCTGCTACGGCATATGACTGAACGTGAATCAGTCTTCAGGAAACCATTTCCCGGCTACGAAGCTAACATATGCACCCAAGCATTTGTATCAACAAGTGCCTGTATATCAATTACATCTATTCATTTGTATATTTGTATTTATTTATATTTATGTATATACTATTTATTTGTGTTTGTTTATTTGCATACAGCATAGATTTGAAAAACCTCAGCACACTAGAAACAAAAATTAACCTTCGAATAGTTCAGTGCTTTTTTTCAACTTTCGGTCGGCAAACACCAAGATAACATGGAATTTGCATGACCAGGCTATAAGGCAACACATGGTACTATTTACCAATTTAGTTTGCTTACCACGTGCAAAAGGAAACATGAAAAATAAGTATGTGATGAAGGCGTTCCTAAAAGTACGTTCCCGCATTCTTGAAGGGCTGATTAAAGAACTTTTTGGGCACAAATAAATAAGTGGAACCACTATAGTTGCGAGTGAGGGTGCAGTGTGCCACCTTACCAGGTGGCCGTGCTCCAAGCATAAAAGTAATGTATGCCCTGGCTAATTAAAATATTGCAGGACTAACACTGCAATGACATTTTGTCACTAAGATTAGCTTAAGACAATCTAAGCTTATAGCAACCAATAATAAAATAGATTTCCAATTAAGCAAATAAAAATATGGCTCCAACCATCCAGACAGCATAAGGCAGTAGCTCACAACTTGCTAAAAGAAATGCTAGCATGCAATGATCTTGGAGCTAGCATGGGTATATCTTCGAATATCTAACATTTCTTGGTTTTTTAGTGAGCAACTCGAGTGCCTAGAAGTACTTCTACTAACCTAATCTTCATTTCTATCCAGTTGCCTGTCCCATCACGTATATATGATTAGAATAAATATTTTCAAACAGTTATTCTACCTTACAACTAGATGCAAAGATATTCTAAGTGTAAAGCAAGATGCACTGATCTTACACGGATAGCTAGCCAGGAATATCTCAGCAGTACTTAAACTTTTCCATACCTGGACGTCTACTTCATTTTTTACACTTTTCCCGTCTGCCCATTTCAGAGACTTTCTTACATCACCTATCAAGTAAACATAAATGAATAATAAATAGCAAGAAAGTACAACGCATATACGTTCATTCTGAGCCGTTAGGTAGCCGAGCAGAAATTAGTATATGAGGTTTATCTGGCACGAAGCAGAGAATGCAAAAAATGCTGATCCTAACTTCAAAGGACTGAGAAATCGTACACCTGCGAACACAATTCTTAGCATAAGCAAACCAAAGCCCAGCAATAAGCAGCAGTAGTTCGGCAATTCATGTAAACAACCGTGATGCTAGTGTGTTCCTACTTGAAATAACTATTGGAAACCTTATGTTTGTGTGCATGAATGCATTTGTACTCACATGCTGACACCCTCAGCACACAAAAAAGGCTCCTTGCACAGTAATTCACAAGTAGCCGTAAAATCACACGAGTGCACACACCCACACACCAGTTACTGTGCTTTAAAGAAATAGAAGCAAACATAAAGGAGCCACGAGAGTTGCATTGCAAAACCATACCAGTGGCAAAGCTATCACTTCGGTCGGGAGTATGATAAGCTATCAAAATGAAAAGTCAGACAGGTATGGTGGCTATTTGGGAGAGGCCTAACTTCTGACATAGCCTTGGTCGAACTGATGCAAGATAACAATGAGAGTGGGGGGCACATGGTAGAACCGCAGGCTCTAATAAACAATGGAGCAACTTTCTCAAATTTGATTAGAGGCCAGAATGTGAGATATTACAAAAACACAAGGAGTGGTCTCACACTCTCCAAATCGAGATGCTCCAGCAGCATAAAATCCACAACATTCATTATGTTTTTATGCACTGCTGCCAGCTTACCCAGAAGTATGCCTGTATTAAATTTGTATCTTTTATCAAGCAGTTCGTCTTTATGAGAGTTGATGGCTTTTTCGACCTGTAAAGCCAGTGCAGCAGCTGGGAGTCGATTGAATCCCGATGCTTTGGCATAAGGCAGCAATTACAACTCGAACAATCAGTGCTACAATGCAAACGAGACAACTACGTCACAGACGTAAAAAGGCTGTACACTTACGGCTTCCTCTATTTGTTCAGGTGAGACCGAGATGCCAACACCACACGCTTCCTCGAACGATGGGATACTTGTCGGGTTGGTAGGATTGTGAAGCAAATAAGCAAGGGCAGCTGCAATAATATAAAAAAGAATGGCTAGCTGGTTACACAGCCTCATTTATACATGGCAGAAGAGCCATAACGGCTATCTCCACTGCTTGCTGTGAACAATAAAAGAGGATCGCCCACTGCAGGGCTCGATGCCACGACCCGGGTCGTGAAGAGCGAGCATCGTACCTCCTGCTCAAAGACCCAGATGCATGAGGCATGTCAAAATCCAGCATTTAAAAATAAGCATTTATAAAAACTGAACGACGAGCAGTAAGATACGAATTCTTCACACGCATGAATAAAAGAGATGAAACACAGAAAGATGAGCCATATTCAATAGCCTCAGGCCCCCATCAAAAGCTAGGACAGCTACACATGGAACAGCACACTCAATACACGGCCCATATCTATAACAATATAACTAAGTAGAAAAGTCTTTGCTCAACAGGACAGCCTCGAACGAGACACGGTTTTAGCAAACTGAATAAAGCAAATCCTGTATCACAATTCCTTTACCATCCAGCTGGTCCTGAGTAGTGATCTTCCTATTGGCAACGTAGTCTACGATGAGACTTTTCTTGTGCTCAATTTGGCTTTTGAGTTTGGTTGAAATCTGATACAACAGGCTACCACAAGTTTTGTCGAAACCATCAGGTGCTAGCTTATCGGCCTGAAACAAAAGTGAGGCTACATTATGCAAAATTATAATTGCAGCTTAGTTATCTAGGCAAACATTGCAGCATGATTTAATGGTGTTGGTATGCCGTACATTGGGCAACAGTAGATGCAACCTAATAAAATAACACATTTGCAACCACAACTTGCAATAAGGTGATGTGAATACTTCCAGTCAAACGATTTCCGACAACTACATCATATAACCGATAACCCTCATTTGGGAAGGCACAAGAGAAGCAACTGACCTTTTTAGGCACACATAAAAATAAGATGGGCTACTGAGCAACATAAACAGAGCTAGTCAGTGCAATGATGATTGGAAAACGATGGGCAAGGCCTGAACCTGATTTCATCAACTGCTACCCTCCTATCATTGTTTAGTGGACAACATGGGTGCCTTGACGTGCTTCTTTCTATTAACCTCTTCGCCATCCCCATCCAGTTGCCTGCCCCATAATGTGTATATGATCAGCATAAATTTACTTCCAAACTGCTATAACGCCACGAAGATATTTCAAGTAGTTAACATGCAAAAGGCAATCGCATGTAGATGCACCTATATTTCTATAAGATCATTAACCTATAAAAAGCAAATACAGCATGGTGACCTACAAAAGCTTTTGAGGCCTAAGGCTGACCAAGTAAATAACTAAAGCTTAGCAGCCGGGTCAAAGACAACAGTAGACAGCCTGGTTAGTCTTAGAACTAAAATCCCTTAAAGAATGCATGCCTTAAGCACAGCTGAACCCGAGCTCATGGCCATCGTATGACAAGTAGGCCTTCCCCCACACAGAAATCTGAAATATGTAATGCAGGAGAAGCTCTTGCCTGGGGCCATTACAGAACGGCATGGAACAGCAGGAACATTACAAGTGGAGCCTCCTAACTACGTGGGCCGAAACACCACGCTCAAAATATTTCTCCACATTTCCATTCGAAGCTTCAAAGCAAGTTGGTGGAGCCTAGGCACAAGTGATCGGCTAAGCAGTGACATGACATATGGCCTTAAATGATAGATAAGCATTGTGGGAACTGACAGCATGCACAAGATTTGAACGACAGAGCAGGTGGACATCAATTCAATCCATGTAATCTGGCAACTGCTCTACAGTTAAGGGCCTCCTGTGCACAAGCAGCTATTTCAAATAGATTTAACCAGCTAGAATTGACAGCTTTGCTGTTTTGCAAACAGTACCAACATCCCGACTTAGAAACCCTGTAGTGTGTGTGGGTTGCACGCTCCAGAAGCACTGGGAAAATTGGGTCAAATGTCGAACTGCGACAGCAAGCTAACAAGCTATAAAAAAGAGAAGGCATTGCAACGTGGTGTGCATTTTGCAGTGCTTGATAATGGCCAGGCAGCCGAAATAAGCAACAGCCACAGTGGCATGGTGGCCTTGGGTGTGCAGAAGACCAATATTGAATTTCAGCTACCTAACTTTTATAACGCATTCTGCTTCGGCTCACAGATATTGGCATAAAGCGCCTAGAAAGAGATTAAGTTCTCTGAGGGCGCTTTATCAAGTGCAATATTATTATTATTATAATTATATTAAAGCTCCATGTAAATAAACAGAAGTCAATACGCCAGCTGAGGGCTTCAGATTTGGAGTGCTTAAGAATGGCATGGTCCCAGAACTAGTATGGTTACAAGCAAGCACTTAAGAAAATAAAATTAAGATTAAGAAAATCTTATCATCGGAGTGCAGCAGTCTTCTTAAGTAGCCAGGAAACTTCTATGCAGACATACAATGAAGTAACGTCGGGTTAGTCCACCTGCATCAGGAAGTAAGTTCAAAAATGGCGCTTGTGGGAATTATTGGGCTAATCAGATACCATGCCACTTGAAACTCCTTATGGTGCAGCCAAAGCCGTATACTCTTGCCAGAGAGGAGTCGGCTGAATAATATCATGCTATGGCTGCATCATTAAAAGCACCACAACTTGTTATTCTGAGTCGAATCGTTTAGCCATACCTCGTACGAACCTCAAAACCGTTGGAGACCGTGCATTTACTTCCTATGCTCCCATAGCTTGGAACTCACTATCGACGCACGTCAAAACGTCACCTGACCTGACATTTAAAACGAAGCTTAAAACGCACCTGTTTATTGCAGCATTTGGTGGGTCTTTGTGATTCGTTCTTTGTGTGCATGTACCTGCTTACAATATGACTGCTGCTTGCCGATGCTGCCACTAATCACTTGGTAATGCTTTCTACACGGCATCTGTAAAGTGCCCAGGAAGAAATTCAGTTCTCTGTGGGTGCTATACAAATGTAAATGTATTATTAATATTATAAGGGTTGGCAAGACCGAAGCCGGTTCAGCAGTAAGTAGCCTAATTCCAACCACGATCTTGCCAACATCGCATGTAAGGTACATCGTGCAGAAGATGGCTAGAATCACAATACTGAGAAGCTAGTAAGCTGAAAGAAATTCAGCTAGCTGACTGAATTTGGAGCCTAAGCTGTCGACAGCTCTTAAGAATTAAACAAAAACCTCTACGTGGGTGAAGCACTCGTCCCCTCAATCTCACGCACTCAGCCTTGGTCTTGAGTTTTCGGATACCATAAAGCAGCGTTAAGCTGCACCAGTGACGCTGGGCGATGCTGGCGGTTACAGGGATTACTACGAATGTTGAGTGGATACTTCGCGGTTCACAAATTCCTACACCATGGTATAAGATGGCTAACACTCAGCAAATGTAAAGCGCCTAAGAAGAGATTGAGTTCTCTAAGGGCGCTTTATCAAGTGCATTATTATTATTATTATTTTAACAGTATGTCTCCGCGGCGGTTCACGAATTCTTACACCATGGTATAAGATGGCTAACACAGCACCGTGTCCTCGGCGGTAAGCTCCACACAGCCAAAGCTGAATGTTCCAGTTACAGAGGTCAGCGCTATACCACGTCATAGCGCGCACAACCCTGAACGGGCTAGCCTACAGGCCTTATTACGGCTCGTAAGCCACTGAAAAATCTTACACAGCTGTGTTTAGCAAACCACGCAGCAGTACATGAGGCAGAGACGGGTCCACAGAAAACCAGGTTACTCGCCGCTCGCGATGGTAAGTATGCGAAAAAGAAGCAAACACATACAAATGATTCAAAAGTACGGGACAGAGACAAGACGTTGCATCAGCCATAGGTGACGCTGAAGTTAAACATGACTCCAAAAAACTATTGATGCCCGTACCTCCGTAATTATACCAAGCAACTTCCTAGTTAGTTCACCATTTTTCTGCGTCTCAGCTGCTTTTGTTTCGCTCAAACCCAAGCGAAGCAGCGTGCGAGACACATCTTCCGCCGTGGCCATTTTCCGGGTTGAAGGTGAAAGGTACATCCGGGTCTCGGCCTGGCCCGCTCGTCGTCGTGAAACGCATCTTATTGACGGCAGTCCGAACCCCGAAGCGTGTTGTTCCACTGTAGTGGTTTAGCGCGCTCAGACGTTGTGGATACCACTACCGTCGAAGCCAAACATGAATAACAACGACATGGAGGCACAGCTTGTGGATGATTACGTTGACTATAGACTGCGTAAGGCCGGTTTTAAGTGGAAATCCAGGCGGTCTGTGGCGTCGGAACCTACTGCCGTTATGCGGACACTGAGGCAGCTGAGCGATGAGTTTGAAGTGCGGTATACTCGGACATTTGACGAACTGAATCGACATATCGTGATTACGAAAGAAACCGCCCGCGATACCTTTGCTAACGTCGTTAACGAACTCTTTATCGACGGTATCAAGTGGGGTCGGATAGTCGGACTTTTTTCATTCACTGCTAAGCTGGCACTGCAAGCCATGGAAAAAGAGGACGAAGACCTAGTTAACAACCTCGTCGACTGGTCAACGCAGTACGTCAGCTCAAGCCTGCTATCTTGGATTAGCCAGCATGGCGGCTGGGTACGTTCTTTTTAAACTGCTTCCGCCAGCCCTCGGTCTTGCCTCTTCGCTCTGTTAGTAGCATCGCTTCAGCCCGCTCTTACTTTGATGTGTGCCGCTTATCGATTTTCGTTGCGCTAGGTCTCATGAGAAATGTGAATGCGTGCTAATGCCAACGTTCTTCGTGTATGCCACGGTGGGGGGGGGCTGCGATCGTCCCACGAGTCCCAGCCCTGTGCAACCGGATATGTAAAGCAGTTAGTTCATTGCTAGCATAGTCACGTTTATTAACGGGTTCGTTAGACCCGGTATTTGCTATTACGGTTACGGTGGTAGCAGCGTCCTCATTGCAGCCATGATGGTGCATCGATCAATATCTCGTCGGCACCTGCTATAAAGCTTTTAGTATGCTTTCTGCCCATCTTCTGCTTTGTTCTCATGCCGAGGCGTGGCCGCCTGCTGCTACGATGCTTGACGTTGGCGATCGTTATCATTCTTGGCGCTCATTACGTGACTCAATGGGTTATTGCTTGTAGGAGGGACTGGTGGACTTCTACGGGGGATCTGGCATTTTAAATGAAAACGAGTACCATTGGCCGTCATGGAGCAGCCTCTGCAGTTACGTCCCAAATGGTATGCAGGCCCTGTGCCGTGCTATCATGCAGAACACCTAGGGCTTCGTCCGTGCCGACAACCCCCCCCCCCATCCACCACCGGGCTGTGGGCTCATATTGGCGATCCTGACGAACATTTGGGCAAGGCGAACCTTGGCGCTAGAATATGCGAACGCGCGCGAAACCAAGTGTCGAATAAAACGAGGCCAGTGCATCACTGCTTTTGTCTCGTGACTTCTGGAAAGTGTTTCCAGAACATTCGAAGACCTATTTATTGTGGCAGCTGTTAGGCCAGTTGCTTTACTTGTTTAGCGACTTTGCAGCGCGTGTGTACACATATATGCATGTATAATATATATATATATATATATGTATATACGTAGTGTATAACTACAAATATATGAATATTTTATATGAGAAATCTCGACTGCTTACCGCTCAAGATAGCCTGAGGTGAAAGCCTGATTGTCACGTGACTGGCAGAGGCAACAACATGTTTACCACCGCAGGCCTATCGGCTAATTGCAGCAGCCATACCACAGAGGCTGTATTGCTTTTAGCTGGGAAACAGCCAGGTTAGACATTGGCTGGCCAAGTGGTCCTGTAAAAGGAATTGTCACCATTGCCAAGGAAAAAAAATTACTTGTTCGATCACAGCCCCCAGCCGCCTTGCCTGACTGACTTCAGCCTATTTTATCGATGACTTGGTGAGCTGCAGAATGGGTGATGGTCACGAGAGCAGTCTGAATTTGGGCCATGGTCGTACTCCCAACCAGACCTTACTCATGAGTCATCAGGATCAAACAGACGATATGGAGCCAGGCTGCATACTGGGGAGATGACATTGACAAAGGATTCTACTGGTTTGCACTGGCGAAATGCTGTGGCAAGGGTACGGTGTTGTGCAAGAGGTGGCCCCTGGTACGTTGATGCCGGGCATGCCCTGGGCTTTTTGTGACCATGAACTGCCAATTCCACTCATCATTTGCAGCCAAGTGCAGCAGCCATAAGGAGGATGCTGAATGGTACACGAGCCAATAATAATAATTTAAGATATCGAATACCTTACTATGTAAGGCTGGCTACAAGTTTCATTCATCTCTACTATAAGTCAGCATACCAAACACCCACTGCAGATATGCACAGCAGTATACAGAAGTCTTTGTATACCTTGTGAGCCGGACGACACAAACGGCTAATTTGTTGGGGGATCGAGCCCTTCGGCATTTACCATGGCCATCAGGGAGCTTCAGTTGGTAACTGGTGTTACGGTCAGGGGTATGCAAGCTTGACAGTATGCAAGCTTGACGCTCAGAGCCAATAGTATTAACGCAGGCCACCGATATGGTTGGCGGGTAACTGACTCATTATCCTCCTGATAAACTAACAGTCCTCGAGCACTCGAAATATCAGTTTTGCAGCGCGAGCAAAAATTCTTCTATGTTCCCAGGAATAGGATGCATTGATTCAGTACCTTAACCAAAAAAAGGAGACCATGACCAGACCATGGTAACTTCACCACCTGTACCTCACAGTGGGCTGCAAGCATTCATCACTAATATCTTCGGCTTGCAATCAATATCCGAGCGGTAAGAGCAACCAGATGCCAGACTGATATAATGGCGTAGCTGTGTGACGAGACTCTACTTCAATGCGATAAAAGCTTATAATTCACTGTCCTTATATGACTGCTTCTATGCTGCTACTGCTACCAACTATGAAAAAAAGGCAATTCTTACCAAGTTTTTCTTACAAGTGGATGTTGTTCAACCACTCCGGTCCCCCAAGAAAAAATCAGGAGCAGGAAGGGGTCCCCCAAGAAAAAAATTACCGAGAGCGGAAAGGGAGCCCCCTGCTCTCCAGGTCATCGGCAACACTGGTGACAAGGCATGTCAGACCCAGGCACAGGCCCAGGCAAGTACGTGCCATTGAAATGAGGCAAGAATCAGTGGTCTATGTTTATTGTATCGTCAAAGCAATTTGAGAAAATTTGCTGTCCAAGTATGGAGGTCAGCAATACATGCAGCAAAGGAGTTACAAGAGAGAGGTTGACGTGCTGGAAGGCTGGGAGGGATCAAAAGTATAGGTATAGCTGTGTCATCTGCTTTGAAGTGAAAGCCTAGATTGAGCTTGGCGATCATAGGGGTAAGAGTGGAGAGAAAAAATTGTGAAAAGAAGCAGACCAAGCACAAGAGCTATGTGGTACACAGTACTGGAGTGGTTCCTGACAATTGTTGCCTGTTGACATCAATGCTCTGGAGTTTCCCACTGAGATAGGAGCTAAATGCTAGATAGTTAAAAGTGCAGTGCTAGTGATGCCCTTGCATGACAGATGCTCGTTAAGGACTAGGTGATCATTAGCATCAAACGCTGCCGAAAGATCAAGCAAAGAGACAAGTCTGCATTCCTGTGAAAGTCGTTATACACTCGAAGCAATGCTGACTCCGTGGTGATTAGTTCTAAAACCAGACTGGTGCTTGCTAGGTTTGAAGTCTCAATATACGAGTTTAGCTGGTCTGCTACTGCTCGTTCTAGTTTATGATAGGAACGGCAGTAGGGAGACTGGGTGGTTGCTAAGTTCTCTAGGTCTAGTGGTGCTTTCTTAATTTGTGGCCTACCAACAGCCATTTTGAAGGTTCAGGGACAAGACCCGAGGCTAAGGACATATTTATCATGTTAGTAATGCATGGCAGCAGCAAATTTATAAATGCATCGTAGAAGCACGACAGTGGGAATAGGTTCTAGAGGGTCAGTTGTCTTCTTTAACTGCAAAATGGTCACTTGTGGCAGCCTTGAAATCGACTTTTGAGATGCTGCACGGAATTAATGGAGAGGAGTCCTGTGGAAATGTTACTGGGGGAGAGGATTCAAGGATGAGGATGCTGTTAGCTTAGGGATTGACTATCTTATGTCTATCTTGCTGACAAAAAAAGCAAAAGAAGCGATCTGCTAGATCACCACAAGGATCATTAGGTAAGCGAGGTAAACAGGTCACTAAAAATGCCATTGAAATTGGCGATGCATGTTTGAGCTTGTCTTGGCTACATCAAATCGTAAGTGTCCAATTTTAAGCATTGTCACCAAGGCTTTTCGACGTCAAAGGTATAGAACATCGCTTATGCCTCACACTGTTACTACTCCTACATGTGGCAACTACTCCTACATGTGGGTCTTCTAATGAACTCAAGAAAGCCTCTGATCTATAACTGTGTGCAGGTGACTCACTGCTTACCTCAGGCCTTCTCTTAATGCATAATTCCAGGGTAACTAAAAAAGCCATCAAATATGCTACATACGGCTGTCATCAGCTGCTAGTTCTCCTGTTTGATCTGTACTGAGAGGTAGTGCCTCGGTGCCGTCGAGACCTGGGGACTACCGATGGTGTAGGGCATGGCTTGAAGTACTCTTCTATTGGCGATGAGGGAAGGTGGTTCGGCAGGGGGGGGGGGGCAATGCTGTCAACACTAATGGTAGTCTTGCTACTTCCGTCCGTGCAGTGGCCTTATTGCAATAAGCCATCTGACAGAAAACAAATGAAAAGTAAGGCCTCCATAAGAACACTTATATTGTAAACACAAGAACTTGACTCTGGATCGTAATGCGATTACTAGACTAGGTTAAACTAAGTGACAAATGTAGGCATTGATCGCACTGCTTTACAGTGCAACAAACTAAAGCTTGAAAAAGCAATTCGATCTGTTGACTTCGTCAAAAGTAAGCAGGCCGCCTGCATTGGGCAGGGAAGCCAACACCTATATGGTGTTTGCTTTGGCAGGATTTGGCGTTCTCTTATATTGATCGGCAACCCTAGTGATATAGCAATTTAATTGCCGATTGGGACATGATCAGTTTCGAGTGACTTGGTACCTGTGTTGCACTCTACATAGTAGCAAAGCCTCTGTCTGTGGAAACACGCTGTCCACAATTGACACAAAAGTGGAAAATTCCTATACAAACAGCAAATACTACTTTGGCAAGACTGGGCGATAATGCATGCAACCGCACGATAGCAAAGCGACTCAGCTGTCAGCAGTTTATTGTCCATTTGTAAAATTAGTAAACCCAACAATGTGACACACAATAACCGAGACTACACTGCTACTTACACATGGGTGAACATGGCCAGCACTAGCCCACTGCGCACATACTGTCTGTGGCCCTGGACACCATCACGAGCCACTGTTCAGGCACGAAACCAAGATCACGCTTCGGCCAACTCTCAGAGAGGCCTGGGCATCGTTTGGCAGCCAAAAGCCTTTGTACCGGGCAGGGATGCACGATTTAACCGTTCGCATGACACTTTTAAGGGCGCCAGCTGGCACATCCTAACTTTGCCCATTACAATAGTGGGCGATGAAGATGTGGGAGTAGCAGCCGCAGCAGAATCGGCGATGTTCTTCCTTGACAGAAAAGACAGTACTGACCGCTGTGGCAGCTTGCATTCACGAAAAGCTGCTGTCTGCATGGATGCTTTCTGCAACGCGCCTACCACGAAGCCCGGCTGCAAACGCCTGCCCGCGATGGTTCAACCACCAGCACACTGCTTACTTCAGCAAGAGACATCGAAGGCGACTGACCATGACACCGACGGAGTCAAGACGGCCGAGGCGATTTGCGCCTGCCAGTGGCAAACAAAGCGTGGCAGCATGATGCAGATGGTAAGACAACCAGTTTGCGAGCACGGAGACAGCAAAGATAAGGGTGACACAACGGGGCTCATGCTGCACAGACCTTCTTTCTCCACACCGCCTTGGGCCTAAGCAGCTCTTGCATTAAACAATAGGGACCATAGCTGAGCAGACAACAGCATGCCTAAGTCCGATCATTCATTCAGAACCACCGAAATAAGTCAGCTTTTGCTGCTGCTGCCACCAGAATGCAGCACAATTCTCAAAACATTGCAGTCCATTTGCCTAGCTGCTGACATACGGCTTGCTCGACGAAGATCAACGACACTCCCACACTTTTACTAGATGATCCACGCTCCCGGTTATAACATATGGCGAACTTCTGTGAAAGTCTACAAGTAAAAGACAAAACTTTCTGTTTTAGGCCAAGATATGTAGTGCGGATCATTCTTGAGGCAGAGGAGCGATGGTACCCATACTGAAAATCATACTTGAAACACAGCAACGATGCAAAAATATCACAGCTCAGCACAAAAGAGCATAATCTGATATTCACTTTAATTGCATACTGCCAATATTAGAAAGGTCACAGCTGGAAATGAAAGCAAGTGCAAGCCTGACAGTTAATTTACAGAGCTAACCGTTCGGTAAGCAAGCCCTATATATGGATGCAAAAATAGCAAATTTGAAAATACAGATTATTACTTGTCTCTGAATTAGCCTGCAGGGTTACAGACAACGCTAGTGGCAAGCGTTGTAACCACATGCTGATACCCCATGATATCGTGTTAAGAATCGCATTCAGTCTGCCATTGATTTCAATAGTGGCTATGTCACGTGGCCAGCGGCCTCCGTCAGCGAGATAATCCCTTATCTGGTGGCCACCATCTGGAGCTCTCCTTTCTCTCAGACACGATCCTTCCAGTCTTGTGTTCACAGTGAATGAAGAGCTCTTAACTGGCCAATGCAACTTCAGGGAGCAGCAGCAAACCAAGTCTCATGTCTTAAAAACGCGTCGAGCCACTGGTTCAAGGCAAGAACCACCAGAGCTTCCCGCCCCCAAATGCTCAACTGCTGCATTAGTTTAAGCCTCCCGTGCCACTAGGCTCTCTAGGACAATAAATCAGCTGTTCCATTCTTTTTCATTAAGATTGTTGGTGACACAAGTTGCTTCACAGGTCCGAGACTGTGGAACTCAACAAATTCCTATGCAACATCTTTTCAGATATCATCTTTTCAGATCTGCCACATCCTTTCCAGCTGCCCTAAGCTACTAATGAAATACTTCCTTGGCTGCCCTCCTAACCTGTCGGAGCTTTGCACTTCTGTCATTGTGGCATGAGCCGGAGTCTGTTGGCTACGCTATACACACCGAAAGCCGCTTAAGCTTTGACTAAGGGTGGCGCCCACTCAGACATTGCTGCTTGGTTGGCTTACAGATGGAGATACCTGCATACATCCTGTGTTAAGCGAAGCAGCAACTATGAAGGCTGTTTTCGACTTCAAAACGAGAAACGTAAAATATTGCGCAACAAGCCGTTGTTCTACACTAAAATAAACTGGTTAATCACAAATATTCTGACTACAAGTAGTATTTTCGATCAAATTTACGTGGTCCTGCTGATAATACTTTCATGCTCAGTGCTCCTTGTGCACAGGAAATAATAACGAGACACATGATGCGGGTAGGGGGCAAACAGCACAATCTGCTAGAAACTCAGCGAGGCTGGATCAGCATTTATGAGAGGGGCATGTGATACGAAGAGACAGCAGTGAGTACCAATCCAATAAGGCCAGATGCTGCCTAAATGGAACCGTTTTCCTAATTTAGCACACACTTCCATTCATTCACAATATCACTGAGCCCTCATATGAACAGGTCTCAGACAATAGTTAAAGACAAAAACAAGGTGGTACCAATGTAAATGCGCTAATGGTTGGTGTGCTAAACTGGCCAGCCTGCACCTCACCATGTAGCGATAGATAGCCCCCTTCATTTTTGCAATAAATTGGTTTCTGGCTAAGGTATCATAGAGCTGACAGCATCATCCCCCCCCACTATCTTCCTTCATTGCCAATAAAAGAGGAATTACTGCCGACCACTGAAGTTATCACAGCTTCTGGGCTTTCTTGCCAACTCTTTCGGAATCAAGATTTCAGATTCAGATTTTGCTTTTTTAATTCGAAGAAAAAGATGAAGCAGATGAAGGAAACGATAAAAGTATGTTTAAAAAGCGTTGTCACAATTAGGCTTGTCTGTCATGAGCTTTGCAGTTACCAGATCACACCACTCTCGACGACCTGCACTGGTTCCCAGTCAAGCAGCGCATCGACTTCAAGGTTGTGTCACACTTTTAGGCCCCTTCATTCTTTGGCACCAGCCAACCTATCAAATCTAGTCCCTCACCGGGGTAAGCATCAAACCAACTGCTTTTATGAATCTAATCGTTTAGTTACACCTCAATTTCAAAGACTTCCTTCGAGTTTACACCCGAAAGCTTAAAAAAGTCAGGGTCCCTTTTTTCACTCAACAATTGAGTTCCTGCCATTCGGACCAAATCAGATTTATAGGACAGTAAACAATTCATTGGCCAATGCTGAGAGGTCACACTCCCCAGATATTAACGGTTCAGCCGATGTTTTCAGCCTTCTGTACTGAAAAAATTGTGCACATTCGTGCCTCCATAAAGCCCCCTACGAGTAAAGCAATTGTGGAATCGCAACATGTGACCTTCCTTAAAAGGTTCTCCAAGGTTTCTGCATGCGATGTGGCTACCTTAATAAGGTCTAGTAAAATGAGCACGTCTCCTGAAGACCCTAAACGTCATCTCGGTGGCCTTCACTGGCAGACCAACTTAGCCCTGCCATAACCTAGATTTGTAATGCTTCTTTGGAAAAAAGGGGTCGTACCCAAGTCCTTCAAATCGGCAATCGTTAGACCGATACTTAAAAAGCCTGGACGAGATACAGAGGTCCTTGCAAACTATCGCCCAGTTTCCCTTCTTCCTTTCTTGTCAAGGTTTCTTTAAAAAAAAATTGTCGCTAAGCAGCTGGCTGGACATTTTGAAACGAATGAAATGTCTGAAACTTTTCAATCGGGTTCAAGAGGCAGCACTCCACTGAAACTGCTCTCCTCCTTGTTAACAATGACATTCTATGTGGCAACGATGACGGAAATGTCACTGCTCTAGCAAGTCCCAGAGGTTTGACCACGTGTCTCCTTTGCTAAAAGAGCCAGGATGGCTGCCGGTTGATCAACGGATACAGAGTTAAGTTCTTACGTTTACCCACAAGGCCCTCCACGGCTTGGCTCCTCCATACCTAGCTGAACTGCTGCATCAGTTTCAGCCTCTTCGTGCCCTTAGGTCCTGTATGGACAACAAATTAGCTGTTCCATTCCTATGCTTAAAGGCCGTTGGCGACAGAAGTTTTAGCTCTGCAGGTCCTAGACTGTGGAACTCGCTTCCACAATTCTTACGCAACGACAACTACTCTTCTGCTGCCAACTATGGCTCGTCCTTTTCAGTGGTCCTGAGCTGCTACTTCGATGCTACTCACTACCTCAACTGCTCTCCTGACTCTGCTATGCTTCCCAATTCTCTTTGTTTCGTGAGATGAAGTCTGCTGGCTACCGAATGCATACCGAAAGCCGTTAACGCTGTGACTTTGCTATACAAAACTCTCCTGTGTAACACCCACAGTCTTTGTGGCTTTGTGGAGTTATAGATGGAGATACATTACATTACCTCGTACAAACCTCAAATCCTTTGGAGACCAGGCCTTTAGTTCCTACCTAGAACTTACTTCGGACTGGTGTCGTGACGACCCCAGACTTGACAATGAAAAAACTGGTTGGCGTACTGATCATATGATAGATGATGGCATCAACAGTGGACCACATATGGTCAAGTTATATATCTAATAATTGGTAAACTAACCGGAATTTCTTGTTTGCTACCGGCAATTTGACTGAAAGGAAATTTCACTTACGCAACTACACCAATATTGAGACCAATATTAAAATCAAGCTCCACAGCGGTGACGTTCCAGAAAGGCAAGTGTCATATGCCATAAATGAACAGGGCATGTAGAATCATATTCTAAAAGGCTACACGTCGTTTACGACATACATTGTGTGGATGATGCATTGACTTGAGTCTCGTCATATCAAAGCTGCAGTATCTCAGCTACAGGCTGTACAGCACTTACCGACCGATGTGACAAAGTGAGTGTGTGCCTCAATGGTTTTTGAGTTTCTTTTATTGCTGATGTCCCAGACGCGTATCGTCTTATCATCAGCAACACTAAGGAGATACTTGCCACCAGGTTGAAATGCGATGCCACGAACCCAATTATCATGACCGATCTGCAAGAGCCAGACAATCTGACACATGCTGCCACTATCACAACTACAAAGCAAAATATCACCGGAGCTGTGCTCAAAGCAAGCTTGCTCAGCACTGACCAGTGTGAATAAGCACACACCAGTGGACACGTCCCACATTTTGATAAGTTTATCCCTAGAGCCAGACACCAAGAACGGACCACTCCCAGCTCTGGCGACTTTCTTGCTGCTACTGCCACCATCAACGGAGTTGGTTACTCCACCAGCCGAGCTCGCCTCGTTAATGCTGGCTGCAGCTGAGTCGGGAGCCCAGGCAATGCACTCCACGACGTGATCGTGCTCTCGAAGCTCCGAGCGGCACTCCTTTGTAGCAACCACCCAGATTCGGATGGTCTGCACATACAAGCAACAACACGATGCTCTGCAGAAACAGTTAGCCAGTGTGACTCACTTAGCCAAATTGGCCAAGTTCCCGTAAGTAAGCCACCGTCGAAGCTGTGAGCAATTGTGGGCACAGAAAATGTATGGCACGCCTGCATGAGGGACCCGATGTAAGAATGGGTGCTTTAAGAAGAATTCGAGCAATAGGTACCAATTTAGAGGTAAAATTAAGGTAAAGATTTCTCTGTTCGGTGAGATTAAGGAAGAAAGAAATAATCTGGTGCAAAGTATGCATGTCATACTGCTAATGTAGGGCAACTATTTGTCAGACTGGGTTTGGCGATTTTCATGGAATCAGAAAATACTTACATGATCATTAGAACAGCTCGCCAGGAGTGAGCCATCGTGGTTTATGCGCACCATCCGTACCCAGTCCTGATGCCCGGTGAACGTTTTCACACAGTACCTAGGTGACGCATTAGAAAATGCAATAAATAAACAGACCACCACTGTTTAGTCTGTGTAGCGACGGATGCACAGACTAGCCGAGCTAGGGAACTGATCACTCCGCAAAGTAATGCTACACACACAAAAAACATCCTTTAAGTGATGATAAAAGAGCCGACAGGGAGGCAACACTATTGCACCCACGACAAATCGGGATGACCTGACAATAATAATAATAATAATAATAATATTGCACTTGATAAAGCGCCCTCAGAGAACTTAATCTCTTTCTAGGCGCTTTACATTTGCTGCAAAGTGATACGCAATAGAATAGTAAGTAAAATCATGCTTGAAAAACAAACAAAATGAATAACATGGTTAGGGGTTACATGCACTGGGTCAGCATGCAAATGGGTTAGACAAGTGATACATGGACCATATGTAAGCAACTCAGTTTGCAGCTGCACTTCACCAGGCGTCCAACCCAGTGACGCATCAAAGGACATCAGTGTCACCCACTAGGGAGCCTCCACATTGCTACAATACCTTGAAAAAGTCCGTGCACCCCATTACCAACTTCTACTCTTTTCCGCCTTCACCAAGCCTCTTACATGTTTCCTCTAAGAATAGCATTTCCCAGTCTGAATAAGAATCCTAATCGTATGCAAATGAGGAACGGCACGACGTCGACACATAGAGTCGAAATGAAGCAAGAACTGAAGAGTGCCTTCACAGCTACACATGAACAAGCACGCGGCCTTTTCGTGCTAATGTGAAAGTGGGCATGCACGCTGGCCCCGAGTGTCAATGCCGGAGACATAGAGCTTAACCACTTTCCAGTTTCCAACAGGTACATAATAATAATAATAATAATTTTTAATATAGCGCCCTCAGAGAACTCAATCTCTTCCTGGGCACTTTACATTTGCTGCATAGGAAGCACAGAAGTGCTTACACTTGCACGCTGGTTATCAAAAGACAGCTCATTAAATGACCATGTCAGCTCCACATTCAAGACTGTCGGCTTTCATCTCCGTGACATGGCAGAAATTCGGGCGGCTCAAATAAGGAAACCCCAGCCAAGTTGGTCCGTGCAATCGCACATCCTGTCTATACTTCTACAAAGCATAAATTACACGCACTCCTGCCTGTGCTAAAAGATGCTTACAGTTCGTGTACAAATGGGCAGCTACGCTTGTCTGTCGTGAACTCATCTGTTCCATTCTCATCGGTTCCATTGTGGTATTCCGGCTTACCTAAATGAAACATTTAATAATCAAGCTTCCCATCATACTACACGCTCCTCTGAGTTACGTCTTTTAGCTGTAACTCTAGCGAACCACAAATCCTTTGGAGAACGTGTCTTCAGTTCCTGTGCTCTAAAGCCTTGAACTTACAACCGGCAGCCGTCACGACCTCCCTCGAATTGACAATATTTAAAAAGAAATAAAACCCCACTTAGTCCTCACACCAACAGGTCTATGCCTAGAGATAAGTTGCTAGCATTTCATGACCAGTGTTGCAGGTTCAATTCCTACATGAGAAAATCATCAATTGCTTAATGAAAGCAGGGTGATGGCCACAATGGCTCTTCCGCTGCTATATGAAGGAATTGTTGAATCAGCTAACCTTTCCTTGTTTCCTTTAGTCTACACTATATGTTCCATCCTCGTAAACTGTCCTTTATGTGCTTATGCAAGCCAAAAGACTTTGACACTTATCATTTACCTTATTTATTATTTATTATTATTATATTATTATATATAATATATATATATATATATATATATATATATATATATATAATATATATTATTATATATTATATATAATATTTATTATTATTATTTATTATATTGTTTATGAATGGCCAAGCTAGAAAAAGAAGTGCCCACATAGACGGTCACTTAACGGCTAACACTCAAGAGGTGGTACTGCCGTCCGGTAAAGAAGTACGATCCAACCTGTCAAAGCAGCACCATAGAGGAGTGACTGCTGTAATGGTCACCACATTCTAGGGCTACACTCGCGTAGTAGCTGATCGAAGTGTGTACACCGATTGTCCTAATCCAAGCCTCTTTTCAGCAAGCCTCTTTGCGGCTGTCTCAGCATGTCTTAGTCTTGGTAATGTTACACTGCTTAGTAATAAGATGTGACATAACCTCATTTGCTAGCAGTACAATGAGCCGAAGCACATTTAACAGCACTTTAAGAATGTGACTTGCACTGACCGAGCTTACGTATCACCTAAACTCAAAGCCCAGCCATACCTGTGGGATGAAACAAAACGGAAGCTGTTAATCAAAACGGGTCGTATCAAGTCGGTTGACTCATTTTTTGGATTTTGCAAAGAGTTAAAAGAGACACAATGTCAGACGCTTGCAAACAGAGTGTGATTCTATCTCTGGCTACCAGCTTCGGTACACCAATTTCCTTTGCGGTTTGGAAGTACTTGACATAGCGGTGGTTGGATGCTGTACAATTACACTATTGCCATGGAAAATCCGGTTGTTTCACAATTCCCTAACAGTCAAACTGAAGAGCACTTTTATTATCTGTTCATGGTTCTTGCCTTCTAGATGATAAGAGAGATGATTAAAAAAACAATAAATTTCCCTTGACAGCTTGGC